>CM070545.1:81071910-81478460 GCA_036346405.1 Phyllostachys edulis | reverse complement strand
AACAAATCGAGTAAAATGTCCAAGAAACTTGATGTACAATGATCCAAACGGGTTAGCGCATACCATCCCTTCAATTGCTTATCTTGTTTAGAATTTCTAGATTTCTCTTTACGGTATATAAGTATTCAAAAGATGATTAGTGAATGGTTTGCCGTGTGTAGGTGATTATTGATACAACTAATTTCCAATAAGCAGGATAGGATGCACTTGTTGTGAGATAGCATCACTCTTCAATCTCAAGTCATGGAAATTTCTAACTAGTTGCATGCATCGATCGTAAGTGCAACTAAGCGAGAACTACTATTATAAGTAGCGGTACATCCAGCACGAGGCAATGTTCGGGTCATGTGGTTGTGGATTCATACATGTTTCGCACATAAGTAAGAACACCGCACACGAGAGTAAAAGCGTAGTAGTGGCTAATAATATTGAAGAAAGAAAGAAAAGGTCGACCTTATTGTCCAAGTGGAGCACAACATAGGGGTCGCTACCGGTGGCATCACGATTGACAAGGTTTACTCCTCGCAACACTCGGACGCTGAGGAAATCTGGCGGCTGAGACATCTCTTGTTCTTGTTCTTGCTGAAATTCTCTCTCTTTTCCTAGTACTTTTCTCACCTAGAAGAAGAAATGGAATGTATAGGGGATAACAATCCACTAACGTCATTTAAGATATATCATATACTCGATCGGTCCATTCGTTCATCATCTTGAAAGCGCCGTTCGATTACCATGCATGTTTTCCATTTTTGTTTACGGGCAAAAAATTTGGACATGTCGTGGCCTCAAATTAAACTACATGATTTGACCGTGTCTTTTGGGCCTTGTGTGTTTCTTATTACCTTATTTTGTCACGCTTATGATTTTTTAGATAATGGAAGAGCAAAAAGCTATCACCTAATAACCGGTTATTAAATTGTTACGACACATTTGCACATAATGTCACTATCTTTAGTCACCATCCCCACATTCTTGCAATCACTCAAAGCGATATTTATCATAAATTTATCGATTGTGTGAATTCCTTTGTTAATCATTCATTCGGATACCTCGAAAATGAAAATCGACTTCTTTGTCCTTCTAGGCTTTTGCAATTACATGCAAATTTGAGCAGAACGAATATATCTCTACGTGATAGTGGAGCATCAAGAAGCCATTAGCCGGCAACCTTGGGCTACCCCTCGTAAAAAGCGCAAAACAGGGTCCCGGCGTGTCGTGGTCCGTCCCGACGGCGCTTTGGCGGGAATGACATGAAGGCGGCTCCTCCGGCCTTCTTTATCGCGGCGAGGATGTAGTTGTCATCAGGAGGTTTGTGTCTCTTGTTCACTAACCGACAAAACTTGTAGCCTGATACATTGAAGTTTGCGAGATGTTGGAGCGATCAAATTCTGCAAACAGCGAAGAAGTTCTTGTTTCGTTTTCACGGGTTCATCGAGTGATTAGCAATGTGGTGAATCTCGATTTTGGAGGTTGCAAGAGGGCAACTCTTCAGAAGACGAAGAAGAAATTCTGGCAGAGGTAGCAAAGGAATTAACACCTTCGCAGCAGAAGCCGAAATCCTCAGATGAAGTTTGTATGTTGTCCTCCCGTCTTGATACTTCTCCGATTAATAAAGAGATGTATAGAGATGCCATTGAAGCCGGGTACTCCCATTCAGATCTCCGAGCAACAGGGCTTTTGCTGGACAAGCGAAACGGGCAGCGGGTTGACAAGGGCTGGCCTTGGAAGGGGCCATTACCGCCTCCACGTGTGTCGCCGCCGGTGACGTTGGGAGATGTCTTTGGAAGAGTTCGTCGGAAAAATCATCACAGAAGCGATCGGGCGGAAGTTCCGCCGATTGGGGTGTCGATTCAAAATTTGAAAATCGATCCGAAGCAAGCGAGGCGGAAGACACGCGAAGATGTTGTTGGTTCAAAACACGATCGGTGCGATTAATGTGTTGCCTTCTCCAAGTCGGAAAGGGCGGATTTTTTGCGGAATTGATACAATCTCAAAGTAGATTGAATAATGGACAGGTCCCATCAATTGCTTACCGATTATCATTGGGAAGGAGGCCCATAAGCGTGGTTTGCCACGGTTCCGACGATTCTTTCGGCGCTTCGTGGAGATTGGCTCGGCCAAACACTCTAGGGTCATCCGGCGGCTGGTCAGGGGAAGCACAGCGCATCTGGTCGGGAACGGCTCACGGGGATTGCCGTTCGTTTGCCGAGGTTCTCCAGCATAGCTGTGCGATGGACTTTGGAAGGGTCGAGAAGGGTGCGAGAAGGGACTGGGTTTGTTCTCGGCCGGCCTTCTTCTTGGTGGTGGTGACCAGGTTGTTGACCGATTCCCAGCGGTTGGTGGCCTTGGCAATGGTGGTGGCGCTGCTGGTGTCCCAGCTGTTGGTGGCGTTGGCAATGGAGGTGGCCAGTTTGAGGACCGATTCCCAGCCATTGGTGTCGTGAGCAGATCCGGTACGGGTGGCATAGATGCTAGTGGGCAGGTTCTTTGGTGGCGTGTTGTGATCAAAGATAGTGTTCTGTTGGTGGTATTAGGGGTGGTGTGGATGATCGTTTTCCGATTGTTGGTGATGCTAGCAGAGCGAGTTGCGGGAGGTGTGCACCCAGCGTTTTGGAGGTGGTCAATTCTCTGTCAATGGAGGAGTTGGAGGGCAAGCTGCCGGGCAGTGTGTTGTGGGAAGACAAGTTCCAATCTTTGGAGGTAATAAGGTCTTTAAACATGAAGAAAGTTAAGACTCATAACTTTGGAGAGGAGGTTTGGAGTCGGTAACCCGGAGGTAAAGGTCGGTGCAGGGAGGATCGGTCATAGCATTATTGGTGCTCTGGTGATGTTTCCAACCTCATTTGCTTTTCGATGCAAGGGAAGGACATGGCATTGCTAATTGCAAAACAACTCTGTTGTGTGATATTTGTGAAGAGCGGATCATTTGGCTAATAAATGTCCATTATGCGTTCTCTGCCGAGACCTATTGCTAGCTTATGTGGGTTCGGTCTTTGATGGATTGGGATTTTACAATATCCCAATAAGCTGACGAGAGGAAGTCAAGAAAGAAAGCAATAAGATTGGGTTGGTTCGGATCACGGGGAACAATTATCTGAAGAATCCTAATAGCTAAATTAAAAGATTAATACCTCTGAATTGGCGGCCTAAGGTGGAGAGTCAAGGGGATAACATGTTTCTGGTGCATTTTCCAAGTAGACTTGAGATGCTTCGCATGATTGCTATTGGTGAAGTACATGTCAAGGAACGAAGGTGGTGTTGCATTTTGAAGAATGGACATTGAAGCCCACACCTAAGTTTAAAGCTGCGAAGGTTTGGGTCCGGTGATGGGAGTGCCTTACGAGGTCGCGACTTTCTCGATCCGTGTGCCATCGGATCAATCATCGGTATTGCTATGAGAGTGGATATGGAGAAAGTTCGTGAAACGATCTTGTTAAATATGTTCGGTTTTCGGATGAGCTACATTACACGGAAGCTAAGTGTGGTGAGATTACATACTCACCATCGGATGAGCTAAAGGAACCCAAGAATGATTTGGATGCTAGCGTTAAGATGATACAAACAACAGATAAGATTTACTGAGACTGACCTCCGATTTCTTTGGGTTTTCATCAAGCTGGATTAGTCAAAGTGGTATCGGCAAACACCAAGGAGAGTCAAACAAGCGAGAACACAAATCTGGTAGCTCTGCGATCACCCCGATCCAAGAAAAAAAGGTGGCTAAGGATATTGCCGAGAGCGACCTATGCCGCTAGGGTTTTCACCAACCGGATTAGTCATAGCGATATCCGACAAGCACCAAGGAGTCACACGCGAGGAATGCAAAATCGGCAAATCTGCGGTCTACAAGAACCAAGAAGAAAAGGCGGTAAGCACCAAGGAGTCACATAGCGAGAATTCAAATCTGGCAGCTCTGCAGTCACTCCGATCCAAGAAAAAAAGGTGGCTAGGAATACTGCTGAGACAGCCGGGCTTTCATCAACCGGATTAGTTAAGGCAGTATCCGGCAAGCACCATGGGGAGTCACGTGAGCAGGAATTCAAATCCGGCAAATCTGCAGTCACACCAAACCAAGAAGAAAAGGTGGCGATGGATTTTGGGCTGACTCAAGGTGAAGTTGTGATGGATCGGACCAAAGATAAGAGCATCCTGATGGAAGCTGTAGGGGCGGTTTTGGGCAGTAATGCAAAATTAATTGATGTAGAAGGAGTCACTGAGGATTCAGTGTCACAGAAGTCTGAAGGGGCTCAAAGAGGGGTAGAGGGGACTGTTATTATGATGTCCAAGACTGATATTCCGGCGGAGCCTAGGCAAAGTGAAAGACTCAGGCAGCAGTAGTCTGGCGATGAAGATTCAATTAAGAAGGCTCAACGGCGTGCGAAAATTCGTAATCTCGAATTGGATCCAAGTAAGTCTAGTAATAAATTTTCAATTTTATCTTTTTCGGATGAGCAAATTATTGAAAAAGTTTCTAGCATTGGGATTTCTTTAGGCGAAAATAGTCCGAGATTGCTAGTTCATTAAAAGTATTAAGAGCATGGAGTTAGGAAGAATTAAAAATAAAGGACGGTAGAGGTACAAGAACTGGTTGCGGAGGACCGGGATGACTTTAATATCGCGTCCCTTAATCAATTTTGTAGTGATTTAGATGGTGATTCTTTAACGGATGATGACAACAATTTTACTTTAGTAACAATTAAAAAGAGGTTGTCTCATGCGGAAAGAAGAAAATTAATAGTTCTCTTACTAGACCAATAACTTTAAAGTTCAAATGAAAGGGCTCTTTTGGAATAGCGAGGTGCAGGAGACATGGCTAAACATCGATATATTAGTGAGGTGGTTAAGGAGCAGCATTTAAACTTTGTGGCCATTTTAGAAACTGGTAAAAAAGATTTTTCAGCTGCTAGTCTTAATCACCTTTGTGGTGGTCAGGATTTTTTGTGGCATTTCTCTCCGCCTCATGGTCGGTCGGGGGGTATCCTTTTAGGGGTGGACAATAGGGTTTATGATATTAGCACTATTGATGCTGGTGATTTTTATGTGAAGTTTCATCTTAAAAATAGAAGATGATTTTCAATGGATTCTTGTGGTCATTTGCAGTGCAAACCCAAAATCATTTCAAGGAACAGTTCCTCAAAGAGATTGTTCATGTTTGTAGGAAAGACTCTCTTCCTATTCTAATTGGGGGTGATTTTAATATCATCAGACATGCGGGGGAGAAAAACAATAATAATTTTGAATCTAGATGGCCTTTTACATTCAATCTTGTGATTAATACTGCTTGGATTTCTGGAAATTGATTTATCTGTAGGCGGTTTACTTGGGCTAATTAGTTAAATAACCCAACCTTTGAAAAATTAGATAGAGTTCTAATGAGTCTTGTTGGGAGCAAAAATTTCCATTAGTTCTGATCAACGCTCTTGAGCGGTCTCTGTCGATCTGCGCCGCTACTTTTAAATACTGAGGCGGCCTCTCATAGAGGAATCACCCTTTATTTAAATTTGAATTAGGATGGTTATGTAGAGACGGGTTTAGGGAGATGGTGAAAGAGGTGTGGAAAAATGAAAGCAGAGGAGGTCTTGCTCTACAAAGTTGGCAATGGAAAGTTAGAACTCTTAGGCAATACCTTAGGGGTTGGGCTAAAATTGCGATGGAGCGATAAAAGGAAAAGATAGCGCTCAATTTAATAATTGATGAGCTAGATAAAAAATCTGAGCTTTTGAGTTTGTCCAATGAAGACCTTAACCGTAAAAGATCGCTAACGAGAAATTGGCACAACTTTTAAGAGAAGAAGAATTAAGTGGTATCAAAGATCTAAAGCGAAATTCCTTTTGGAGGCGATAGGAATACACGTTTTTATCATTTGATTGTGAATGGTAAGCATAGAAAGCAAAGAATTTTTCAGCTTGATCAGGACGAGGGGATAATTAGGGGTGATGTACAATTAAAAACGTATATCACAAAATACTATAAAGATCTTTTTGGACCATCCGATATTAATCATGTTTCCATGATTGATGGTTTTAGTAATGATATACCTCAAGTCTCGATTCGAAAACAACCTTCTCACCATACCTTTCTCTCGAAAAGGAGGTGGAAGAAGCCATTTTCAAATGGAGCATAACAAAGCACACTGGCACGATGGTTTCCCAAATGAGTTTTATCGGTGTTTTGGGAAGTTATTAAACATGATATGATGGCCATGTTTCATGATTTACATGGTTGCTCCTTGCACCTATTTAGCTTGAATTTTGGGATCATTACGATGCTTCCCAAAAGGTAGATGCTAAACAAATTCAGCATTATCGACCTATTTGTCTTCTAAATGTTAGTTTTAAAGTGTTTACTAAAGTGACAACTAATAGAATTAATAATGTAGCGCATAAGGTTGTTAGACCATCGCAGCATGCTTTTATGCGAGGAGATATATTCTAGATGGAGTTGTTATCCTTCATGAAAGCTGTCCATGAACCGCACAAAGCTAAGTTGGATGGGATAGTGCTTAAGCTTGATTTTGAAAAAGCTTATGACAAAGTAAAATGGCGTTTTATTTCAGACTTTGAGAATGAAAGGCTTTTCGACTAAGTGGTGTTCTTGGGTGGAGAGTTTTGTTAAGGAGGAGTGTTGCAATAAAAGTTAATGATGATTTAGGCTCTTTTTCCACACTCAAAAAGGTCTTGACAAGGGACCCGATGTCCCCTATTCTTTTTAATATTCTTTGTGGATATGCTTGCCATATTTATTTCAAGAGCTAAAGGTGAGGACTTATTTGGGAGTAGTACCTCATTTGATTGATGATGGGTTGTCAATATTACAATATCTTGATGTTACTATCCTTTTTTGAATAATGACTTAGAGCAAGCAAAAATCTCAAACTTCTTTTATGTGTCTTTGAGCAATTATCAGGGTTAAAGATCAATTTTCACAAGAGCGAAATCTTTTGTTTTGGAAAAGCCAAAGATGTAGAAACGCAGTATACACATTTATTTGGTTGTGAAGTGGGTGTTTTTCCTTTCAGGTACTTAGGGATTCCAATTCATTATAGAAAATTAAGGAATAGGGATTGGAAAAGTGTTGAAGATAGAGTTGAGAAGAAGTTAAGTAGTTGGAAAGGAAAAAAATTTATCTGTAGGTGGTAGAGTAGTACTTATTAACTCAGTACTAAGCAGCCTACCTATGTTTATGTTGTCTTTTTTTCAGATTCCTAAAGAGGTTCTCAAAAGACTTGATTTCTATAGATCTAGATTTTACTGGCAGAGTGACAATCATAAAAAAAAATATAGACTTGCTAAGTGGAGTTTAATGTGTACACCCAAAGAGCAGGGTGGTCTAGGAATTCATAATCTAGACATAAAAAACAAAAGTTTGATAGGAAAATGGCTCTTTAAGTTACTTAATGAAGAAGGGGTTTGGCAAACTGTGTTAAAAAAGAAATATTTGAATGAGAAGAGTCTTTCGCAGGCGGTTCATAAGCCTGGGTCTTCTCATTTTTGGACAGGTCTTTTGAAAATTAAAGATCTTTTATTTCGTTTCGGTTCATTCTAGGTTAAAAACGGAATGCAAACTAGGTTCTGGGAAGATATTTGGTTAGGAGACTTGCCTCTAAAAAGACAATATCCAATCCTCTATAATGTAGTGAGAAAAAAGAATGATACAATAGCAAATATTTTGAGTTCGACTCCTTTAAATATCTCTTTTCGTAGACCTATTATCGGACCTAAGTTACGTGCTTGGAATGAGTTACTGTTGAGAATTAATAATGTTCATTTAATTTCTCAAAATGATATTTTTAGATGGAATTTAAATAAGTCCGGGCTTTTTACAGTACAGACTTTTTATGCGGCACTTATTGGAAATTATCGAATCCTCAATAAGCATTCTTTTTGGCTGCTTAAAATTCCTCTAAAAGTGAAAATATTCCTCTGGTATCTCAAAAGAGGGGTAGTTTTAACTAAAGATAATCTGCTCAAAAGAAATTGGAGGGGAAGCAAAAAATGTTGTTTCTGTGTTTCAGATGAAACAATCCAGCATCTTTTATTATTTGTCCTTTTATCGTCTTGTTTGGTGGGTGTTCAATGTGCGTTTAATATATCTCCTCCAAATGAATATAGCCAACTTGTTTGGGAATTGGTTACATGGTATTCCAAATATGTTAAAACACAAATCCGAGTTGGAGCGATTGCCTTATGTTGGTCTATTTGGCTATGTCGGAATGATGCGACTTTTGATAAAAGGCTATCAATAATCCATTGCGAGTTATCTTATTGAGTGGGCCTTTGGATGAGGGCATGGGCAACTATCTGAAACCAACCCAAAAGGAGTTGATGTTGAGCGCAAGGCAAGGTTGGAATGGGTGGCGAAGCAAATCTTGACAATCATGGGTGGCGGTGTAGTCACGAATTAGAAATGATTGAATTTAAAGTTGATCGTGCTTTGGTTGTAATGCTTCAAGTCACTTTATCTTGTTGGATATTTTGGATTTGTGTTTCTTTGTAATAAATTGGGTGTGTGCATCCTCGTCAGAGTAGGAAGAGGTTTTGACTCTTCCATTATCTAAAAAATCAAGAAGCCATTCATTGTCATTCATTAAAAGCGACAAGCTGTTTCTTGTCATTGTTTTTGATCCAAATATCTGATCAAATCTCCACTTGTCTTCACTCTTTTTCATTCCTAGATATTCTTTCAAATAGTCTTTGTGCAACTAACTAAATCTAGATTCTTAATCTTCTCTAGAATTCTACATTTCCAAACTTTATGGCATTTGAAGTCCTTACTCATTATGTATCTGCCTTCACCCTAGTGAAATGATCATTTTAGTAACACAAGGAACTCTAAAAGCTAAGAATTTAATGTTACATGGGTGCATATCGGTATTGACTTAACATATCGGCTATGTTGTGATACACTTACATTCTTTGGCATAAACATCAGCGTATTGAGTTAGTGTGGAACACGGAACTAATTTTCTTTTGGCTTACATTTGAGAATCCAGGAGCATGCTTATACATGCAGATGGATGAGCGGCTCACATGTGATGGCTCGCATCAACATACCCAGAGGCTCTGTCTTTGCGCATGAAATGGACATGAAAATTGGCGAAATTAAGCCTCATATTCAGTTCTATTAGGAAATATAACTCAAACCAATTTTAGTCTACAATGATTTTGCATGTAGAAATAATTTATCCTATTGTTGTAAGTAGTCTCAGCATGTCAACTACCTAATTTGAATGACCAAGTGATATGGTGAGACTATTGCTAGTAGAGGCTTTAATCTTCACCTATCCCTAACATGTAAATGATCTCTTTAAGAATGTCGAGTGAAATGACGAAGCTAAATCGAGAATCGAGTTCTCGTGTGGTCGCAAGACCTAAAAAAATCACTAGCTCATAAATCCTTTACAAAAATCATCTAAACTATATGTTACCGATTTTTTTATTAAAAAAGGCTTCTCTTTGGTAAAATTACATTAATATGTAGGCTCTATTTGATGAACTCTGAAATCTTTATCATGGTCCTCTTCAAAAAGATAAATATATATCATGTTGATGATCACGAGTGACAACCGAAAAATTGGCCTCTTTGTCTTTCGACTTGGGTTTCTGGGTCTATGGACAATGTGTACGCGAATCTATATCCATCTAGGAATGTTTGAGCTGGATGCTCTAGACGTGTGGACCGTCTGATTTTACGTGTTTGTGATAATATAAGGTTATCACAGACGGTTTTGAAAGAGCGATAAATGCGTGAAAAAAGCTATTACAGAGCCGTACTAGTCGAGCATGGCGCCTCGCTCACGGAGGCTTCGTGAAACAATGAGCTATGGATGAGTGTCGACCTCTGCGGCGGACATAGAGCTCCTGCGCATCCCTCCTCCTCCTCGTCGTTGGCTGCGTCTCCTCGCTGGGGAATCAAGGGTGGTCGCCGGAGTTCGGCGTGGGGAGGGGAGAGGGAGAGATTGATGGGAGATAAGGTAGTGATGGCTATAATATATAAGGACAGCGTCAAAACATTTCGTCTCCCGCGCACGCGTTCAAAAAATTTCGCCCTCCCGCGCTGCGAATTACAGACTGTTTCAAACAAAAATAGTTTGATTTTACCATAACTTGGATGTCTTACTCCCTAATTTTACCATAATTTTACTATGACTTGGATGGTAAAATCATGGTAATTTTACCATGACTTACTCCTTGATTTTACTATGACTAGAAATGACTAACTCTCTTATTTTACCATGACTAACTCTGTGATTTTACCATGACTAACTCTGTGATTTTACCATGACTTGGATGCCTAACTCCCTGATTTTACCAGGACTTGAAATGAGTAACTCCTTGATTTTACCATCCAAGTCATGGTAAAATTAGGAATTTTACCAGGACTTGAAATGACTAAGTCGGCCTCTCCCCTCGTCTCCCCATCGCGCTCCCTCCGCGCCTCGCTCCCTCCGAGCCTCGCTTCTACCACCAGCGGTGGAGGTTGAATCAAGCGACAGAGAGGCCAAATCGAGCGGCGGGAAGGTCGATTTGGCGTCAGCGAGGCCGATTCAGCGTCAGCGGGAGGTAAAATTCAGCGTCGATGAGTCGGACCACCCCCCTCTCTTTCTGTTCCATCCTGCCTCGCACCGCCTCCCCTGCCTCGCATCGCCTTACGCCGCC
Organism: Phyllostachys edulis; assembly: GCA_036346405.1. Classification (NCBI taxonomy): domain Eukaryota; kingdom Viridiplantae; phylum Streptophyta; class Magnoliopsida; order Poales; family Poaceae; genus Phyllostachys; species Phyllostachys edulis. The sequence goes on along the minus strand of CM070545.1, from coordinate 81,467,802 downwards.
CTGGACCGCCCAGCCGCCGCCTCACCTTGCCCACCTCAGCCTGCTTGGGTCCATCTTGGACTAGCGTTGACCGCTTAGGCAGGCCGAGCACCTAGGGGCCCGATTGAGGCTGAGGCGCGGTGGTTGCCCTACACCCAGCGTTAAAATCATGGAGTAGTCAATTCAAGTAAGATAAGGGAGTCACAGACGGTTATCAATATGAACCGTCTGTGATATTAGCTCATCACAGATGGTTTATATTAAAAACCGTCGGTGAAGTATCTTTAAAATAAAGTAAAGAAGTTAGAATTGTAAATAAAGTTAGGAAGATGTTATTTTTAAAATATTTTTTTAAAAAAGATTAAATCATAAAAAAAAAGTTCAGATATTAATTGTCCCGTATCATAACACACGTCCCATGAAAAATTTCATAAACGAATATGTCGAATATAAATTTAATCTAGAAAATATCAACACATGCAGATATTTTACAAATACATGATCGGATGGATATTATGTTACTCGTTCTTACCTGCTAGATATTACAGCAAAATACTTGTTTTGACACACTATTTTCTTAGTTTTACCACTTAAGAAGAATTTCCCCGCCATTTCCTTTGGAATTTTTTCCCTAATACATTATTTTCCCACGCTCCATCTCTCCACTCCCCACTTCTTCAACCTCCAAAGAAATCCAACTTGGTGCTCGCCTCCCCACACGGTTATCGCCTCTCCCAGTCCCCCACGCTGCGCCTCTCCCCCACGCCGGTGCTCGCCTCTCCGACGACGCCTCCCCCACGCCGGGTCTGGCCTCTCCCCACGCCGGTCTTGCGCCTCTCCCCCGATGCCGTCTTGTGCCTCTCCCCACGCTGCTTGGCGGTCTTGCGCCTCCCCCCCAGTCTTCTTGGCAGTCTGGCGCCTCCCCACGCCGTCTTGCGCCACTCCCCACGCCGATGTCTTGCGCCTCTTCCCCACGCCGGTGCTCGCCTCTTCCCAGCGCCGGTCTGCGCTTCTCCCCCCACGCCGTGCTCGCCTCCCCCCACGCCCGCGCCTCCAGTCTTCTCCACGTAAGGTATATCTGGCAATCCGTTGAATGCTCATGAGGAATTATTCTGTTGAAAATAGTTGCAATGGATATATCTGGTGAATACTCCCCCTGGTGAATGCTCATGAGGAATTATCTGGTGAATACTCAACCCCCCCTGCACATGTTCCTGGATTGCAATTTTTGCAATCTATGTGGTGAAAGTAGTTATGCATCAATTATCTGATTGAATTTGTGTTGAATATATGCATCAATTTTGTGTATAAGTTTGAGCTGTTTGCAATCGGCCATTTGGAGTTAAACTGAACATGATTCTGTGAACTGCTGTTGTATGAGTTTTTTAGGGAATCTGGCATTTGTATTTCCCTTGAGTTGAGTTCACATGATTATGTGAACTGCTGCCAATATATGCTGTTCACATGTCTTGGTTCTGTCTTGCTAGTTGGCCACGCATGATATAGTTTGAATATCATTAGTAATAATTTTTTTAGGGGATTTGATCACTTGCTGGACTTGCATGGTATAGTTTCATATATTCTCATATGCTCTGTAGATGGATAAAGCACAAGTCTCAGCTGTTGCAATATGGGATGCATTCACAAATAAAGTGTGAATTTACATCTGTGTTCATTGACAACTGAATGAGATATTATTTTATTAGTTCGTTGAATAAGAATCATATATTCTGAAACTGTCAGTGTCAATATCATATGTTCTAAAATTGTCAGTGTTATGATTGTAGAAAGTGCTACTGCTACAGTTTGGTATGACTAATACATAAATTTGAATTTGCTAATTTCTTAAGTAATGATTGCCTCACCTATGCATATTTATCTTTGTTTAACCACATCTTGATCGTTAAGAGGATCTAGCTAGCTTATTTGGGTATAAGGTGATAGCTTTTGCTCTTCCATTGACATAGGAAAGTTATGCAGACGCTTACTAGTTTGATAGGTGTCTCTGGATTCTTGATAGCTAAACTCAGATCTTCATTCCAAACCGGGTTAACTATCTTCTTTATCACACTTGTCTTCACTTTCTGTATGTACAGGTAAAATGAATGAAAGGCGCGTGCAACAAATCAGAGTAACAATGTCCAAGAAACTCGATGTACAACGATCCAAACTGGGTTAGCGCATACCATCCCTTCAATTGCTTATCTTGTTAAGAATTTCTGGATCTCTCTTTACCGGGTATATAAGTATTCAAAAGATGATTAGTTGAATGGCTGCCATGTGTAGGTGATTATTGATACAACTAATTTGCAATGAAAAGGATAGGATGCACTTGTTGTGAGATAGCATCACTCTTCAATCTCAAGTCATGGAAATTTCCAACTAGTTGCATGCGTCGATCTGTAAGTGCAACTAAACAGAACTACTATTATAAGTAGCAGTACATCCACAGCACAGGCAATGTTCAGGTCATGTGGTTGTGGATTCATACATGTTTCGCACATAAGTAAGAACACTGCACACACGAGAGTAAAACGTAGTAGTGGCTAATAATATTGAAGAAAGAAAGAAAGAAAGAAAGAAAAGGTCGACCTTATTGTCCAAGTGGAGCACAACATAGGGGTCGCTACCGGCGGCATCACGATTGTCTAATGATAAATTAATGAACATTGATATATTATGGTCATGTTCTCATTACAGGTTGATCTCTTTGAAAGAGTTGTTGATAATGATATCCGACATGAATCTGATAACGACCTTGAAGAATCAGATGGCAATGCACACGCTCCCCCGAATACTATGCAGGTGATGCAGTGATTTTTCATTTATTTTATGCATTAATAAATTTAAATGCAAGTTTTTGCTAATGTTTTAAAACTATTGTTTATCATAAGTTGCAGCAATTGCATCTCGGCAATTATACTAGAACTAAAGAGGGTTCCAATTCATCTATACCACATGAACACATGATTGCTAAGGTGTGTGAAGAAATTTTCACTCAGTTATCAAACTATGCTCATTTTTAGTATAAGTTCACTTACAACTAAACTGAACTTCAATTGTAGAAAGCACATCTTGAAAATTGTGTTGAAGCCAACGAGGTTGTCTTTGAATCAACTTTACCGCATGAGCGAGTTACTTACGGTATATGCAAACTGCAAATCGAAATTACTGCACCCGTATTGTTTCATACAGTAGTATTACCGATTTTGTTTGTGTATTCACTAATCTTCCTCATTTATATTATATCTGTCACATCTCACATGTACCTCAAAGAATGGAAGTACTAGAATATAGTTGGTACAATTCAATATGTGATGTTCCTAGTTTTTGTATAAAATAAACCCTTTAAAAGTTCATCAATAACAAGCGTTGTATTTCTTTAAATGATAGGATATCTTGAAGTCTTCTTGTTTTCAACGAACCCAAGAAACAAAAATAAAGTTGTGGCCAAAGGAGGTTTAGTGAGTAAAGATAAAACATGTGTGGTTGGAGGTGACATGCTTAGAGATGAATATTTTGGAGTTGTTGTTCATTTGTTACAAATATTGGCGATGAAAGATTGCTTAGACCATATGAAAATATACATATAGTAAGAGATACTATTGGTTGTGTTGTTGCTTGGCCTCGGTTATATGTAAGTCCGTTTTCATATAATCATTGAGTACATTTCAATGTTTGATAGTTACTTAAACTCTATTATTCATGAAGAACCTTTGTGCTTTTTAGGTCAAAAGAGCTAAGAAAACAGCTTTAAATCAGTCACAAAACAACCTGGTATGCTACATTCTTCTAATTTCATCAAATTAACTTGTCATCTTACACTTTTCTAACTAGGATATTTATTTCTTTTTCAACCGGCTTTGCAGGATAATTAAGGACTACAAAGAGAATGCAATGGAGATGGAGGAGCTAATGTATTAGTTTCTCTATAGGCAAAGCTTATAGATAGATTCCAACTATTTAGAAAATTTTTTGTGTCAATCCATATAATCTTTTTCTGATGTATCTGCACCTGTTTTATATGGATGTTTGATTCAGTTGTGAACTCCACTTGATGTAAATTCAAATATTTGTTGTTGCTATGAAGTGCATGCATGCTCTACAGTTTTCTTAGTTTGCTGATTGTGAGAATATGATGCTTCCATGTGAAGACATGTGCTCTACTGTTTTCTAGTCTTTTTTTGGATGAGGTGGAATAATGTCTTCATACGACGGTATATGTTTCCGTTTGTAGCAAAATGTGCGAATCAAATTCGAAATAATCCAATTAAATTTGAAATTTTTTTTCACAGTAAGATGCCCAAAAGACGCTTTTGTGTACTTAGAGACGTATATAACATCTCTACAAAATATGTATAAATTGTGCACACATGAATTGAATAAATTTGTAAAAGCGTCTCTATGTTTGTTGGCACGCAAATCAGACGTGTCTATATCAGTAAAGACGTTATGTAAGTGTATCTACTAAAACGTCTCTACATACATAGACATGAATTTTAACGTCTATGTAAAGCGTCTTATATCCTATACACATGTTTTACAAGCGTCTCTACGGTTCTTGACACGGTCCGTGGGGAGGCGCTCCAAAGACGCTTTATAAAAACGGCTCTACGGTCCTCTAGAGATGAAATAACACGTCTCTAGCCTATAGATTGGACGTCTCTACATAGATGTTGTGTTGTAGTGTCTAGAAACTGCCGCTTTTACTTTAAACAGGGTACCATCTAAATCAGTGGATAAGACACCATATGAGATGTGGACTAGGAAGAGTCCTAGTTTGTCTTTCTTAAAGATTTAGGGATGTAATGTCTATATTAAACGTTTGATGTTTGATAAACTCACACCCAAGTTTAAAAAAATGCTTCTTTATAGGATATCCTAGGGAAACCAAAGGATATTACTTCTACAACCAAGAAGAAGGCAAAGTATTTGTCGCTCGAAATGGTGTCTTTCTAGAGAAAGAGTTTATCTCGAGAAGAGCAAGTGAGAGAACTGTGCAACTCGAAGAGGTTCGAGAAACTCCACTTGGGAATGACCTAGCTACAGACGCCCCAATAAGGGAAAATGTGGTTGGGAAACCCGCAATTGAAGATACCTTGGTCGGGGAAGCACCAAATCTATGAAGGTTGGACAGGACGCACAATGTACCTACTCGGTATTCACGTGATATATTGTTGTTGGACATCGATGAGCTTGTGACTTATAAGGAAGCGATGATGGGCCCATACTCTGAGAAATGTCTTAGAGCCATGAAATCCGAGATAGATTCCATGGGAGACAATTAGGTTTGGAACCTAATCGATCCGCCTGATGGTATTAAAACCATTGAATGCAAATGGGTCTATAAGAAAAAGATTGACATGGATAGAAATATTCACATTCATAAAGCTCGACTAGTCGCAAAAGGGTTTCAACAAGTTCAAGGAGTTGACTACGATGAGACTTTCTCGTCGGTAGCGATGCTTAAATCTGTACAGATCATTTTAGCTATTGCTGTATATTTCGATTATGAGATATGGTAAATGGATGTCAAAATGGCTTTCCTTAATGGAAACCTAAGTGAGGATGTGTGCATGATACATCCTAAGGGTTTTGTCGATAAAAAGAATGCTAGTAAAGTGTACAAACTTCAGAAATCCATTTATGGGTTGAAGCAAGCATCTCAGAGTTGGAATATACGTTTTGATGAGGAGATCAAAAGGTTTGGTGTCACAGCCCCAAGTTAATTAATGATAATTAGTATGCATCTCATTAGCATGCATATTGTTTTTGGAGCATTTGCATTTTTTATTGCACTTGAAAAATCTTCATGAAGGATTAAACAATAACCTAAATCAACTCCTCAAATGAAAAAGAAATAAGTCCTTAAAATCCTCTGTAAAATAATTTAATCAAATACTATAATATTTATCTTGAATAAATATAATTTTCCCAAATTTAAGAAACTCAATTCAACCCACACAAAATTCAAACTCTATTCAACAACCTATTCTAGGTTTGATTTCAGAATAAGCAAATAAAACTTGAACAGTGATGTTTAAGAATTTGTTCGAGTACTAGGACACCTCAAGACCTTCTCTGAAAAATTTCAGAATTTTAGGAGTTTATTTGCTATTTTTAGCACCCGGTCAAAGTAGAGGAGTCGGTTTAAATCCCAGTCAAACTATGGACTCAACCCAAACAGTGTTGGACTCGAGTTCGACCCTTGCGACATGATTTGACCGAGCCGCCTAACTACACCTAGTCTGAACTCGAGTCCGCTTCGCACCGCCTTGAGTCACAGACAACCCGGGCCCACTTGTCGGGGTCGTCTTCTTCGTCCCGTTGGCTCTCTATCGAGACCCTGGGTATGCAACTCCGAGACTCTCTGTGTATTCCAAACTAGTCCCATGATCAGTAGCTAGTTCACACATTTTGCAACATCGATGAAATCATATCCATACAACAAGGTAGCTAAGAAACAAACAAATTAATATTACTTAGTAGCAAAAGGACCTTATGGTCAAGGTTTTACAGAGCTTGCCACGCAAGGCTAAAGTCACGACTAGGTCCACGACCAGATCTACGACCAGGGTAAACTTTCAGTGGAATAAAACAAGCTAGTGGAAGCCATCTGACATGCCCACAGGCAATCGAGTGGAGAACGCATCCTAGTTCGCATAGTCTTCGAAGTACTCCTCTTCATAGAACTCGGTGCTCCCCAAGTCTTCTTTGGTGATTGATCAACAAATGATGCAAAGCTGTGAGTACTTAAAATACTCAGCAATTCGTAGGGAATAGTATGCAAATAGTATTCATGCAAGGCTTGACAAGGATAGCTTTATGTTTAATTTGCGAAGCAAGATAACGATAAATCTGAGAAGTAGATTGAAAAGCACAATTATGGAAGGATAGTCGACACCGAGAGGGTGGTCGGCTACGAAAGGATGATCGACACCAAGAGGGTGGGGGAGAGGGAGCAGCTCGGGGAAGGTGGTGCCAGGGCGCGGCAAAGCGGCGCACAGGGAGGCGGCAAGGTCAAGGGCAATTGTGGGAGGAGGCGGGAGCAGGAACGACCGATGGGAATTCGGCTAAAACAGAGAAAGGGAAATTCAAATACCAGAGAACTCCAATAAACTCAAAATAAACCAAATTCAGATTTTGTTGAAGTTTGATTAATTGATATTAAATTGCTTTTAATTTCTAAAATTGTAAATTAAGCTTTATTTTTATTTTTTGAAAATTTTCAAAAAGCTCGGAAAATTGGGATGTTACAAACCTACCCCACTTAAACGGAATCTCAACCCCGAGATTCGGGCTAACTAGAGAATATGTTTGGGAACTCGGACTTTACTCATTCTTTCAAGTGACTTTCTCTTTTGAGCAAACAAAACTGCAACTGATGCCAAACTGACGAAGGACTTACCTGGAACGACGTGCTGAGTTGATTGGGCTTGATTTGCAGTGACTTGATTCACTCGACCTCTTGTAGAAGGAAGTGGAGTCCTAGTGGCTTGACCTGGAATCTGAGCTGTCCCTTGACCTACTCCTGGTGTAGTGGCTCTAGCTGGCGTAGCTCCCAAGTTGAATGGAATTCGCATCAGGGCTCACTTTCTTGGGCAACTGTGAGCATAATGACTGGTCTCGTGGCATCTGTAACAGGTGACTCCTGGAGCTGGATTGTTGCTTCCTTGTGGTTGGTTGTTGCTGACTTATGAAACAGCTGGGCGAGGTGTCAGTGCAGTGGTTCTGAATGTGGCAAGAGGAGTGAAACGGACAGGGTATTGTAGATTCATTCTGCCTCTCTGCATATGACATTGATAGGCACCATGCTGCATCATCTTCCTCTTGCAGGATTCTTCTAGGTCACGACGAGAATCTTCTATGAGCACAACCTTGTCCACTATATGCTGGAAATATACATAGTCATTGCCAACAACTTACACCTTCAAATTGGGATTGAGTCCATGCTTGAAACGATTCTGGTGTGCATCATCCGAAGCAACGTCCTCTGGAGCATAATGAGACAGTTGGGTGAACTTGTTGAGGTACTCATTCACTGACAGGATTCCTTGCTGTAGCTTGCGGAACACGTTCTTCTTCATTTCTACAATACCATCTGGGACATGAGAGTAGCGAAAAACTGCTGAAAACTCAGCCCATGTAATATCTTGTGGATTCTCATGAGCTGCACAGTAATTCTCCCATCATTCTACGACAGTGCCTTCAAGCTGATGCACGGCATACAGAACCTTATCGCGGTCGTCACATCGAGCAATGGCTAGCTTCTTCACTATGGAGCGTAGCCAATCATATGCGTCCAAAGGTTCAGATAAGTTGGAGAAGGTAGGTGGATGCATCCTTATAAACTCTAAAAACTTAGATTGCTAAAAAGCTTGTGGTGGTGGTGGCATGACAGTTGCTTGATTATTCTGGTTCAACATTGCGACTAATGAAGCAGTAGTCTGATTTTGTTGATTTATCATCTGATTCATATTCTGTAACATCGTGTTCATCAATGGTGTCTGGGCTACCATGAACTGACCCAAACCCTGATCTGCTATTGTGGCTGGAGGAGGTGGTGTATTGGGATCCACGAGGTCAACGTGACTTGCAGTGTTGTGGGCCTAGACCATCTGAAACAATTCTCCACAGGTTTAATAGATGAGAGAAAGAAAGCATGATAGGTGAGTGGGAAAAGCACAATAGACGAGAGAGAACAAGGTAAAATGACGGAAGCATCCCAACCGAGGAAAATCGGTTAAACCCAAAGAACAATAGCCAGAAAGCTATTAAGAAGTGATAAAACTCTAGCAGAAGATCCTATTACATGGGCTAACAATACTAAAACTAAGAAGGGCAACCCCACCAAAGCACTTCAAACCTAACTTATATGGACGGTCAACTTGATACAAATGACAGGTCTTGAAACATCTAGGCCATCCAGTGCTTTAATCGTCGAGGAATTGATCCTATAGAAATTACTGAGGTGAGAAGGATCAATTTAAATTCAAAAACAAAGTTTCAGAAGAGATAAGATGTAAGAATCAAATAATGAGATGAGAAAAGATTCGAATGATATAAGAAAAGAATAGAACAAGACGAGAGAATAACAACTACTCATCTTAATCGGTTGGTTTGATTTAGAAAATAAATTTTGAAATCTTTGACTAAAACGACCATGCTAACTATGGTTGCGTCCTACAGTCGATATGGCTCTGATACCACCTCTGTTAGGACCCCAGGTATGTAACTCCAAGACCCTCTGTGTATTCCGAACTAGTCCCATGATCAGTAGCTAGTCCATACAGTTTGCAACATCACTGAAATCATATCCATACAACAAGATAGCTAAGAAGCAGATAAATTAATATTACTTAGTAGCAAAAGAACCTTATGGTCAAGGTTTTTGTAACACCCTGGCTAGTCGGAAGCCAAAATATTACCTAAAGAATCTAACATACAACCATATTTCGGAAGAATTTAAACAATATCTCATCTAATGGCATAAAGAGATCAACATATAATAGAACAAATGCAGAAATATAATCTGAATCCAACGACAGTTCACAAACTCCAATTATTCAAGTCTACTGAATCCACTAAGATAATTATATCAAAGGAGTAATCAAGGATCACAAGCAGTTATTTAATCAACCTTAACATAGAGAGAGATATCATCCATCATCAAACTCTATTTATTACAACTCATCACTTAACGAATGAAAGACAGGAACAAAATCATATTATTGAAACTTGAATATTGTGAAGTGAATAAATTATGTGTGTCTACTCCCACCCAAGGATGCCATCATCAGCGATCACCTAGAATAAACAAACAAAGGCAAGAATGATTCCGAGACTCAGCAAGTACAAAGAATAATTTGAACTACACTGAATATGAACAATATAGTATCATTAAGAATATGAACATAGAACTGAAAGAAATATATGAATGAATGGAATGAATGGACTACACTTCTACTTATACCGATATAGCCAGTGACACACCCGTCGGTGTTCACTTATGCCCTAATTTAACAAAATGCAGGGATCCAAGACCCGTATGAAAAACGTTTCATACGGAGATCCAAATCTGCTCACATTGGAATGGTGGGTCTTACATGCCCATACTGGAATTGATGGGTCTTTATTTTCCACTCCCGTGGAAGAAACATGAACAAATGAATGAATGGGATGAAACATGAATAATGGAAGACATCCTCTCTTTCAACATGGATTAACGGATATGAAAGGAACATGAAGCATTGAATGTAATCATGGATCATAGAAATAACAGTATGAATATAAGCACTCAGCATTCATCAACATTAAGAATTACAATGTACTTGCCTTCCACTCGTGAAGCGTTATGAGGTAAGGCTAAGTCGCTACACTCGAAATTCCCCTCCTACACAAATTAAATACTTGAATAAGGAACCATGTGAACAGGACGTCGCTCGAAACGTCTAATCGCAACATCCTAACCCAAGGATCACAAAGTCAATCTACTCAAATAAACCGATAGTCTAACAGGACTACAATCTGGACAGCAAATACAAAATAAATCATAACTAATGATCTGAGACTCGAAATGGAGTTCTCTTAGATCCTACGGAAAGATAAAAATATCCTACATAAAAGTCTAGTTGGTGGGATCTCCCAATTCGGCCAAAAACCTATGTTAATAATCCTCTGAAAGTCGAACATCGAATCTGTCTGACAGAACTACATAGCAGTAGAGAAATAATCATATCTTTTGCTCTACAACTCCAAATTGAGTGTTATTTATCATTATGGAAAGGTTAACAAAAATTCTACAACAACCTAGTTGGGTGAAAACCCTGAATCTGCCATTATCTTAATCATATTTTAAAAGACAACTTGACAGTTCATTCACGTCAGGAATTCAGGACAGCAGGAAAGATTATACCATATCGTTTGAACCGTAAGTCGGAATTAGGTGTTCTTGGTGGCTACGAAAATATAAGAACAATTCCTATATATCTCTGGGAGATGGAAATCTCCAATTCGGCCTCTAAGAATATGAAATCGGCCGCGCAACAATCTGGACAGAACCAAACTAATAGCAGTAGTAATTTCGATCCAATCAATCTAATCGAATTCGCATCTAAAAGTGATACAAACAGTGAAGAAAGCCCTTCATTAACCTTGAAGAATTGCTGGAAGACGAAGAACAAAAACCCACGAAGAGGATCCTTCTTCCACTCCCTCTACCTTGCTCCCTTTCGATGGCAAACCGCAGTCTTACCTCTCCTTCCTCACGTTGGTCGACAGTAGGGAGCACCAATGGTAGTGAGGAGCAGCACCAATGGAGGAGGGCGGCACCAAGGGAAGGAGGGGGTGGCGGCTTGGGCAAGGAGAGGTGGGGGTGGCGGCTGCCCAAGGGAAAGAGGGTAGGGAGATTGGGGCGGCTAGGGTTAGGGAGGAAAGGAGGCGCCCCCCCTCCCCTATGGCTGGCCCTCCTCTTGGGCCTTCTGGGCCAAGGCCCAGGGCCCAAGTTGGCGGAAAAACACAGAAAAACCCTTTTTAACTGAATATTCTCTCTTTTGATTAATTTCCTTCCTTAGAAATAATCAGATTTTCGCGGAGAATCCCCTTTCTAACACGTGTAGTTTTCTTTTGCATGAATTCTCCCTTGGAATAAGATCGGGGTATTACGGTTTTACAGAGCTTGCCATGTAGGGCTAAAGTCACGACCAAGTCCACGACTGGATCCACGACCAGATCTACGACCAGGGTAAACTTGTAGCGGAATAAAACAAGCTCGTGAAAGCCATCCGACATGCCCATAGGCAATCGAGTAGAGAACGCATCCTAGTTCGCATAGTCTTTGAAGTACTCCTCTTCATAGAACTCGGTGCTCCCCGGGTTTCCTTCGGCTACTGATCAACAAATGACGCAATGCCGTGCGTACTTAAAGTACTCAGCAAGTTGTAGGGAACAGTATGCAAATAGTATTCCTGCAAGGCTTGACAAGGATAGCTTTATGTTTAATTTGCAGAAAGCAGTATTGACAGTAAATACAGTAAGTAGATTGCAAAACACAATTCGAAAGATTATTACATAAGTAATCTAGTTTATTTGAAACAACTCGTGAACACCCGGTTCACTTCTCAAACAACTCGTGAACACCCTGTTCACTTCCCAAACAACTCGGAACCAACCACGGCAACATTTTTGAGAAAATCTACCCCTCGTGTGAAATTACCAGGCATTGTCCATAACTGGGGACACGGATGTTCAAATAGTTTTACACTCTGCAGAGGTTGTACAGCTTGACCCACAAGAGATAATTGCTTGATAAAACACATGTTTCCTTAGACATGTGAATCAAGGGGAGATTATCATAAAGCTTTTACAACGCTCCGTTTTGACTCAGTTCTGCTCGCTATGGATTCACCATTCTGGGCCCCCTCTTGCGCTGCTCATCAACCCAAACAGAACCGACTCAAAATATTGCTAATTAGTTGGCCAGACCAACCCCATACATGGACTTGTGATTGCACAGTATGGCCCAGATCAATGGCGCACAAAGTTAAGTCCTTAGTGGTTGCTCAGGAGAGACTTTCTGCATCCCATGTGCCTCACGCACCTAAGTGCCTCCTGCACCCTATAATGTGCCTCCCGCACTGCCTTGTGCATTCCTCCTTTGCCACTGACCACTCACCCGAGCATAAATCATTTTCGTTCAACCTGCCAAATGACAACCCTCTCCGTGGTACAACAAATTTTAATAACAACGGCATTGCACCACAATTGACACAACTGTGACCTCTCACCACAGTTGCACAACAGTGGTATCGCACCATAATTCTATATATCATTAATTCAAATTTATCATCTTTGAATTATGTGATCGAGAGACCATCGCATAACTAAAGCATGACTAAGCATAATACGCACCCATGTTGGTATTATAATAATGTCCAACTAAGATTACCCAACCTATGGTGTCCATTGGTACATGTTAACATGTGATTCACAATTATTCAAGGAGTCATACTGTCAAGTAGGTATTTAACTATTCCCGAACCATTATTATAAAACTAGCAATACATGTTGATATAAAACAATATAATTTTATAAAATGGGTTCAATATGATTAAAGGTCTACGACTTGTCTTCGTTGAAGAGTTGAGACGCTTCGGTCGTTGGGTCCAAGAACTCTTCGGAAATGCCGGAATCTATACGTGCAAAAAGAGCCAAATAAATAAAACAATTCCAAATAAAATCCAAAAATTACCAAACTAGAACAAAAAAAATACTGAATTTAAATGAATTTAGAGATTTGAATCACTCGAATCGGAGATCGAATGTAGGAGAATGAGCTCTCGAAAGGAGGTTCAACTGGTCGGAAGACTTTGACTACCTGGTCAAAAGTGGTTCGACTACAGGTGGTCGAAAGGAAGGATTCAACTACTCAACATGGTCGAAAGAAGGGATTCAACTACACGAGTGGTCGAAGGAAGGATTCGACTACTCAATGTGGTCAAAAGGAGGGATTCGACTACACAAGTGGTCGATGAAAGGATTCGACTATTCAACGTGGCCGAAAGAAGGGATTCGACTAGGCGAGTGGTCGAAGAAAGGATTCGATTATACGAGTGGTTGAAGGAACATGATAGAGAACAAGGCACGGGGAACTCCCCAAGACCGAGAGAGAGGCTGGAGGAGATCGAAGACTGCGCGGGCTCCAGCGAACTCTTCGATGGTGAGGAGGTTGTTGACGGCGCGGGCTCCAGCCGGCGGTGACGAAACTCAAAGGACGGCGACATGGGGCGAAAGAAATAGGAAGAGTTGAGGGGAAAGCAAGAGGAGGCAAAGGACTCCCTAGTGCTCCATTTATAGAGGAAAAAGGTGGGGACCGGGCAACAAGATGGAGCGGCGGGATTCACGGCGGCGCAACAGAGACGACGGCACTTAATGCACAGACGACATTTAATGTGCACAGCGCAGCGGAGACAATGGCATTTAATGCGCACAGAGTTGGGAAAAAAGAGGGAGGAACACGTGCCGAGGTGAGGGTGTTCGAAACCGCGAGGGTGGTCGAAACCAAGAGGCGGTCAAAACCAGGAGGCTGGTCAAAACCGAGAGGCAGTCAAAACTAGGAGGCTAGTCGAAACCGAGAGGCGGTTGAAACCAGGAGGCTGGTCGAAACCAAGAGGCGGTCGAAACCAGGAGGCTGGTCGAAACCAAGGGACGGTTGAAACCAGGAGGCTGGTCTAAACCAAGAGGGTGGTTGAGACCGAAAGGCTAGTCGAAACTAAAAGGGTGGTTGACAACAAGAGGGTGGTCGCAACCAAAAGGATGGTTGACACCGAGAGGGTGGTCGACTACGAAAGGGTGGTCGACACCGAGAGGGTGGTCGACTACGAAAGGGTGGTCGACACCAAGAGGGTGGTCAACACCGAGAGGGTGGAGGGAAAGAGAGCAGCTCAGGGAAGGTGGTGCCAGAGCACGGCAAAGGGGCACACGGGGAGGTGGCAAGGTCAAGGGCAAGTGAGGGAGGAGGCAGGAGCAGAATGACCGATGGGAATTCGGCTAAAATAGAAAAAGGAAAATTCAAATACAAGAGAACTCCAATAAACTGAAAATAAACCAATTTCGGATTTAGTTAAAGTTTGATTAATTCATATTAAATTGCTTTTAATTTCTAATATTGCAAATTAAGCTTTGGCGATTCAATAAAATCGAATGCTTATTTTTATTTTTTTTTGAAATTTTTTAAAAAGCCCGGAAACTTGGGATGTTACACTCTCGCATGTGAAGCTCGCCACACGGTTGTGCCGCTCTCAGCTGCGCCAGGGACGCCGTCAATCCACCTCCCTATCTGACCACTCCTGGAGCTCCTCCGCTGAGCGCCGCCTCCACTCCGTCTCCTTCGAGCATATACCCCCTCACCCTCCTCCATTTCGGCCATTCCTTCTCTCGGCTGAGAAGGAAGAAGCTCATTGAGCACCTCGCTCGGGTAGTTTTCAAGCTATGGCGTTCCTCGTTCTCGCCATCCCCCACTGTCTCCATTTTGGCTAATGTGATCTTCTGTTTTCGCTAGTAGCTTACGAGACAAAGTAGTGACATTGGAGCTCCCAAAGCGCGCACCAAACGGCATCCTTTTGGCCATCTTCTTCTTGGGTGAGTTTCTTGATCAATCTTACACATAACATCGTGTCCTTGAGCATGATTAAGAAAACCCCACAACTAATTTGGACAATGCATGACAGGAGCTTTGGAATTTGGAAGTGACCTATCTTTGGCCGACAAGATCCCATTTTCACCTCATTGGCATTGCCTAATCCCCCCTGTTTACACCATAAACATACCTCCTTTAATTTGTTCCTACATCTATTTGCTTTCGTTTTCGCTTAGGATCTCTCCTCCATGTGAACCCCGAGCGTCGTCATGGACATTGTTGACGCCGACCCTACTCCAGCCCTCTCTGAACCTCTCTAACGCTCAGGTAGCATCCCGCTTATCTGGACAATGTGGAGCTCTATCGCTGCATGCACTTTTGGCCGAAGTCCATCGCCGCCCCTTACCAGCTAGCCATCGGTACAGGCCATCGCCACTACCACCTTTAGGTGTGCACTGCTATTAGGAATCTATTCCCGCCCTTGGTTCACGCCGTTGTGGACCACATCGCCGGTGGTGAGACCGGAGGTGAAGCGAGCACGTTTTTTAGTTGTTGAATTCCCGATAATCACTGTAGCGAGTCATTAGCGCCTAACCATTTTTGTTTTAGGTAAAGTATTCATTAGTTGACGTAATAGTGTAACTATGAGTCTATGTTTCGTGGGCCCAAAAATAGTAAACAAGGTGGGTAAACACTCTATTTTGTTTAGTCGTTGACATGTGGGCCTGGCACTTAAGTGCATAGTAACCGTAAACCCATGGACGATGGGCCGGGTATGTTGACCTTCGGTCCATGCACTGTTGCATGGACCAAGTCAATGACGTAAGGGCCCCACCTATCAGTTTCGTTTTAATTCGGAAATAAAATGAAAAATGATACTATCCACAGGACACCACTGTTAGCGACTGGGGCTAGGGTAGACTCCGATAGAAAAAGTATTAAATGATTAAGAAAATTCGGAAAACAGTTTTTTGTACACTAAAATTCATTAAAACTTCAAAAATGTTTAACTAATTCAATTTAACTCCGAATCAAGTGGAACCAATTTTGTTAATTTTATTTTCTAATGAACTTTACTTTGCATTGGTTTTGAAATATGTATCTATCACAGAAAATACAGTTTTTGGAAATTAATCCTTAACCGAATTATTTTTACACTAGAAAATGCTTTTGACTTTGAAAATTCATAACTAATTCTTATGAACTCCAAACGGTGGCATGACGCAAAGAGGAAGAAACACAGGGAGAAGACGGTTTGGCAAAAAGGTGCCTTCGGGCTTGAGAAAATGGAAAGTCAAAAGAGGAAAGTGAAAAGGGAGAAAATATTTTCGAATTGGGCAAGAAACCAAAATCAAGCCAAACTCAAGCAAGTTCTGAAAATTTTGAAAATTTGGGTCTTTTCATTACCTGTCACAATGTTTGCTCCCGGCCGTCTGCCACTCGCTCAGCAGGCTCGAACCCGGCATGGGTACAGCTGCTCGTTACAAAAGCTCGATCGATCTAGTGCCGATTGAGCCAGGCATGCATTATTCACTTATGCATGCACGGATGGATGCATGTGCGCATAGTCACAAACTATTAAAGCCCGGATCCCACGCATGGGGCTAGCTATCTCCTGATCCGTGTCTCTCGCCGCTACACCAAGCCCGCGAATGATACATGCATATCCACTGTCAGATCGATTACACTGGCCCACACCCACCATGGTTTGGGTTACCGGCTGATTTTAGTCGGCTATATCGGTCTTACCGGGACCCCAGTAAGACTTAAAACTAGCTAAAATTGGCCTGAAAAATTCGAAATTGCTTGAATTTTATTTGAATTTGATCTTTTTTATTTAAAATTTAAAAAAAATCAAATTTTTATTTGAAAATTTTGACCAGAATTTTCTGATTTTCGGTCAAATCAGTCCTACCGCCCCACCCCCATTAAATGTTTTGAACCGGTTTTGAAAACCCTGACCCCCACTGGCCACTATGCCACGCGCGTACAGTAGCAATAGGTCCGATCTTGGATCCGACCGCCGTTTCCTTGAGCATTTGCACAGTTAGACTGCACTAGCAGCTAGCACAGCGTCGACGCTAGTTTAATTTCCTCAGTCCACGCTGTCCTTTTTTGCAGTTTTAATCTACTCCCTTCTGGCCGTTGTCAAGGACCGAGCACATCTCTATTCATGAGACAGAGAGAGAGAGAGAGAGAGAGAGAGAGAGAGAGAGAGAGATATGAAACATAGAGAGAGCACATTTATGCCTTGTCCTCTCTCCAAATTGACTTCCTCTATTCCTCAGTCGGGGAGGGGGCGGTGGGGGAGGGCTTTGTTGTGGTTCTAGGTGTCGTAGTTACAAACTAGACAGTTGAGACGGAGGTCAAGGGTTACCCGCAAGAAGAAGGGGCGAAGCCCCAAGATTCTCGAAAAGGAGAAACGGTACTGATATGAGTAAATGTGTTTTTCTTTTTATTCTCAATAGTCTTCCCTCCTCTACAAGGGGTGGAGGTGCTATTTATAGTGTTACATCACGAGTATGAGAGGTTACAATGCTACCCCTAAAAGGCTCTATGACTATAGGGTATTCATGGTCTTTGCACTCTTCTATTCGTAGCCTTAGTGCACGGTAAACCTTTATCGACATTGTCCACCACGCCTTTACTCTTAGGCCATAGGTAGCCTTGACTCGCTTTGATCCATGTGAGACGAACACGGGGCGAAGGCTTCATGAACCCCCCCCCCTCCCCCCTTCGCTCCATGGTGGCCCTGGAGCGAAGCATCCTGGACTCCCTTCGCTCCAGCATTTGTTGTGCCCTTTTTCCAAGGCTGTCGAGGCAACCTTTCTGTACCCTTCATTTTGTACGAAGGGGTATTTGGTATCATTTGACTATATCGAGGGGTGTCATTGCTTGTAGTCTTCGCTAGGTCCGATGGACCACCCCTACGACACTAGGTAGTTTTTCTACTCTTTTAGACTGATCAGAGTAAAAATTTGCTAGGATGACAAATATGGTCTGTCCACAGCACAATATCGCAGAGCTTGAACATCTCAAAATTAAGCACGTTGTAAATCTGCCTTGCGTTCAGAGCCGTCCAATCGGGGCATAGATGGGTCAAGTTTAAGACTGTAAGACGTTAAAAAATTTATTTACTTTTAGAATAGTTTGTAAATACACAGAATTATCTTTGCTTTGTGTTACAAATTGATCTATATTTCCATGATCAGTCGAAATGAACGGTTCTCCTCTAGATCCTCTCATTTTTTTTTCTTAAAAGAAAAAGAAAACCATCTCAAAATCCAGCTATATATCGTGCTACTTCGATTTGTTGGTCAATCTAGGTACTTTGTTGGTATCCATATTAATAGCAAGGCCCCCTCTAGTTTGACTCTATCTAGAACGGGTCAATTATGATAATCTGATTCGTTGGTATCCATATTAATAGCAAGGTCCCTCTAGTTTGACTCTATCTTCCCTCTAGTACAGGTCAATTATGGTAATCATTGTCATAAGATCCATCTGAAAACTACTTTTCTGTTTAGCACGAGAACTTGTCTCTGGGCTATGGCAAGCTAAAGTATCAACATCATAGTCTTTTACTTGTATTTCCCTTTTTTTCAATACCATTTTCTCCTCTTACTCTAAATTCTCTGTCTTGTCACTCGATCTAACTCTCACGCGGGCACACTGCATACATTCACACAAACAAAGATAGGAGTGGAGAATAAAATCAAGGACCAAATAGTTTATAGTCAAATTTTGATTGACATGTCTCATAAATGTCATGGAATTCCCATCCAGCTAACAACTACCTATTTTGTACGTTATTTGCTATTTTAGGATGTAACCCTCATTGAAAGAGTCAGGAAAATACTATGTATAAAGTCCAAGATGAGTAATTAGCTAGGGAAGAGGAGAAGGTGAATTTTTTTTAATTCTTTTTAGGTTTTTCTATACAAGCCCGCCCCACCAAAAAAATGAAGAACTTTTGATCCACTAAATTTACTCAGAGATTAGTGCAATCAGCATTTGCAAGGTTTAACTAAACTGCGTAGCTGCTCATTGTTGGTGGGGAGGAGAAGAGAGGAGAGGAGGCAATGTTGACAAAGCGCTGAGGCCGGCAAACTATAGGGTGGTGTCGGGAATAATCGAAGGTATGTAGTTGCAGTGGGTGGTGGTGCGAATTTGGGGTAACACGAAGAGGAAAGGACTAGATATCAAGAATGGCAACGAGGAGAAGACGATGCAAAATCAAGAAGAGAAAGTGACACATGAGCTGAGGAGTGGAGGACTGGGGATGGGAGCGAGTTTTTTAGCTCACTGGCCCAAATTTTTACTTGCATCATATTTTGGGGGGAGGGGGGTTTCAAAAACGTCATCACAGATGGTTTCGTGAGCCGTCTGAGTTTATGGGTCAGTAATGATATGAGATCATCACACACGGTTTTTGAACCGTCTGTAATACAGACTATCACAGACGGTTTGTAGATGAAACCGTCTGTGATAGCTAATGTATCACAGATGGTCTGTCCTAAGGAACCATCTGTGATATTCTTTTGTATTGCTAAATCTATTTCTATTTATTGGCTAGCCTCAAGAAATGCTAGCCATGCCCTCTAAAATAAGCAGAAACACAACAAGTACATGTATACATCTAATTTACATTCATTTCAGAAACAAGCACATCCATTTCATAAATCAATTTAACTCAAATGAACTAAAATTAACCATTCATGAACAAATACACACATATACCATCAAGTTCAATCTTATCCTAATCAAGTTCAATCTACATTGTGAAACTCCCCTTTTGGGTTTATGACCTGAGACAACAAGAAGTACGCAAACTGTCCTCAAATGGAAATGAGCTCGATCTGTTCAAACGCAGTTGTAGCGATGGTCGCAACCTGATGCTAGGAAGATTAAAGTCGTGCATATATATAAATTGATAAGTATGAAATAATTATTGCAAGATTGACAAACCTGAGGATCATTAGTCATCGTGGAACCGAGGACTAGTTGCATGTTGTGGCAAACATAGTATCCACAGGTGTTGCCCAGCGCTGCTGGTGGCACTACAAAAATAGAATTGATTAGTTCAAGAGGCATTACTATGAAGTGTTATATAGTGTACTAGCGAATACCGGGAAATTTAGATCATGTCGTAGGGCGCTGATCCCTCCCTTGGATCTCTCTCCAGTAGCAACGTACACGGTGAACGACCTACGTGATTCAAAAAAGTTAGCCTTAGTCATTGCAAAGGAAGAAAAGAATACAATAGAGTTATCTATAGAGAAAATGTGTTTACTTGTCGATTAATTATCGGACAATTGTGAAGTCGTGTTTGGCCCTCTTTAGGGAATCAAGGTATATTACCTTGTTCTATTTTGATATAATTACAATTAGAATCCAGTGGAACCTACACAGGTATGTCGTCATGGTCATTCAACCTAAGTTCGTGTTGCTTGTAAAGTACAAATCAACAAGGATAGCCACTAATGCGGCACTTACTCCTGGTTGTAGGGCAAAAGTATGAATTCCTTCTTGCGGTGAGCCAACGTCAACAGCTGTGATGGTAAATCAGCCCTCGGGCCTTTTCGATATTCCTTTTCTATCGCGCTTGGATTTTCCAGAGGACGGCGCATCAGATGCATGAGGCAACGATGATGGAGAATGAGCGTACGATATCTTCACAAGAAATAGAAGTTCTGATACGCATGAACATATTATCATAAGATTCTCTATGTGTATGGGTATACACACTAATTAATAAATAATTGGGATATGTAGGGAAGAAATTAGGATACTTTCTTATTAAAATGTAAAGCCATTGGTACAAATGATACTGAGGGTAATTAGTGGTATGTAGTCTTTCAGACCATCCTTTTCTAACCATGCTTGGCAGTAATGTACGATACTACAGTAAAGTTGATTGATGGTACAATCAGTAATGAAATGTGGATTGCATGTCCTATGCAAATACAATAGTAATCGGTTTTAGCATAAATCCAAAATTAATTCTAGCAAAATAAATTATGAATAAAGCATATTTCCAGCACCAATTAAATGACATAATTGGCATATAAGCATGTGCATCCTTCAAGTCATTTAAAAGGAATAATATGCTCAACGCACACAATATGTGCACAATAAAAATCAGCATAAAGCTAAGATTTAGAATATTGATTATTGCTCTCAAAAAGCTAGTTGCACAAGATTTAAACTTGATCAACACAGCACTCATGCCAAATGTAATCACAAATTGAATGAAACTTTATAGATTAGGCCTTGAGCTCAAAATAAAACTTGCTAATCTATTTAGACTAGTTCAAGCAAATCATCCAAAATTAAATTTATTGTACACAGGAACAAAATCTATCAAGACACTATCAACTGTGATGTAGATCAGTGATTGTAAATAATCACAGAAAAACGAAATGGAAGACTGAAACTTCTACAGGACATCAAGTATTAGTTGACTAAAAAAGCTCAAAAGATAGCAAGTATATCAGAATGTATAAATTGCTCGAAACAATAGATAACAGCAGGTAATCTAATAGCTCAAGGCACAATCTATACACAATATCACATCCAATTGCATTTGTGACATCAATTCATCATAGAGCAATTCACCGAGCCCACAAAAAATCACTTTGCAATATCTCCCAGTGCTAGGCACATACAAATCACACAGATTGAATATATCCAATAGCACAACACATAAGCAAGGTGATATGAAAAAAAAATGGGATGGCTGGGGATGGCCAGCTTACCTTGGTGGTGCTTGGGAGGCGCTCGGGGAAGGAGGCGCACTGGGCTCAAGGAGGAGGCGACGCGTGCTCGGGGGAGGAGAGGAGGTAAGCTCGGGGAGGAGGCAGGCTGGGCTCAAGGGAGGAGAGGCGTCGGGTTTGGGGAGGCGGCGGGATCAGGGCAGGAGGCGCACCGAACTCGAGGAGGACGTAGTGTCAGGGATGGCGGCAACGGGCTCAGGAGAGTTAGAGAATCGTTTGAGTGGGGGGTGCGGGCAAACCCTAGAGTCCAGATATAAATAGGGTTGGACATCACAGACGGTTCTAAAGTAGAACCGTTTGTGATAAATACACATCACAGACAGTTCTAAAGTAGAACATGCGTGATAGTACACATCATGCACGGTTTCAATAAATAACCGTCTGTGATAATATATATTCTCATATACATAAATTTAAATTTAGAACATATGATACATTCTCATAGACATAAATGCAAATTCAGAACATACATGAATGCAACTTCAGAACATATGATGCATTCTCATATACATAAATGCAAATTCAGAACATATGACATATAAACATTTTATTTATCATTCCATTTGCTTGTTTCCTTTAAAAATTAGCCCTTCATGGTGATCGATGCATATGTAGCTAGTTTCGTCACATTATTCTTCCTCGGCCCTTATGTCGTTTCTAAAAGGAGGCAACTCGTAAAATTGATTGTATTCTTTCTTGTCTACTAGATTCTCAACTCTGACAATCCTCCTTTTTTCCATAAAGAACTACGCGGCGCTTTTTATTTGCCTGGTCAGTTACATACAAGACTTGAACAACTTGGTTAGCGAGTACAAATAGTTCGTCTTTGTATCCAATACGTTCGAGGTCCACAGCAGTAACGCCGTACTTGTCAACCTTCACCTGTGGGAGATGGACCCAATAGCACCGAAATAAGGGGATCTTGAAAAGTACATAGTCAAGCTCCCAAATCTCCTCTATGACCCAATCACATGAATGTACTAGCTGCATTAGTTAACCCAAATGGCATGACTAACCACTCATACAAACCAAATTTCGTTTTAAAAGCAATTTTCCACTCATCCCCTTCTTTCATTCTAATTTGATGATACCCACTACGCAAATCAATTTTAGAGAAAATAACAGCACCACTCAATTCGTCTAACATATCATCTAAGCGAGGTATAGGATGACGATATCGAATACTGATATTATTAATCACTCTACAATCTATGCACATGCGCCAAGTACCATCTTTCTTAGGAACTAAAATAACAGGAACAACACAAGGGTTTAAACTTTCACATATGTACCCTTTGTCGAGAAGCTTTTGTACTTGTTTCTAAATTTTCTTTGTTTCCTCGGGGTTGGTGCAGTACGGTGGTCGATTTGGTAGCGTTGCTCCTGGAATCAAATTAATTTGATGCTCTATCCCGCGGATGGTGGTAAACCAGCGGGCACATCCTCCAAAAAGATGTCGTTGAATTCCTGCAAAACATGAGAGATACCACTAGGAAAAGACGTCAAGTCGTTAGGCGAAAGCAATGCATCTTTGTACAGAAGTACAAAGTGCACCAAATTAGGATTCTCACAAAAAGCTCTCATCTCTGATTTGGTGGATAACATTACTAAACATTTCTCTCCCTTACTTTTCTTTTTACCACTCAATTTTGGCTTGTGGCTCTCACTCACCGAAGGTGGAATATCTCTATTTGGTCTACTCACAATTTTCACCTCAACTTTCTTCTTATTAGCATTAACTATTTTTGTTAGTGTAAGTGGATACAAAATCACATCTTTGCCGCTCCACTTAAAGCAGTTTGTATGCCCATCATGATAAACATGGCGATCAAATTACCATGGGCGCCCCAACAGCAAGTGACAAACTTACATGGGCACCACATCGCAAACAATGGTATCCTCATACTTGCCAATATTGAAGTGCACCTTCACCATATGACTGACTTTCACCTCTCCCACATCGCTCAACCACTATGCTTGATAAGGATGAGGATGCGGTAAATATTTTAAGCCTAATTTTGTGCACATCTCCTTGCTGGCCAGATTATGAGAACTTCCTCCATTAATTATTACTTTGCACACTTTACCGTCAACTGTCGCCTATGACTGAAAAAAATTGCACCGCTGTGCAGTAGACTGGCTTTGTGACACGCTAAGTACACGAGGTGTGCACACTAACATATGCTCTCCATCTAGCAACCCTAGCCTACAGTCCAATCTCTCATCCCCTCTGGGATCCTCCGCAAAATTAGCAAACGAAGTAGTATCGTCCTCATCACTAGCTAAAATATACCCATCATCAGTAAGTATCATAACTTTATTATTTGGCCAATATTTCTGAAAATGATCAACTCCCTTGCACTTGTAGCATGTCAGATCACGTGAACGGCATATAGAACCCATCGAGGATGTCGCGCTAGCAGCGAGCGCCGGTGGTCGACGCACCGGTAGCGGCGTACTATCTGTCTTCCTTTGTGTTGAACTGCACATCACTGATTGCTCCCGGATGGAGCGGGCTTGCCTGGCTGTCCCGTGCTGTACTGTGGTGCCGTGCTGGCTGAATAACATTTCCGTGCAGCATACTTAGCATCTTCAATGATCTGTTTCTCAGCCTCACGTGCCTGATGCATCAACTCAACCGTGTTGTTGTATTGATGAAGATTAACGATCCGCCGAATAGCATAATTTATCCCAGCAAGAAAGCAAGCCATCACTTGTACCTCATTTTCACGCAAATCAGCATGTATGATAATCTACTACAGCTCTTTATAATACTCATCAACTGATTTTAAACCCTGTCACAATCCAATCAGCTTATCATGCAGCGAGCGCTTATAATGTGTAGGTACAAAACGCGCGCGCACCTATTGCTTTAGCTCATCCCATGAAACAACACATGGCTCGTGTTGCTCCATACACTATTGAACACAACGCTCCTACCATGTAGTAGCATATCTGTCCAAAGCAGCAACGGCAATATCCAACTTGCACTGATCAGAATAGCGGTTCATACAGAACAGCTTATCAACTTTTAGCTCCCATGCAAGATAAACCTTCACCTCTATAGTACCCTCAAAGGACGGCATTGTGAACTTGGGCTTTGCAACCAGATCATCGGCATCCTCATCGCGCCGACAATTGCGCGCATGTTGATTATTGTGACGACGTGGCAAGTAGTCGGCAAACACGGACTCATCATCGTCATCGTCATCATCGTGGTCGTTGCCATGGCCTCCTCCATGGGCACCATAGTAGGCACCCCCATAGGCACCGTCGTGCACCTCTCCATAGGCGCCATCGCAGATGCCATCGTTGGCGCCGTGGAGGGCACCACCTCCTCCAGTGTTGTTGCCATGGCCACACCCTTGTGCAAGGGAACGCGCCGCGACCTCAGCAACAACACGGCGATGTTGTGCCGCCTCACATGCACGCGCCAGTTCATCGAGTTGTCATTGGCGTGGTTCATCCTTGCGTTGCCGTCTAGCGGCAGCCTTCGCATCCGTCTCATCGCACGGCTCGTATGGGAGGTGTACACTTCCCACATCACCATGTGTACCCAGCTGCACCGAAGCGGTGAGCTTGGCAATGGCATCAAGCAGCACCTTGTGGTTGTCGTCGACAGTCACGAACAGCTTCTGGAAATCTGTCCCCAGGCCGTCCAAGTTGTTTTGGACACATCCAAGGTCGCCGCGCACCTGGTCGACCTCAGCCCGAAACTAGTCCCAGAGCATGGCACAAAGTGTAAGGTAGTGCATCTTTGTGACTGGATTAGTAAGGTTGCCATTAAAATCCTTGTCATGCTCACTTCCTGACATAGTCACAGTAGAAAAAAATACCAAGTGAAAATATATGTAAAAAATAAGTGGGAATCTCTCAACTACTGTTCTGAAACAAAGCAAGTTTTACCATTCCGAAGTAAACTAAGAGTGGCAAAAACTTACGATCGTAGCAACGAACGACCCACCAAGATTGTGCGAGCGAATACCAAGAACGACAGCCAATACTTGACATCTGCCTGGAGCTACCTACTCTGATGTCAACTTCACAGAAATATCCTACAACGGTGTTAAGTCCACGGGAGCTACCTGCACCAGAGCTACTTACACCAGAGCTACCTGCACCAAAGCGGCAAGGTCCAGTGCATCAGATGCATCTACACCTCGTGCTCGGTCGACTCTCGTGAAGTCGACCTCTAAAAAGCAATGCAGCAAGAGCAAATCGAAGACGGTTGACTCCTATTCTGATATCCCCTTCTTTCTGTTGGCTCAGAAATTCGTGCTAGGTGAGCTGTTGGTCGAGACGGTAGAGCCCGACTGTACCCTAGGATTCTCTTGCACGAAATTGCATACATGGTACATGGAACATGCCAACAGGGCGGATAGACAACGACGCTTGGGTGTCAATGTCAAGTTAAAGAAGGACCATCTTAACCACGTGGTTCAAGACTGTGTCTTCACGGTGACCTTCGAGGACTTGTTCTTTCTCTTCAATCTCAACGCTCTCGATGCCTCACTCATGCGATGCTAGACACTATAAGTGTGTACAATCAGGTCAACATTCGAGTAATACCGATAAATGTTATATATATATATATATATATATATATATATATATATATATATATATATATGCATACATACATACATACATACATGATTTTTGAAGCCAAATTAAGGAATTCACCAGTAGGTGTCCTCGACCCACACTTGGTCTCCTTGCAAAACCATCATGGAGAATGCAAAATTCGTCGAGGATTACATGGTGGAGTCATTGCTGGCTCACCGCAACAAGGAATTCATACTTTTGCCCTACAACCAGGAGTAAGTGCTTCACTAGTGGCTATACTTGCTGATTTGTACTTTATAAACAACACGAACTTAGGTTTAATGACTATGGCGACATACCTGTGTAGGTTCCACTGGATTCTAATTGTAATTATACCAAAACGGAACAGGGTAATATACCTAGATTCCCTAAAGAGGGCCACACACGACTTCACAATTGTCCGACAATTAATCGATGGGTAAACACATTTCCTTCATAGATAACTCTACTGTAGTCTTTCCTTCCTTTGCAATGGCAAAGGCTAATTTCTTGGAATCACGTAGGTCGTTCGCCGTGTACTTTGCTAAAGGAGGGAATTGTAAGGGAAGGATTATGCGACACGATCTAAATTTCTCAGTATTCGCTACTACACATTAATCCTATATAACACTTCATAGTAACACCTCTCGAACTAACCAATTCTATTTTTGCAATGCCACCAGCAGCCGTCGACCTGTAACATCTGTGGATACTATGTTTGCCACAACATAGAACTACTCATCGGTTCTGCAATGACCAATGATCCTCAGGTTTTTCAATCTTACAATAATTATTTCATACTTATCAATTTATATATGCACGAATTTAATCTTCCTAGCAACAGGTTGCAAGCATCGATACAACTGCGTTGGAACAGGGCCAGCTCATAAATATTCGAGGACAGTTTACGGCATTTTTGAACTGTGAGGTCATAAATCCATATGGGAAGTTCCACAATGTAGATTGAACTTAATGGTACATGTGTGTAAATGTACATGAATGGTTAATTTTAGTTAATTGATTTGTGAATTGGATGTGCTTGTTTCTGAAATGAATGTGAACTCGATTATGTCCTTGTTTCTTAAATGAATGTGAATTGGATGTGCTTGTTTCTGAAATGAATGTGAATAGGATGTATACATGTACTTGTTATGTTTCAGCTTGTTTCAGAGGGCATGGCTAGCATTTCCTGAGGCTAGCCAATAAACAGAAATAGATTTAACAATACAAAAGACTATCACAGACGATTCCTTAGGACATACCGTCTGTGATACATCAGCTATCACAAACGGTTTCATCTACAAACCGTTTGTGATAGTTGACTATCATAGATGGTTTTGAGTTAATAACCGTCTATGATAGTCTGCATCACAAATAGTTCAAAAACCGTCTGTGATGACCTCATATCATTATTGACCCATAAACTCAGACGGCTCATGAAACCATCTGTGATGACGTTTTTGAACCGTCTGTGAAGACCTTTTCTGTAGTAGTGCTATCTCCACCTCCCACATCCAGCCACTGCCGTCTAGCACAGCCTGACTTGTCTACCAGCAATGCATTGTTGCCGGCGCTCCCCCCCTCCGTCCCACCTCCCCTACCACTATTCTTCCTCATCTCCGGCAGGGGTGGCACCGGATCCGCCACCACCTCCTACCGCCTCTCCTCCTTGAACTCGTCCACGACCGCCTGCCACTGCCACCCATTGCCCTCCTCCCGCAGTGACGGATCTAGAACAAAATTGACTGGGGGCCACCATTCATATCAATATATGTGTTTTAAGTCACCGAGCTTAAACTGCAAGGTGCATAGCTATGTATTTATGGATTTTGATAAGGTAAAACAACATTGGACCCGGTGTCCTGTACACCCCCCAAAGCCCCATGTTGATTCGCCCTTGCTCTTCCATCCCGCGGCCAAGGTGGTGCCACCACCATCGCCTCCAACCGTCATGCTTCTGACGCCCCATCCCTCCCTCTAAGGTCTGAGCTCCAGTGAACTCAAACCCTAACCAGTAAACCTGAGCCCTAACCAGTGGCGGTGGGAGACGACAGCGCTGGCGCCTGAGAGGAGGATGACAACCTTGGCAGGAGCACCAATCTCCATGTGAATCCAATGGTGAGAAAACTGAAATTTTTGCATTTATGGCCCCCTGATTTTCTCTATTTTCAAAACTAGCCCTCTTCCGCCGTAATTTACACATTTAGTCTCTATACAGTGCTCCTACCGTGGTTCCCGGGGGTGGCAGGGCACTTGCCTGGCAGCAATGGGCGCGACAGTGGTTCCGCCCCGGTCCCCAAGGGTAGGCTACCTCCCACTGCAAAAGCGCTTTTGGTTGCATGTGATTTTCATTTTTTTTCTTCCTTTACATCGCATCGTCATCACGTCGCATCTCATCATGTCATTCGCTGTCTACGTCTCTTGTTCCTATTTAAGGAACTCGTGTGGCCAACGTTTTCTTCATAAGCGCTCTCGTTCCGATTAGATTAGCTAAACAAATTTTGATCGTTCGTTCGCTCGCCCATGGTATTTATTATTTTTGTTATTGTAATTTGTAGCGTTAAGTACTTACTTAATAATGCACGTGCATTATATCAGTCGCAACTGTTACATGCATAATTACTGTCAATCTGCCATGTAATGAATTCGCTAATTATGAGTTGTTCTCTATTTGCAGCAGTGGCATGTAATCTGCCACCCCTACTTGAGGGAGACATGGGACGTCCAGCATCGTTGTCACGCTTGGATCGGTGGCGATGGGCCGCCAACCCTAGTCACACAGGGACTAAGGGAGACCTGACCATTGGACGACCGGTATGTTAAGAGGCGTCGATGCGGGTGATTGCGTTACTTTGCATCTTTGAACATGGGGCAGAACCTCCTGATTGACGCCTCCCTTCTTTCCGTCCTGGTTGATCATTGACAGCCGGAGACCTATACGTTCCACTTCTGGTGGGGGAAGATGATCTTGACACTGCAGGACGTTAGCTTCATTACCAGCCTATCATTGCGAAGCCTTGCAGTTGTTCCCCCTCCGAGGTTGTTGGACTGGAAGGCGCGTCTCAACCATCGCTTCGGGCAGCCTTTCCCCGAGAGGTGTAAGGGCATTCCACACGCCTGGCTGTGATGATTCATGCATTGCCCAAATGACGCAACGGAGGAGGTGGTTCCTAGCACGCAGGGGGACATGATGTACCCTAGTTACATTCACCTTGCGGAGTCCATCGTGGACTCCGACGATGAGGCGTGCTGCAAGATGCAGTTGGGGTTTAGGCATGCTTGTATTACTCGTCTGCATGACTGTCTTGACGCTTCACGATGTCGTCGCAGGGAATAAGTATGTGCTTTCCAATTGCCACACGCTGTTATAGCTGTGGTCGTGGGAGCACTTCCTGGTCGGACAGCCGTACTTCCACTCTGTAGTCCACCCTTACCCGCGCACATAACATTTCTACGGTGGGGCGGACGACGAGGATCTAGTGGAAGGCCCGACCATGGGATCCCAATAGACTGTGGCAGTACTAGGGTGGGCTAGGGAGAGAGCGCGTCGCATATACCCTGAGTTCCACAACGAATTCGAGGCCCTGCACAAGGATGACATAATATGGGCTCCTTGGATGGATGCCTTCGTGCAAGACACGGCGCCCAACAGCTTGAGTTTGCTATGCCACCAGGATGCATCGTACTGGAGGACAACTTGTCATCTGGTATTCTCCCACATGGTTGAGCCCTACAACCCGCAACGGGTGATGAGGCAATTCAAGCTGCACCAGGTGATCCCACCTGCTCCAGGGCGACCGCTTGCGAGGCGTAGCCACTTGTATGTACGTTACATTGCTTAATATTGTAGGTCTGTTACTCATATGTTAGTTAGTACCATAATTTATTTATTTTGTTCCACCATCAGGCACACGAAGAAGGGCCACAAGAGTGATGAGTGGCTTCCGACGCAGCAGCCGTGGATAGATGCATGGCAATCTGCCACTGATAGCATTTTCCACGAGGCCTGACCTTACGATCACGAGGACTTACGACCGCGTGCTTGGTGGAGCGTCACGCACACACCAGGCGAGATTGACAGTGCCCCCGGCCCGACATGCAAATCCTAGCCACGTGGAATGCTTGGGCTTGGGGCTAGACCCGCACCGTGCAGCACATCGTGACGATTCGGTACGTTGAGCACTTAGTAGATAAAACACCCTCCTAAATAGGGTTAACTAACAAATTTGTTTGTTCAGTAACCATGCAGCTGGAGCGTTTGCAGAGCATTTTGGAGCGTGGCCACTGGGAAATCGAGCGGGGTACAAACAACACAGTTGAATGCCTTTATGCGGTCATGAAGACTCTTGTTGACGATGTTAAGCACGTCGTTCGTAGCATGAGCTGTGGAAGGCCCACTGATGTCGACTTGAGGCATCGGACGGAGCATCGTCGCGTACCCTCGCCCCCTCCATCTTCCCGTCCGAGCGAGTCGACCCAGCGTCGGTGGCCAATCGTCTGTGCAGTTGCGACACAGGAACTCTACGCTGATGTCATCATCACGAAGGTACTCTACGCTGATGTCGTCGTTGTCACAGAGAGACTCTATGTTGATGCCTTCGTCGTCACAGAGGAAAGAAGAGACCGTTCCATAGTGCACGAACGTGCAACCCGGAACCACTGAGGTTTTTCCAGATTCTACCGCCGAGCACCACACTCTTAGACAATTTCAAATGGGTGATACGGCCCCATGGTATCAGTCCGGCTACACACCATACCCCGAGCAGCTCACCTCGCAAGGTCAGCCCAGTTGGTGCCCCTCCGCGGAACCTACTACTTGGATCACTGAGATGTTCTCAACGCCACTCCCCCAGGTAATCCCCCCCTAGTATGACGACACGGTGGTTGAGGAGCCCCGCTATGACCTACGGTAGAACCCACGGTCACCCGAGAGGCTGACGTTACCGCAGGAACAGATTCGTCGAAGACCTACGGTAGGAACACGGCGTGGAAGGCCACTACAGGGTCCTATGGCTGAGAGCAATGAACACCAGCGTGAGCAGTAGTAAGATTAGAATTGCTAGCATGTTGTAACTTGTACTTCAGTTAATGATTTGTAATCCGAACAGAGTGTGGTAATGGTATTGTGATTGGACACTTGTACTTCATTACCTATCTCAGTAGAACAATTTTATTCTCATTCATCAAGGACTGCGATGCATAGATAAAGAGTGGACAGTACAATCTCATTACAACTGATGTTCTACTTGGCAAGAACAATATATAATAGAAGAAAGACTGCAAAATTAACTATTTTAACTAATTTTTGAAGCATCTTCTCAACTCTTTCCATCCTCTCATCCAGTCTTTTAAGTCTGTTCTCTTCATTTTTGCATTGATTGATCG
This sequence comes from Phyllostachys edulis, assembly GCA_036346405.1. Taxonomy (NCBI): domain Eukaryota; kingdom Viridiplantae; phylum Streptophyta; class Magnoliopsida; order Poales; family Poaceae; genus Phyllostachys; species Phyllostachys edulis. The sequence goes on along the minus strand of CM070545.1, from coordinate 81,435,942 downwards.
GACGCTCGAGCCACTGGACGAATTGCAGCAACACCACGGGAGTCTTCTTGCAAGGCAGCAATTTGTATTACAATATCTCGAACCACTGGGATAGCTTCATCAACCCACTGCCAAAACCGACATGTTGTGTTCTACAAAAGAATTGCAGCTTCAAATGAAAGTAAGAAAACATGGTATTTGCAATGGAATTCATTCGTGCTGATTTTGCACAAGTTACCGTAAGATTTGAACACTTCATGAAGACACGGGACGGATTCGTTGGCGTATGCGAGGTGAACACATTCGTCGGATCTCTGCAATGAGGGCAGACCAAGTGCTGCCATAGTGATTCTAATTATCTGCTCACTCGAAAGTTAGATGAGGCCGAAGACATCCTGTTTTACACTAGAAGAAAGGAGAAGAGGAAGAGAAGAGTGAGGTGAATGGCAGCCAAAGCATCCATATATAGCATTGGGAGCACGAAGGGACCACTGTGTGGAAAGGAGGATGTGACCGCACAATGTGGATAGCAGGATGTGACCACTCTCTGGAAAGCAGGACATCACTACTCTCTGGAAAGCAGCACGTGACCACTCTCTAGAAAGTAGGACATGACCACTCTCTGGAAAACAGGACATGACCACTCTCTGAAAAACAGGATGTGACAACTCTTTGGAAAGCAGGAAATGACTACTTTCTGGAAAGCACAATGTGACCTAGATGAGGCATATATCCATACTTATAAATCAGTAAAAACAACTTGAAGTGGTAATAACAACTTGTTACATCGTACAAAGCAGTGCAGGTTACAACACAAATCACTACAACACTCACATCACTACAACCAACATGACTCAATACACCGGATAGCTTACAAATACTAAGTGGCGCTGAAGGAAGAAGGTTTGTTCGGGCAGTTCCTAAACGAGTGTCCATGAGTCTTGCATAGCCTACATCTCATTGGTCTTGGCCAGTCTCCACGTTGGCTCACATCCATATCGTTCGGAATCGCCTTGTCGACGCCTCCCGGCCTAGATGCCACTGATGCTTCATTCGGTGACCACTTCACTTGCTCCGGCCATAGGTCCTGTAGTGGCCTTCCACGCCATAGGAGTTGAACTCCCCGTTCCAAGTATCATATAGGCAACGTATGTCGTAGTACTCCGACATGTACATGCTACAAAATTGGTGAAATACAGCACATACAGCATATACGTGGGAGTAAGGCTTGTGCAGTAGTTGAGGCTTGTTGCAGGTGCAAACTGCCAAATCGCCTATGGTGCAAACATGCTTCCGGTCACCTCTCATGTGGCCGCGAATGTACTTGTCCCGCAAGCGGATCTCGAACTTCCTCCTCACGCCATCCATCGTGTGAGCTACATGGGATCGGGCCTTGGTAATCTTCTTCTCCATGTAGGCAAGGGTAACCTCCGAGTACTGCTTCCCTTCATCCAAATGCTACTTGGCCATCATTCCCGATTGACGAAGTAACAGACCGTGTGGTTCCATGTCTCGTCGACAACAGCGGTGATGGGTAGGACACGGACCCCTTTCAACACACCGTTATAGACCTCGGACATGTTGGTTGTCATGATGTCGTATCAAGCACCATAGGTGTCATGAAGAAGGAACCATTTCTCATAGTCGGGGGCACGCACGCTCATCCACTCAGTGAACTCACTTTGCGGTGCGCCTGGCCCAGAACCTCCACTTGCACGCTCGGTTTCGACCTCAAGCTCCTGCCACACGGCATCGAACTTGCGCTTCTGGTTCTGTAGGTAGAGCTTTTTGAACTTCTTCATGAGGTCCTTGCTTCGGAAGTGCGTGTGGAAGTTGAAGGCTAAATGCTGCATGCACCAACGTGTGTGCATGTCGTTCCATTGGAACGGCGGGCTTGTGCCATGCTGCATGGTGTGCAGCGCGGACAGCAACCCGACATGACGATCAGTTATGATGCACACATTTGGCCAGTCCCTTACAACATGTTGCTTTATGTTGGCTAGGAACCACAGCCAACTGTTAGTGTTCTCATTCTCCATAATTGCAAAGGCAACTGGGAGCAACTGGTCGTTGCCATCAACGGCAACAGTGGTGAGAATGGTGCCCTTGTACTTACCGCAAAGGAATGTACCGTCCATAGTCAGGACGGGACGACTGTGGGAGAAGCCCTGGACTACCGGGCCAAATGCCCAGAAGACTCGATCAATGATTAGGGAATGTGGGATGTTCGACAGGTGGGGCCTGTCCACCCTGTTGATGCATGTCCCCGGATTAACATCCGCAATTTGCTTCAGCATTCTGGGGACTAGGTTGTACGCCTCCTTGTAAGTACCGTACAACCCTTCGAGCACCTTCCGCTTCGCTCGCCAGACCTTACTGTAGCTAACGGCATACCCTACTGTATTCGCTATGTCAGCCATCAGGACCTTCAGCGAAACGGTCAAATCGGTGACAACTACATGGCTTATGATGGTCGCGATGTAGCCCAAGGTCACATTCATATGCATTTGCAATGGCTCCTCAAGCTCACATGTGTGATCCGTCACGACTGTGATGCGGAAGGCCGTTCCCGCCCTAAGGAATCTCTGCGCACGGACTTTACCAGGGCAAGAGCTAAGCATGCACTTAACTATGTACATGTTAGGATTAGACCTGTAGATAATGGAAGACAGATAATGGTTAGTATGACTTACTGTAGATAGTTCAAGATACAGCAAACAACGTCGAAACTCACCTGTAAACTCGGTAAGTCCAACTAGTCTTCACCGCAAAACTAGCGATAGCTTGCTTGGCGGCAGTCTTGTGTGGAAAATGTTGCCCCACAAGCAGGGTGTCCGCATTGAAGGCCCACGAAGACTCATGCTCCTGTGGCAGAACAAGGGAAGAGGCCGCTTGCCAATCCAACCGACTTGGAACATAGTCTGTGTCGATCGAAACAATGCCACCGACGATCCCACCCTCATCGTCGGCTTCATCCTCGCTGGATTGTGAGTCAAAGTTGTCCTCATCTTCGGTGGTAGTGCCCTCGGACATGCCATTGATAATCTCATGATAATCAACATGAGCACTCTGCCATTTATCCACACCTTCATTCGGTTAGAAACTACCAGAATCTCCATCAACTGGAGCATCCTGCCTAGCGACATCTCGTGCTCTCGAGACGTCGTCAACAAACCGAAGAGGGGGACAAGAGCGTCGTTGCCCCCTTCAACAGCGGCCCCCTAGAGGACTGAGCAGGATAAATGAAATGGACATACACCATGGGTTGTCGATAGATCAGAGCGTGAGGATTGCTAACGATCTCCATATATTATGCCCACATGGCACTGCTGGTCACCTTCGCCAAGCCCCACAACATCTGCCCATGTGGTGGGACCGTGGTGGCGGTGCCAACCTCTATTGCTATCTTGTTCCTAGCGACGTGCCTATCGAACAACTGCCGAATGCACCGTCATAGCTCAAGCAAATCCACGTGTGCTAGGTTGGGAACGTTTAGCAAGACACGCTAACAGCTCGACATATCAACTCCGTCTGGACCGGCACGCACGTTACCATGGAACACGTATAGTGTCTCCATTTCTAACAAAAATAACACAATATTTCAACCAAAACACAACACAAAAACCATACATACGTTGCTGAAATGAACTTAACGTTACGACGTTATCGTCTCTTAACCTCAGACACGGAAGACTGCAAATTCAAACATGCATCACATTAGTAACGACTTCGGCAAATGGTGCCAACAAAGGTCAAACAAAACGGTTAAGTACTAATTCTCCTGCTCCGTCAGAGAGAGGCACCTCACAAAGAGGAAGAGATGCCTGAGAGGAACGAGCGAACCGAGTGCGAAAATTTCCTGAGTGAGACCTGAGGCTTGTGAAGAATGAGTCTGTGGCCACACGTTTAAATAGCTGAGCATAGGAGACGCAACGTGACAGTGCCCCCATAGGATGCAGGTCACCTACCGCACCTAGCACAGGGGGCAAGTCCCTACCGCGCCCCACACCGAGGGCAACTCTGCTTGTGGCGTGACTCCAACGGCGACTTTGCCGTAAACGACGCCTACGGTTCCAAGATTAGCCCCTCGCAGACGGGAGTGACTCGGCGAGACGCATAGCGTGGCGATGGCGTGGCGGCTCCCCAGAGGTGTAGGTCACCTATCGCGCTGGCGGAGGGGAGCAGTCCCTATTGCACCTAGCATGAGGCGAGGTCCTCACCGCGCCCACACCGAGGGCAGCTCTGCGCGCGACGTGACCCAACAAAACAGCTTTGTGTGGAAACGATGCTACGCTTCTCCAAGATTCGACGCATACATATAGCGAGTGACTAGACGAGACACAACGTGACGACAACGTGACGGCGCCCCCCAGAGGGTGCAGGTCACCTTTCGCGCCTGGCAAAGGGGACAAGTCCCTACCACGCCTAGCACACAGGGCAGGTCCCTACCGCGTCCCACACCAAGGGCAGCTCTGCGCGCGACGTGACCCAACGAAGTAGCTTTGCATGGAAACGACGCTACGTAGCTCTAAGATTCGTCCTACACAAACAACAAGTGACTCGACGAGACGCAACGTGACCGAACAGACGTGTCTCTGCAAAGAAAGACGTGGAAACACTCTGCAAAGCTGGACGTGACCCGACGACTTCTCTCTGCAAAGTAAGATGTGACAACACTCTGCCTCGCCAGCTTTTCAGATCGACATGACAACACTCTACCTCCTCAGCTTTTCAAACCGAAAAGACAAGACTCTACATGAAATTAACCACACCATGCCAACCCTATGGCTTATAAAAGAAGGTGGATGATATCGGGGAGAGAACACTACACAACTAAACCCAACACTACACCAGAGCTTGCTTCACTACGTCGGGATGGACAACATGTAGAAGAAGCAATGGGACAAGATCATGAACAAGCAAAGGTCTTTGGTAGCGGGATGATAGCGAGGCTCGCTGCTGCCCAGTCCGACAAGAGGAGCTTGCTAGGATGGCAGCTCTCCGTAATGACGCCCCCGTAGTAGCAACCCCTACCAGAACATTCCAACCAAAAGTTCACCGCAACACCCGCCAGAGGGGGAGACGCCGCCCCTCTGTTGCTGCAGGGACACATGCAAATTCTTCAAATCCAAGCAGCGGTTCAGCCTGGGCATGCGTTACTGGGGTTGTCCGAACTACTCCAGTGACTATCCCGACCGCCGTTGGGATCTGAAGCTATCGGTGGCAGTGAGGACTAGTTCTGATGTATTCCCCTACCAATTCTCTTTCAAAGTATGCACTAGCAACTACTCCTGTCTACCCGTAGTCCCCGAATCCGCTATGTGGCTACCGCAAGTAGATCGACCAGGAGATCCACCCATACGACTAGTGACAAATTGACTACGACAAGTGGGATGCCAAAAAGGCATGCGAGATCCGGAAGGAGGAGCTAGCGCCGCAATGACGAGCACAACGAGCGCGTCCGTCGAGAGGAAAAAGCTCGTCTCGAGGTGTGCATGCGCAGGGAGCGCGAGAAAAATAGGGAAATGGCGGTCAAGGCCAAGGCGGCCTGCGAGGAGTACAACGCCGAGCTCGGAAGGAAGGGCAAATGGCCCCGGTCCACACAGTAGGTCACATCATTCCGTAGTAGTCCCCATGCCTACCCGCCATGTTTTTTACTATCCCCTAAAGGCATGTATACTTACATAGTTCGGATGCTTATGTTGCGGTGTACCATAGTAGTAGTGAGGATGACTAAAGCAAATAGCCAAACCATCATGCCATATGACCACGTGTAACGTGCTTCTATTCGATAACTCTAATGTAGTTATGGTTTCGTGCTTCCGCTCAGCCATCAAAGCTAGCCTATATTGCAAGTATGCATCTTCTAGTGGAATCCCAGAAAGAACAATTCGCACCGACATCGAATCCTTCATGTCAACATAGCTAAATGCAACTGTAATGACTACATGAAAAAGAGAGGTGAATCAAACACAAGCACGTGAATGAAAAAAAAAACTAAATTAAAATTACAGACTATAAGAGCATAAAGAACCAAATATATATGCCAAATTGTGTTGTGCAGTGCATGAAGAGTATGAAACCAACCACAATATTTCTATCTACTGTTTTAGGGCATCTTCATAATCACAACGGGCATTCTCAGCCCCTTCAATTGCATTTTGTAGAAGCTCTATAAAGTACCACTACTACAGGAAGCCACATCACAGACGGTTCGGAACCGTCATCACGAACAGTTTCGAACCGTCTATGTTTGTTGATGCTGTGATAACGAGGATATTATCACGAGCGGTAAAAACCGTCGTGATACAAAATATCACGAGCGGTTTTACTAAAAACCGTCGTGAAGGCTAATATCACGAGCGGTTTGGATTAAAACCATACGTGATCGAGAATATCACGAGCGGTTCTAAATAAAACCGTCGTGATTTGTGAATATCACAGGCGGCTTTTATTTAGAACCGTGCGTGATATTCTCGGATCCTGAGCGGTTTGTTTTGATAACCGTCAGTGATATTTTTCGTATCACCGAGCGGTTTTCGAAGAGAAACCGTCGTGATCGTGCCTTCACTGAACAATTTTAACAAAAACCGTCTGTGATAGCTCATACCCCTGACCACAATTTTGCTATTTTCCTGGCTAGCCTCAGGAATTGTTAGCCATGCCCTCTGAAAACAAGCATGCACAAAAACAGATTCAAGCATGCACAAAAACAGATTCAAGCATGCACAAAAACAGATTCATTAGAGATAATCAATTGTTGACAACTCAAAGTGATCATTACTCAAAATAAATTACAAAAGATCGCATTTGTTCAAGTATTGTCGCTATAGTTACAACTGGATTACAATTGTTTACGATGAGAGGTGTCGGCGGGATGATGCTCTCGGTTGGCGGACGGAGTGAAACTCTTCATTATCGTTAATGATTTACGTGTTGATAAAGGTGCGAGCTTCCTCAAATGTCCTTGATCTCTTCATAGCAGTGAATCACATTGTAAATCTAAGACACATCGCTACCAATTAAGAGTAAAGTGGTAAGCTATATATATTTAAATTTATAATTAGGAAATAATTATTTGAGATTGACAAGACCTCGGGATCCTTCTTCCTAGCTCTAAGGATTAGCGCATATGATAGCGAGCGTAGATTGCACAAAACTCATCATCTTTTTTTGGCGGCCTTTGCAAAAATAGAATTACATATATAGGTATAGTCGATTCGAGGCGTTATTATGAAGTATGATATAGGATTATCGTGTTGTAGCGTGCAGGAAAATCCATCACGTGTGTTAGTTAGGCGCTCTTTCCATCGTATATTCCTTTGTTGGCAACATAATTGATGAATGACCTACATGATTCGAAAAAGTTATCCTCGGCCATTTCAAACGAATGAAGACTACAATAGAGTTATGTAAGGAGGAAATGATCATACCTCTCAAGTATTCCTCTTAGAATGTTGAAGTCGTGCTTGTTGCGGTTTAGGGAATCAAGGTATATCACATGGCTCCTCTTGGGTATAATAACTAAAAGGATCCAGTGGTACCTACTCATGTATGTCTCTATAGTCATTAAACCTAAGTTAGTCTGCGTATAAAGTACAAATGAAATTTGTATAGTAAGTAGTGACACTTACCCACGGTTGTAGGGCACCACTATGTACTTCATGTTAAATCGGTGAAGCAATGACCTCGTTATGTATTTCTCGGCGATGGGCGAGTCTTGTTGGATGGTTTGCAATGATACCACATGTGGGTCGAGGAAAACACGGTTCTTTCCATTCCGGACATTTTTCAAGTATGTATCTATACATAAGCAATGAGTTGTGATATTTATCGGTATTACATGAATGTAGAACTTGATTATGCGCACTTACGATGTCCAACATCGTAGAAGCGAGGCGTCGAGGCCAGCGAGGTTGAATAGTTCATATAAGTCGTTGAAGCCACGACGAAGTACCTTGTCCCGTTGAAGAAATGCTTCTCCTCGTGTCGGCGGTGATTCGATGCTCGCAACCCTTCTTTTGGGTCTTGTTCAAGTACCGGGCATGCAAAGCGACAAGCATATCGGCGTGCATTAATCTGCGTCGAACTGCGGTTTTCGATGATGTAGTTCTGGTATCGCGGACTTCCGGACTTGGGAGGGGCGTATGCGTTCGTCGATTTCAATTTGGCCTTAGCGATTGGCGGCGTCTTCTTGTGAGACGACTTCGGGAACCGTCTGACGGCACGCTTTTCTTTGTTCCGCCGGTGTCTTCTCCACGGAATCGAAGAGGTGGCCTTCGAGGCGAAACATGAGGTGGAGTCATCGAGGGTCCCGTTGGAGAGGAATGGTCGTGTCGGATCGCAACCTTCTTTGGGTCGAGCGATGTCCTTCTTGGGCCCTTTGGATAAAGAGAGGACGGCATCCCTAGTGTTGTGATCTCTTCGTTGGGCAAATCTTCAGCGGGGCGGCTCGAAAATTGACATGTACCATATCCACGGACCTGGCATAACCGTCGCACCGGTGGTATGCCGTCAGACTTGCCCTTCCTCATATGGATACACCATCCTGCTGTGACCTCAATACAAAGGACCCATCCATCCTCACTTGGAGCTTCAGGCGTTGGCTCCTACAAAGCGATACGCAATTAGCTAAGGCGTCCTATAGGTCTATCTTTGGTGCATTCCATAGATGTACGTTACCTTGATGTCATCTATCGGTGTCGGACGTCGTCATGTTCATAATTATCTTGCGACGCGACGCTACTCCGACGTCGAGGAGGACCGCCTCCCGAATTAGCGGGGCGGCTTTGCGCCACTGGCTCATGAGTATATCCATTTGACTCTGCAATCTTGCCATCGTACTTGAAATTGGTTAGTAATCATCGTACTAGCGGTTGTCGTGCTCGGCCTTGGATCTCTTCCTAGTCCTATACGTGCAGTAGTCGTCCGCGAATCCATGACTCCAAGGTATGTTAACCCCAAGGCCTCGCGTGCGACCAGGTGCTCCTTGTTTCCCAAGGCCGTAGATAGTATATCCTTCTCCCTTTCTTGCATGGAAGGAGCCTTGGGAAGCTTGGGCAGTCAAGTCACGCTGCAAGAGGTCATCACGTTATTATAGGCACTATGAAGTTATGGACTTATTAACAACTTAGTAGTTCGACATATTTACCACACGTTGGAACACTTCCTGGTCTGCGGGTTTGTGAAGGAGATGTTGCCGAAGATGAGACTTTTGCCCTCGCTTTTAACCGGCTTAGGAGCAGCTGGTGCGTGACATCGAAGCGGGTTCTCCTTCTCCGCCGCCCATTCCTCGTATTTATCCGCGTACCCAGTGGTGCGAGTCTGTCTTGGTGAGTGTTTCATGTCTAAAGAGCTTTGTGCGCCGCACTTTGCTCATAAATTCGGCCGTCGTTTTCATAGCCACAAAGGTGTCCCATGCTTCCGCGTCAAGAATTTGTCTTGCCGCGAAGGCGTCGACCCGTGTTCACGTGCCGTGACAAGAATGCTCTTGAAGGTCCTCCACGATTTACCCATCGTGAGCATCGCCGTCCGTCGCACACGTGCCACATATTATACGGAATAGTGAACTTCTCTGAAAGTTATGTCCCAGTAGCGCCTTCGCTTCTTTCGTCGAGTCCTTCCACGTTGGTGTGGTGATGAGGACCCGTTCCTTACAAGTATCCCGCAGATGGTCGAAATCTCGCGGCGATCTCTTGGGACTCAGAGGGACCCCAAAGTCACTGACCTCCGTGATGACCAGTCGGCCCGTAGGCATTTTCGATTGTCCTCTGCCATCTCGCTTCCGTGTCATTACCGTCGACGGTGACGGCGGCCTCGTCGGCGCCTCTTCCATCTGCGGCGTCGGTGTCGGCGGCCTCGTCGGCGCCTCTTCCATCTGCGGGCTCGGTGTTGGCGGCCTCGTCGGCGCCTCTTCCATCTGCGGCGTCGGTGACGGCGGCGAAGACGGTGCCTCTGCCATCTCACTTACTTGCTCTTAGGAAGAAGTACAGAGGTTGACTATAGAGATCAAGATGGCAAATGAAAAGTTGAATGAGCTCGTACAGACTACTAACATTCCAGCATAAATATGAAACAATTAATCTCAGGAAGAAGTACAGAGGTTGACTATAGAGATGAAGATGGCAAATGAAAAGTTGACACACTGGAGTGTACCATTTGCGTTGTACCGTGGAGGATTGGCACGAAGCAAAGGTACACTCAAGTGTGTCGAGATCGACGAAGAAAATGCTAAGCAAAGGTTTAATGCTCTAGGGCTCACCGCCTCCTGCTCCTATTCTAACACTCCTTAATCCACCAACTTCTCTTGTGATCTTTGTATAGATAGAAACTAGTGATACAAATCTTTTGCCCGAGCCTATCTTTGCAGAGCCTACTTCATCGAGCCGACACCTTTGGAGTGTACCATTTGTTTCATGCCGTGGAGGATTGGCATGAAGCAAAGGTACACTCAAGTGTGTCAGGATCGACGAAGAAAATGCTAAGCAAAGGTTTAATGCTCTAGGGCTCACCGCCTCCCTGCTCCTATTCTAACACTCCTTAATCCACCAGCTTCATGTACAGAAGACTAGCCTTTAATAAAGACATAGAAACAAAATAGAATCAAGCAAAATTTCAGAATTAATCCCAACAAAATTAATTAGCATTAAAGCATAATTCCTAAAGAATTTAACACTCCTTAATCCACCAGCTTCTCTAAGGAAATGCAAAGGAATCACAGACGGTTTTTAATAAGAACAAATGCGGATTAAACTCTCGACCAATAAAAGGTCTAGAGATTAACGATTACTGAGACACTATTCCAACATATTGATTGATGATATTATGTGCTCTCGAAGGAGAGTAGCTAAAGAACAAGTCTTTGCCATCTCAATCCTATTGTCTATACTCTTCATTAAATGAATATGATAATATAAATTCAAACTATGAGCTCTAAACAATACTTTGTAAGCGTCAAATGATCTCAATTGTGTGAAAAAGCAGATTCAAGCATGCACAAAAGCAGATGGCAAATGAAAAGTTGAATGAGCTCATACAGACTACTAGAAGAATCACAAACTAGTCATTAGATTACCAACGAAGCTGAATACTCTCAATAGAACCGAACATGAAGAATCGAGAATAACTAGCTTTCAGCGAAAGTAACCAATTAACAAATTACATCATATTGACAAGAGCAAGTAATACAATAGAGCTCAAGTATGAACTAACTATCACATTCAATCTCAATTATAAGATAGAGTTCATCAAAGAGCATGTCAACAAAGCCCACCGATCAATTTACCAATGAGCGATGAGCTCAACCGAAAGTAACCAATTAATAGTAGATCATATTGACGGTAGCAAGTAATACAATAGAGCTCAAGTATGAACTAACTATCACATTCAATCTCGATTATAAGGCAGAGTTCATCAAAGAGCATGTCAACAAAGCCCTCGATCAATTTGCAGCGAGCGATGAGCTTAACCGAAAGTAACCAATTAATAGTAGATCATATTGACAAGAGATAGTAATACAATAGAGCTCAAGTATGAACTAACTATCACATTCAATCTCGATTATAAGATAGAGTTCATCACGAGCATGTCAACAAAGCCCTTGATCAACAAAGCGAAGCGCCACAGAGGAGCAATACTCACGAGAGGATGCCGCACAAGAACTCACGGTGCAAGGAGGAGGCCGACACGGGGAGGAGGACGGCTGGGAGAAGGCAGTCAGAGGAGGAGGAGGACGGCGGGAGAAGGCCAGTCAGAGAGGAGGAGGCCGACACGGGAGGAGGACGGCGCGTCGAGGTCGAGGCGGTGGCGTCGGGGCTTCTGACCGGGAGGTGAGCGGGCGCCGAGGTCGGGGTGCCGAGGTCGGGCGGCGGCACCGAGGTCTGGGGCGCCGAGGTCGGGCGGCGGCACCGAGGTTGAAGGCGCCGAGGTCGGGGCGCCAATGTCGGGGGCGGTGACGCCGAGGTCGTAGTCGGCGGTGAACTACGGGCGAGCCCTAAACCCTAGAGGAGGCGAACGAGGCGAGAGCCTAAGGGGCGGAGAGGAAGTGACAAGTGAGAGCAAAACCTAGCGTTTCCGCCTTATAAAAAGTATATCACGCAGGCGGTTTCTAATGAGAATGCGTGATAATAATATCACAAGCGGTTCTATTATAGAAATGCGTGATATGGTCAGTATCCTGACGGTTCTATTATAGAACCGTCTGTGATATGGACGTATCACAGACGGTTTTTAAATAGAACCGTCTGTGATAACTCTCTTCATTTTCCCGCGTGTCTCTTCGTCTTCATTTTCCCGCATGTGTCTCTTCGTCTCATGATCACACGGCACGGCTTCATCTCTTCATTTTCCAACGTCGCTACAGCTCCCCAAATATCTCTTCGTCTCCCATTCCGGCTTTAGAACTTGTTCTATATATAGATGTGTCCCCTTCTACAATGTATTTCACACAACCTCCTTGATCCCCTTTCTCTACAAAAACAGAAATGGCTGCCTCCTTTTTTGTACACGCACTGTACACGCACCTCTCTCGCTGTACGTTGAATCGTGCTGCCTTCCGCCGTCTTGACATCCTCCTTCGCCGTGTCTTGACATCCTCCTTCGCCGTGTCTTCCGGGTGATCTCCCACTTTCGTCAAGTTTACCGCGTCGTCGACGTGGTCCTCCAAAACGACGTTACTGCGTCTCTGGGAGGCTTTCCGTCACTTGGGCTTAATCGAGGCGAAGCGATCGAGTCGACCGAGCCGAGACCCCTCAAGCAAGAGAAGAGAGCCTATGGGCTCAATTCTTCTTAGTTCAATAGTCCGAGGGTCTTGAGAGACACTTTCGAGCAGCTGGCGTCGCCAGTGGGCGCATTTGAGCCGTTCGACCATGAACCGTCCACCTCCGACGCCCGCCTCTGAAGTATTGAAGGCGGAGATAGCGACCTACCTCCGCCACTAGATAGGTTTCTAGTTTTTAATCTTTTGTGTTTAATCGCCACGTTGTTTGGCTATATATATTAAAAATTCCAAAAAAAAAAGTTTGGAGGTGAAGTTACTATATCTATTTGCCCATAGTAGGAGCTCCTCATCCCATCGGTACTGAAGTGTGGCGCTTGGGGAGGAACAGCAGGTATGTTGGAGCAGATCTAAGTGGAGCCAGCGGCAGGGGGCCAGGTTGCTCCAAAGCGGCAGTGGCAGAGAGGCGATGGCGAATGTCGAGAGGCAAAGAAAGAAGTCTGTGCGGCAAGAATGAACCACGCCAGCCGGCGGCGGCGATGAACACAAGCGGCGGCAGCGGCAAAGAATGTGTTTAGAGATATCACGAGCGGTTCTTAATAAGAACCGTCTATGATAACTAACTATCACATACGGCTCTACATAAGAACCGTCTGTGATAGTACACAGACGGTTGTAACCTAAAACCGTGCGTGATTAGAGATTATCACGAGACGGTTTGTTAATAGAACCGCTGCGTGATAATTCCTGACAGTTCTATTCATCAACCGTGCAGTGATAGATGACTATCACTGAGCGGTTCTAAAAAGTATCGTCTATGATAGTCGACCCGCACCACCCTTGGTCGGTGACCCAACACGAGCGGTTCAAAGGAACCGTGCGTGATAGAACATCTACTATAACTTTGTTTTGTAGTAGTGTACTCTGCTTAAACTCCACCATACAATTTCGGTCCATAAAGTACAAATAAAATAAACAATTTCTATTTTATTGAATTAATTCAAGCTTAATTGCAATAATATTTTATTAAATTCAATAAGCTTATTGGATTTTTATGTAATTTTTTTAAAAAAATTCCCTTATCTAAATTTTTCGAATTTCGTCGGGGTTTGGTAGCCTTTTGCTGTCGCCGCCACAGGGGTCGGGCGAGCCACTGTCGCGCCCGCCACAGGGGCGGGCGAGCCACTGCCACGCCCGCCACCGAGGGCGGTGCCTGTCGCCCAGGAACCACAAGAGGAGCATTGTATAGAGGCTAAATGTGTAAATTACGGTGGGAAAGGGCTAGTTTTGATAATAGAGAAAATCAGGAGGCCATAAATGCAAAAATTTCGAGAAAACTCGACTAAGATTTTGCAAATTTTCAGTGACACCTGATTTAGCAAATCCGATATATTAATATATAGAAGGAAAAAGTCCGGTTTACTCCCTCAAACTATCAGAAAAGTCTGGTTTACCCCCTGAACTACAAAACCGGTTATTTTAACCCCAAATTTGCAAAACGGTCAATACACCCCCGGGCTGGTTTGAATAGGTGGTTTTATATGATCAACACATCTGAGCCGTCCGTTCATGCTTTGAGATATGTGCAACACTTAATACAATTGTAAATAATGATACAAATACATAATACTATACATCCTTCATCCACTCTCTCTCTCTCTCTCCTTTTCTCCGTTCAGTTAAGCCGCCACCGCCGCTCAACCCGCCTCCTCCTGGTGCCGCCGCTGTCGCTCAGCCCGCCTCCTCCTGGTGCCGCCGCCTCCTAGTGCTGCTCCCTCCCTCTCTGGCACCGCCTCCTCCTGGTGTCGCTGCCTCCTGGTGCCACTCCCTCCCTCTCTGGCGCCGCCTCCTCCTGGTGCCGCCGCCGCTCAGCTCGCCTCCTCCTGGTGCCACCGCCTCTTGGTGCCGCTCCCTCCCTCTCTGGCGTCGCCTCCTCCTGGTGCCGCCGCCGTCGGTCGGCCCGCCTCCTGCTCGGCCGTGTCACGACTCGAGAGGCGAGGCGGTGGGCGCCATGGCCGAGCGCGCGGCTGGGGCGAACGTCATGCACCCGAAGCCAGCGTGGCGAAGCATGCGGTCCGCGCCGCGGACCTCCGCAGAAGAAGTCGCTCTGAGGGCGCGAGAAGCCTTGACGATGGCGAGGCTCTTCGTGTTCGGCGGTGTCGCGCGATGACAGCGTGAGGTACCCATACTGTGGATGAGCGGCGCCGCGAGGCGAGTAGGGTTCGCGGGGCTCTTCGTCAAGAAGGCCCGACCTCGGCGGCGCTTCGGCGCTCCATCATCGCGCTTGACATCGGCGTCGTCGGCATCGTCCGACGCGGCGGTGGTTGCTCCACGACGGCTACTCCACCGAGCTCGAGAAATCCCTCAGCTTCCCCCAAGCTCGCCAGGCCATCGCAAGTGGATGACGTCGACACCACCCGCTCCTTCTCTGGTCCACTCAGCGCCACTGCCATCGCCCGCATGACCCCACGGCAAACAAGGAAGAGACTCCGCCGACAGCACTTGGTGTATACTACATGTGTATGTGGCTTGTATACTGTATTGTACATGTGTATGTGGCTTGTATACATATTTGTACAAAACCACCTATTCAAACCGGCCAGGGGTGTATTGACGGTTTCGCAAATTTAGGGGTAAAATAACCGGTTTTGTAGTTCGAGGTAAACCAGACTTTTACGATACCTTGAGGGAGCAAGGTGCGAGCCTTTGCAAATATCGTTATTTGCCGCGAACATCCAAAAAGCGTGGTGCGACCAAAAGACACTGTAAAAAGATGTAATGTTGCCGTAGGACATTGAGCACACTATTATATCATTTTCGGGCCAGCGGAAGAGAGAAATTTTCAAAAAAGACAAGGGTGTCCCTCGCTCACTCGCCTTCATCCAGCTCTCACCGACGACCAGCAGAAAAGGAGCGTTTTTGCGGCGGCGTTGCGGGCCGTCATGCGTAGGTGACTCTGAGGTCGTGCTCCATCGTGGCTGCCGCTTAATCTCCGTGTCGAGTTCGGCGACCATGTTGTGGAGGCGGCTGCGGCGGCAAGCGGGAGAGCTTCGCCTTGGCCGATAAATTCTTGCGTGGCGTGGAGCTAGAGTTTCTTGAGCTTGTGATGCTTCCATTTCGAGCTCCCCACCATTCTTCTTTTCGACCAAAATGCAAGAGCGGAGCTCCCATTTCCTTGATCTTGCGCCGTCCTGGTAGCCCTCCGTTGAGCTTTTCCCCCGGCCAACCGCTTCAACCCGCGTCTCCCTTGGCCCTCAACCTCTTCCCCCTCTCCATTCGTCCGTATGCACACCGAGAAGCACCGCCGCCGTGGCCTTCTCTTCTCTACTGTCGGTCGCCGATGCCCCGCCACCACGGCCGCCCTCAAGCCACCCCGACCACACTGCCGGCTTCCCCATCCTCGGGCGCAGCCCGTGTGCCCACCATCTCCCTCCCAGAGCCACCCTACCGCCGGCGCCGCATGTGCCCGTGGCGCCACCGCCGCACCCCAACGCTGACTCACCACTCCGGGGAGCTCCTTCCCCATCCGCCACCGTCACCATGTGCCCCAAGAACCAAGGAAGCTTCCCCCCTAGCCAAAATGTCTTTAGTCCACTGACACCACTGTATTTGGCCTTCCCCTTCGCCTCCGGCCGGCACTTCCCCCGCCGCCGTTCATCGCCCTCCGACCACCCCCGGCCCTCCCTCTTGTCCCATTAAGCTCCCCATCCCATGTTCTTGCCCATGCCTCCTCCCTTTTCCTCTCCGTGCCGCCCCACCGCCGGCTTGTCGTGCGCTCATGGCGCCACCGCCGCCACTAGCTCCGCCGCCGCCGCACCGGGTCTCCTCCTCCGCCTGTCGCCTCCCCTAGGGCCGCCACCCTCTAGGCGACCCATTCCTCGCCTTGCCGCTGAAGCTTCCCTTCACCGTGGCCCGAGCCCTGTGCCACAAGTCACCGTGGCCTCCTCTGCTTGTCTGAGCTTAATTAACTGAATCTTGGTCTTAAGGATTAATGATGGCTTAACTGCTGCCATGTGGGACCGAGGTGAAGTAATGCAATGAATTAATTCTTGTTTTTCTGTGTGTATCAATGACAAGTGGGCCCGAGTGCTAAATGCACAGTCCAAGCCCCATGGACCCATGAACCAGCACTTGTGGCCATGAGCGTCCCTATGCATTGAGGGTAAAATGGACTTTTCACTACCTTTCTCTCTCCTCTTCAGTCCGAAAATAATATTTTAATGGGGTCAGTGTCTAACAGCAAAATTACATATTTTTACAATGTCTTTTGGCTGCAGCATGTTTTTTAGATGTCCATTAATAATAGATGACAATTTACAGTGCCCCGTAGCCAATTTCCCCTTTTCCTATATAGAACATTCGCACGCGCCAACATTACATGTGAGCAACAATTAAACTAATTGAGTGCGTGAACATCCATGCATGCACCGTCCGTACGCGAAGCTGCACTCACGTTGATTCACGGGCCACACAGTAGTCGCTAATGATTTTAGGATTTTTTACAAGGAAAAGAAAGCAAGCATATTTAAACGCATTGGCGAGAACAATATATATGCATTATAAACTATGTGGTGATATATACACTCGCACATCGATCTTTCTCTTAACATGCCGCTTGAGCATGCGTAATTTTTGCTTATTTATACCATAGCGTTAGGAAATTGCAAAAATAACTCCCATCTGATCAGATTTGCAAAACTAGACCCTTACGAGCGCGAAGCGCCGAGGACGAACGCGTGTCAAGGCCACGCGGCGCTGAAGGAAAAACCGAGCGCTGAAACAACAACGCGAGGCGTGGGGTTGAGCCACCTACTGCGGTGGAGGAGCGGAAGGGGTGTGCCGTCAGGCGGCTACGGCGCGGAGGAGAAAAGCGCTATCATGTGGCCGATCGGAAAATTCTTTGGGACTTAGGGTTCGGCATTTTTAGGGTTTGTGGTTTTTGCTTTTTTTAATGGTTTTAGGGTTTGGGGGATTGCGGTGATATGGATGTTTAATGGGATTAGAGTTTGTAGCGGGATGATTAGAGTTTGCGGCGGTCTAGGATTTTATGCGGTTAGCACTTTTATGAATCTGAATTTTTTCGGTCATTTTAGTTAGGGTTTTAACGGGCACTTCTCGAATTTGTAAGATAAACATTATAAAGGAAATTGGGCATGGAGGAGAAGAATTTTTGGCCCGTCTGGGGAGGCCACGAGAGGTCTCAAGAGGTCTCGAAGGGACTTGGGAGGTCTCCGGAGGCCACGGAAGGTCTCGGGAGGTCTCGTGACCTCCGTGGCCTCCCGAGACCTCCTAGACGTCCCAAGACCCTTGAGACCTCCCGAGACCTCTCGTGGCCTCCCGAGACCTCTCTTGATCTCCCGAGAGCTCGCTAGACCTCACGAGAATGCAAATGAAGGGCACTGGGAGCGTTAGTTGTGATTATGAAGATGCCCTAAAACATCGAGGATTCCACTAGAAGAGGCATACTTGCAATATAGGCTAGCTTTGATGGTGAGCGGAGGCATGAAACCAAAAGTACATTAGGCGAAGCACGTTACTGCGTGGTTACATGGCATGATGGTTCGACAAATTGCGGTCATCGTCGCTACTACTACGGTACATTGTGACAGAATCATCCGAACCATGTAAGTATACATGCCTTTAGGGGATAGTAAAACCAAGGCGATGGGGGACTAATACTGAGAATGGTGCGACCTCTGCGTTGGCATGGACCGGCCACTTTCCTTCCTTGCTAGGTCGGCGTTGAGCGCTCGCTGGCCTCTTTGGCCTTGGCGCCATTTCCCTCTTTCTCTCAAGGCCTGCGCTGCCGCTCGAGATGAGCTTGTGTCTCCGCGGATCGCTTCGTTGTGCTCGTCGTTGCGGCGTTGCTCCTCCGGATCTCGCGGCCTCTTTTGTCATCCCACTCATCGAAGTCGAGACCTTTGGTCATGTGGGTGGATCTCTTGGTCGATCCACTTGCGGTAGCCGCATAGCGGATCCGGCGACTGAGTAGCGGGAGAGGTCGTTAGTCACGAACTTTGAAAGAGAAATAATAGGGAACACTGCTGTAACTTTGTCCTTACCACCGCCGATAGTCGCTTTCGTGTCCCAACGTCGGTCGGGATAGTCCTTTGGAGTAGTTTGCGCAACCCGATGCGCATGCCTAGGCTAATGCGGTGCTTGGATTTGAAGAACTTGCATGGGTCTCTGCACCAACAGAGGGGGGGTGTCTCCCCCTCTGGCGGGTGTTGCGGCGAACGCTCCGTAGGAACGCGTTACGGAAGACAGCTAATTGCTACGGGGCCTCCTTGCGGAGACCTTCGGCCGAGCCGCGTCTCTTGTTCGACCCGAGCCGCAGCGGCCTTTTGCTCGGTCTTCCCGGGCACCAGCAGCCCTTGCTAGTTCGCGGATCCGATCCCATTGCCTCTGTCTGTCGTCCATCCTGGCGTGGTGAAGGAAGCTCTGGTGTAGTGTTGGGATTAGCTGTGTAGTGTTCTCTCCCAGATCTCTTCCCGCTCCTTTTATAAGCGAAAGGGTTGGCATGGAGTGTTGTCCTTTGGTCTTCTCGCGAAAAAAGCTCTCGATTAGGTCTTGTCTTTGCGCAAAAAGTGTCTCTTTTGGCATTATCACTACACAAAGCTGCCCTATGTGGTCTTGTCACTGCACAAAGCTGCCCCTGCCCCGTCTAGTGTTGTCCTTTGTGCAAAGCAGTAAATCGTCTTGTCATCGCGAAGGTGCTGCCCTGCCTTGTCGAGTCTTATCCTTCTGCAGAGAATCTTGTACCTCTGTACTTTCCCTTATTTGCGTAAAGTGCCCGCACCGCCGTCTGGTTTTGTCCTTTGCATAAAAGCCGCCCGTGTGGTCTTGTCGCGCGCAAGGGCGCCCCTGCCCGTGTGGTCTTGTCCTTTGCAAAATTTGGGCCGTCTGGTCTTGTCCTTTGCAAAGGTGCACTGCCCGTCTAGTCTTGAAAGGGTTGGCATGGAGTCTTGTGAGCGTCGGATCGCTATGGCGGCCGAGGCGTGTCGTGAGGATGCAAGGATGCAAGGATGTGTCCATTAAACATAAACCCTAACCGTAATGCAAGGATGCACGGTAGTTGAGCCATTCATGAAGGACTAGCATGCATAGTTAAATAGTACATGTTACAATCCGATTACATATGAAGTAGTAATTGGCGTAAACAAGACATAATAGTAGAACACACTAGAACTCAAGGTCGTTGCCTCCGCCGCCTTTGCCAGACGCCAGAGTTGCTCGAAGGAATGTGAACTGTCGGGGAGTGGCGTTCCTCTCGAAAGTCATCTTTGGGGCTAGCTGCGTGGGAGGCGGTGTCACATACAACTCATTATGCGGAGCGGGTGAGATTGGAGCATATCATCCACCCACTCGTCCGCCTAGTCGGAGCGCAGATTGCGATCCTTGGCCTTCATAACGTACTTGTGTATGTGGTTGTGCGGACGATGATGCTCAAGGCGCTTTTCGTCGAAATAGTGCCTGATCCTTCCTTCAAGCGATTGCCGAACCACGGGTTGCCCTCATATAGGTTTGATGGGCGCCATGTGCGAGCGTGGGCAACGCCTCGTCTCGATTTGAGGCGAAGTCGAGTCGGTGTCCGTCGCACCTCTGGACTGGCGGCGAAGTCCGGTCACGTGTCAGCCCGTGGCGGCGGCGGCGGTAGCAGTAGTGTCATCACGTCCCAAGTCTTTGAAAAAACAAGCGGAAGAGACATATCGTTAGAAATAAGGGCGCGTGCAAGCAGTTCGGACAACCAATCGTAATTAACATACCGCTTGCGAGGCGAGCGGCGTGGGCGAAGGGCGAGTGTGGCTCGTCGACTCCGGTGCGGCGGGACGTGTAAACGGTGGTGCGGAGGAGGTCTTTGAGGCGGTGGCGAAGGAGGTTGTCCTCGGTGTCGCGTCGTCTCCCAGCTATGTCACTGTGTCGACCGCAACTCATGGTCCTCATTGCCGTAGCCGAGTCGTGCAAGACTCTTTGCATCATACCAAAGATCTGTGTCGACCGCAACTCATGGTCCTCATTGCCGTAGCCGAGTCTCTGGGACTCCTGAGGACAAAGCACGGAGGGCCCACGCCGGATGACCACGCGTGGCATCGGTGTCCCCGATCCCAGCGTGGGTCGAGCAGCTCGTACGCGTCGTCGTCTGCAGGCTGCGCCATCTCCTGAGATATGTACAACGACAAGTTAGTGCGCAAATAAAACAGGACGTACAAACAACAAAAACAAAATCGCAACAAGTAGCATACATAGAAAACACACAAATGACAAGAACCATTATCCGACACATTCCAACATATAGAACACGATAACACTTGACAGGACTGCGTAATAACGCATTACAACATACATATAGCATACATAGCATACATATATGGCCGATCAAACTTCATCGCTACGGTGCGTTGCTTGACCCGAACTGTTCGGACAGGTGGCGAACGCGTGACCAAATGTCTTGCACAGTCTGCATCTCTGGCGCCTAGCCCGTTGCCCACGCTGGCTATCATCCATGTCATTACGGATGCGTCGGGACTGTCGTCTTCCACGGCCGACCTTCTTGAGTGCGTCGTTCGGCACCCACTTCACGTGCCCAGGCCAGAGGTCCCTGTAATGCATGTCCAGCCCGTACGAATTGAACTCGGCACTCCAAGTGCCGTACAAGTGGTGAATGTCGTAGAACTACGAGATGTCTTGCGTGATCGAAGGCGCCGCCACTGCTGACGCGCCCGGCGTATACATGGGAGCGGGGCTTGTGAAGAAGCTGCGGCTTATTGCGCGTGCCGTCGCTTCCCCATCGAAAGCGGACTTGTTTGCGATCACCCTAACTTGACCCGTGACATACTTCGCCTTTAGCGGATCTCAAACTTCTTCCTGATGCCATCCATGGTTCTAACAGTGTGGGAACGAGACTTTTGGATCTTCTTGTACATGTAGGCCTGCGCCACCTCCGAAAATTGCTTGCCTTCGTCCATATGCTTCTTCGCCATCATGGCTCTGTTCACGAAGTACCCCACGGTGCGGTTCCAGCTCTCCTCAACAATTGCGGTGATCGGGAGGGATCGGACACCCTTCAGGACACCGTTGTACACCTCTGACATGTTGGTCGTCATGATTCCGTACCGTGCACCAGCGGTGTCATGTAGCAGAGACCATTTCTCTAAGTCGGGTGCGTGCGAGTTTACCCACTGTGTGAACTCCCCAACTGTGATGGAGCCTCCTGCCGCTTCCCCTGCCTCCGCGTCCTGCGAATTCCTTACATGCTTGGTAGTGGCCTCGTCCAACTGTCTCCACACGGCATCAAACTTCCACCTTTGGTTACGCATGCATAGCTTCTTGAAGGTCCTCATGAGGTCATTGTTTGAACCTTGTGTGGAAGTTCACATGAATGCCTCATGCACCATCGGTTCGTCAGTCGTTCCTTTGGAAGGGAGGCGTGTGCCATTTTGCATCGTGGTAAGCGCGCCGACAACCCGGCATTGCGGTCGAGATGACACACACACTGGCGGTCTTGAACCACCGCCCGCTTCACGTTTACAAGGAACCACGACCAACTATCCGTGTTCTCGCTCTCAACAATCGCGAAGGCCACGAGTAATGGCGCGTGCGTTCGCGTCGCTGCTACGCGGTCGGGATGGTGCCCTTGTACTTGCGGTGAGGAAGGTGCCGTCCATCGGCACCGAGGGCGGCGATGCTTGAACCCTCTGCTGCGCCTGGGGAAGGCCGAATACCTGTCAAGGATAAAATAATTGACCCCTTCAGTAGGATGGACCGGTCCGACTTGTCAATGAATGTCCGGGGTTCGTCTCGCAATCGATGGAGCAATCTTGGGGGAAGTAAGTCGCCTCTTCGTATGTGCCAAACATCGCTCTAGGACCTTCTGTTTACCGCCACACCTTCTTTGTAGCCAAGCTGGGAAGCCCACCGTATTGACAACATCGCCAAAAGCGGCGGTGAGACAGATACATCACCTACTGACGAGGTGGCTTATCACTCCGCAATATAAGGCGATGTCGGGTTGCGGTGCCTATGAAGTGGCTCTGCAAGCTCGCATGTGTGATCCTTCAAAGACCGTTATCGCGGAATTCGTGGCGGCACTCCTCAACCGCTGCGCCGACGAACCTTGCCATGGCAAGATCCATCCACACACTTTACGGCGTGCGTGTCGGGGTTGGACTTGTGCACCGTCGTCCGGCTAATGTTGACGGCGTGTCGGCAATGGCCTTACGGCGGCGCTCTTGTTGGGAAGCGCGCCCTAAAGCAAAATATCTTCATTGAACCCCCTCCGCCTCCTCTGCTTGCTGGCGAGAACCGAGGGCGTCGCTGCGATGTCATCAATCTAGGCGAGACATCGCATAGCGTCGGTGGTCAGAACACCAGCAAAAACACCTCCCGTAGCAACTTCTCCATCAGACTCCTCTCCAGAACTAGCCGTATCCACAGCCTCCTCCTCGCTTTCAACCTGCTCGGCAAGGTATTCGTGGCAGTCAATACGGGCTGCCCACCACCTTTCCACGCCTTCGTTCGGCTCGAAAGCCTCCGCACGCCTCCTCAAGTCTCCATCACCCACTTTCTCACCCACATCTCCGCCAACAGCAGCGTCTGCATCAACTCCACCAGAACCACCCATGGCGGATGATTCTGTCCTCTCCACAAACTGGACATACACCATCGGCCTGGCGTATATTGCAGCGGCCGGGTTGCACACAACCTCCATGTACTTGGTCCACGAAGCGTCACTGCTCACCTTGATAAGTTGCCAAAAGGTCTGACCTTCAGCACCCACCACCGAGGCATACAATGCCTCGATGCGTAACTTCTTCGTTACGTGTCTCTCGATCGAGCGGAGCGGACACACCTCCTTAGCTCGCATAGACTCATGTCCTTTAGGCACGGTGCGGATCTGCGTCCGGTCACAATTTGATAGTCCGCTCCGTCTGGCCCGTCGCGTCTGAGACCGTCGCCATAGAACACGAACAAGTCTTGAATCGACATGTTCGTGAAGGCGGCGTTGGGTTCTCTGGGCAAAACAACAAACATAAATAAATAAATACACTTGACTACGTGATGTTTGTATCAAATAACAGATTCGATTAATTTTCCCGTACTAAGTCACATTTAGTGCGAGATTACATGATTCAATTCTATGTATGGAGTTGTAAATAAAAAACAGGACTTAAATGGGTAATCAAGTAACAATTTTTTAATATATTCTATAGTTTTGCTATGTGACTTCTTACGCTATTGATTAATATCTTTGCTAATATCCACTAGGTTCAATGATTTTTCGCCCTAAAAATTATATGCTACCAACGAGATAACACACACAACTTCGAGACAATACAATGCATGTGCCTACAAGCACTACCTCTTCTATTCCATACAACATCAACTATCTATGCCATAATTCTGGTATCTATTACTCACATTAGGCCTTTCTAGAGTGCTTCTCTACATTCTCTAGCGGTTCACTTCTTTCACCATTAGGCTAATAATTTTTTCAGTTTTTTAAATGCATACATACATACATATGCACATGCGTTTCTTTAAATGAGCTTGGACAATGAGTACTATGTACTACTAATCATTCTGTTCTTCCTTTGTTGTTCTCTGAATCTCTATGAACCTATGATCTCATGTAAGTACTTTACCATGATATCTACTATATGAAGGAGTACTATATTTACGTGCTAATTAACTTACAATGATATCCACATAAACTAAACATTTCGTCAACTATGAACGCTAACTTAACACATTCTACATAATCAACAAGCCATTACGGTAATACAAAATAACTTCGCTTCGTGCATGTGTACTTACATGACCACTAAGCTAATTACTTGCTAATCAACTAGCTAAAACTATAGTCGCATGTATATAAAATTACCTTTTCGTGATGCTCACAAGGCGACCAACAACTTTTGCACTTCAAAACCCCCAAAATGAGATGAAAATCAGCCAAAATCAACCTTTCTCTCCTTTGCGCTCTCTCTCTCTCTCTCTCGCTCTCTTCTTGCCTCTTTGCAGTGAAGAAATGAGAGCAGTGAAAATTTCACTTTCGTTTTAAAGCCCGTGTGGAATCAATCCCGTGAAGACATGGCGGCGGCGTGTGCCTTGTAGCCGCATAGGCGGCGGCCGCGGCGGCAGCGTGGGAGAAGAGCCTCTGCGGTCACGACCATGAGCGGCGGCAATCGATCATGAAATCAGCGAGCAGCAAGACTTTGAGGGAAATTCATGCGGTCTCCCAGCGCGGAACTTGGGCCCTTCCCGCGGTCCCCTAGTGCGGAAGGTGCCTGGGCCCACCGCTTCCCGCGCTCCTGCCTCGATTCGCGCCCGGTGCCATCCGCGGACCCTCGCTACCTTCGCGCTTCGCCAAGCGGTGAGGGACACGTGTCGCCCATCCGGAGGTTCGCGATCGTTAAGGGGTCTATAAATGCAAATACGCCATAATGAGATCTATTTTTGCAATTACGGCGTGTTACAGGGTCAGATTAAAAAAAATTCGAGCATGCATGTATGTACAGTTAAGACGAAGAGGCGGCCTGGGCCTTGTTGACCTGATCTCGATTCTCGAACAAAAAAAAAGTGTACTTCCTCTAGACATTTGGATCTATCCAAGGAACCACTAGCAAAGTAGCAAGCATGGAAGACAGGAAGACGTAGTGATAGGCGCAAACTCAGTGGTGACACACACACGCAGCAACATGCATGCCCATGCCTTCTGATCAAGGCGAAACCTATTAGTATACGGCAGCCATGCAAGCTCGTTGGTCAGGGACGTACATGACGTGATGTTTAAGTAGCTGCACAGTCAGCACGCACATGATGTTAAGCGAAACCGTTCGGTGGCACAGTCGCGCCGCTGCTGCCTACTCTCTCCACACAAACTCACGCGATCTTCCGGTATTGCCCTCGTGTCTCGCCCTTTAAATCGCCACTACTCCCTCCACACTCCCGCACCCCATGTGTTCATAGTCAGAGAAACACACACACACACACATAGGGTCGAGCACATACACCGAGACACGTACGATGGGCTCGTCACCTCACGTCAAGTTCCTCAAGATGGTGTACCAGCTCGTCGTGAACAACTTCCTCGCCGTCGTCGCCGCGGTCGTCGCTACCGCCGCGCTCCGGAGGGCGTGGCCGGTCAGCCCAGACATGCTCGTCGACCTGCTGCGCGTCCTATCGCCGGTTCACATCCTTATGGCGGTGATGCTGACGGTGGCCGTGGCCAAGCTGCGGCGCATGCGCCGGCCCCGGGAGGTGTACCTCGTGGAGTACGGCTGCTTCCGGCCCAAGCCCTGCTTCCGCGTGCCGTTGGCCACGTGCCGCGAGCACGCGCACCTCATGCCGTACCTGGTCGACGAGGAGAGCGCCGCCTTCGCGATACGCCTGCTCGAGCGGTCGGGGCTCGGCGAGGAGACCTGCGCGCCGGAGGCCTACCACTACATGCCCCCCGACCGCAGCCTCGAGGCGTCCCGCGAGGAGGCCGAGCTGGTCATCTTCTCCGCCGTCGACGACGTGTTCGCCAAGACCACCGTGAAACCCGCCGACATCGACGTGCTCATCGTCAACTGCAGCATCTTCACGCCGACGCCGGTGTTCGCCGACATGGTCGTCAACAGGTACAAGCTCCGCGCCGACTTGCAGAACGTAAACCTGTCCGGGATGGGCTGCAGCGCCGGGCTTGTCTCCGTCGGCCTCGCCAAGAACCTCCTGCAGGTGGCGCCGCCGGGCACCCACGTGCTGATCGTGTCCACGGAGATCCTCTCGTCGCAGTACTACTTCGGCACCGAGCGCGCGATGCTGCTTCCCAACTGCCTCTTCCGCATGGGCGCCGCCGCCATGATCCTCTCCAACTCCCCGGAGCGGGCGCGGTTCCGGCTCGGCCGGGTAGTGCGCACCGTCACCGCCGCGCGGGACACCGACTACCGGTGCGTGTTCCAGGAGGAGGACGACAAGGGCAACACAGGAATCCGGCTGTCCAAGGACCTCGCCACCACAGCCGGCCACGTGCTGAAGAGCAACATCACGGCCTTCGGCCCCCTCGTCCTGCCGGCATCTGAGCAGCTCCTCGTCGCGCTATCCTTCCTGAAACAGAAGCTGCTGAGTGGGCGCGCCAAGGTGAGGCTCTACCGCCCGGACTTCCGCACAGCGTTCGAGCACTTCTGCATCCACGCGGGCGGCCGCGGCGTGATCGACGAGGTACAGCACGGCCTCGGCCTCTCCGACGACGACGTGGAGGCGTCGCGGATGACGCTGCACCGGTTCGGGAACACGTCGAGCAGCTCGGTGCTGTACGAGCTGGCGTACATCGAGGCCAAGGGGAAGATGAAGAAGGGCGACCGGGTGTGGATGATCTCCTTCGGCGCCGGTTTCGACTGCAACAGCGTCGCGTGGGAGTGCGTGAAGCCGGCCGGCGACGCCGACGGGCCGTGGGCGGAGTGCATCGACCGCTACCCGGTGCAGCTCCCCAAAGTCGTCAAGGACATCTAAGGTGGGGAGCATGATCATATATGTCGAGCTGGCAGCATGCAGGCACACGTATATACGTACGTAGCATACGTAAATAAATTTGGCACATGTCGAACGGTTCAAGGGATCCTTCAAAACATACCCTACGTTCACAAATATGACGTTTTACAAAAGCGTGAAGCAAACTTTCTTAGCTTTGATCACTATAATATATAAAAAGTTATTTATATTGGTCAAGTAAAAATGATATAATTATGTTAGTCAAAAAAAATATTTTATCTATCTATCCATCTATCTCTCTCTCTCTCACAGAGGGAGTATATAGCTGGATGGACCTCGATGGTCTAAGTACACTAGCAATTAAGTGCTGTTTGGCTGGAAACAGCAAATAATTGGTCATGTTGTGATCTCAGAAACAAAAGAGATAGTTGCAAATAATGTTAGGATTGCCACATGTGGTCAACAAGTGCTTGAATTAATGGAAACCCTAATGAAGAAATGATGATCATTATTAGTATCGATCTTTCAATTGTTTGGTAACTAGTACTCCTATATGGTTAAGTAGTTTGCATGGAATAACGTGGGTTCACAGGTCGCTGCATGCATCTAG
Organism: Phyllostachys edulis; assembly: GCA_036346405.1. NCBI lineage: Eukaryota > Viridiplantae > Streptophyta > Magnoliopsida > Poales > Poaceae > Phyllostachys > Phyllostachys edulis. The sequence continues at coordinate 81,408,166 of CM070545.1, read as the reverse complement.
TGTTTCGAGTAATAATTTGCAAGCATTTCTTTACAACCGTAACAAGTAGGAGTAGCAGGCTAGTACTATCTCCGTTCGGTTATATTTATCCACAGCCTATCATGCGTATAGATCAAGAAAATACTAAATTTAAAAAAATACTTAGTGAAAAATGACCATACATATTCCTATTAAATGACATATCACAACTAATTAACATCTTTCAAAGTATTTATATAAGGGCGGCGAGAGAAAAATTACAATAATTACATGTAGATTCTCTTAATGGATAAATATATTGAAACAAATACTTCCAAAGCTATGAATAAATATAGTGAAACGGAGGGAGTAGTAACGAACTTCCTAATTAAAACAACTAGTACTACTGTAGTTACACTCTTGTGCGTGCGCTACGCCGGGAAGAAAGCATTCTTGGTATAAGTAAAATTTCGGACCCCTCCGATAGAACCAAAATTTCGTTAATTTCAGAAATTTTCACCGTAAAATTTCCCTCGGATATTTCGCTACGTACACCATGGGTATGCATGGGCGGACCACACAAACACGAAGTGTAAATTTCTTCACTTTGGTAACCTAAGATGTGGTACACTATTGGGTGCGTTTGTCCTGGATTCATTTCTCAAATTCCCCGTATGCATATCTACAGGGCACAGGAGTTATGACTAGGTAACCAGAGACAGCACTCTATGGCAAACTCAGAACTTTTTTATTAATTAACTATTTTTAAATTTTTATTTCAAAGTTAACCTCGGCGCACTTTATTTCTAATCCTGACTCCTTTGGTCACACCACCATCCGTGACGTAACAAAACAACGCTGTCACGCTGTAGAATAAGTCCGCTAAATAGCATTTTTTGTCACGCCACTGGTCATGGCTTAACCAAACAACACTGTCACGCCACAGGTAGTGACGTGACAAGAGATATGGATGGCGTGGCGTTGTGACGTCACGCCCGGGTGGTGGCGTCACCAAAGGGGGTGAGATTGGAAATAAAGTGCGCCGGGTTAACTTTAAAATAAAAATTAAAAAGGGTTAATTAATTAAAAATCGACAAACTCATAAACACCGTAAGCGTGACCAAAGGGTTAGAATTGGAAATAAAGTCGTCAGAGGTTAACTTTAAAATAAAAATTAAAAAAGGGTTAATTAATAAAAAAAAATCGGCAAACTCATAAAAAACCTACAATTGTTCTCAAAAATAAAAACAACCTGTGGTGCGGCAGCGCCTTGACCTAGTAACCGCTTGGAAGCATTTTTTTTTACTATGGTAACAAGTGCTAGTAGGTCAAACTTTTTTTATTAATTAACCTTTTTTTATTTTTATTTTAAAGTTAACCTCCGACGCACTTTATTTCAATTCGACCCTTTGGTCACGTCACCACCCATGGCGTGACAAAACAATCTTTGTCACGCCGGATAAGTCCATAAATAGCACTTTTGGTCACGCCCTGGTGGTGGCGTGACCAAACTTCTTATCACGCCACCACCCATGGCGTGACAAGAGCATGCTCCAACGTGACAGTATTGTTTTGTCACACCATGGGTGGTGGCGTAACCAAAGGGTCATGATTGAAAATAAAGTGCGCTGGGGGTTAACTTTAAAATAAAATTTAAAAAAGGATTAATTAATAAAAAAAAATTCTAGTAGGTCTAGTCGTACCACACTCAGCTAGTTCGCGCCCACTACTACCTACACCCTCTGTTTAGTTCTGCGTGTGGGTGGGTGGGCCTCACGAGACAATTTATTTGAAATTTCACCAAAATCTAAAATTTCGATGTTTCGCTCTCTCCCCCCCTCAATTTTTTATAATTCGTTTAAAAAAATTCAGAAATATTTGAGTTTGGACAAATTACATCCTAAATTTGATTTTGGACAAAATTCGGTCAAATTTCGTCCATATATAATAAAAATAAATGGGAGTGTTGCGAGTTATAATAAAAAAATCGGTCAAATCCTATATTTGTCTATGGCTGAAAACAAGATGTTGCTCGCAGCCGAGGAGGATTGCAAGTTGTTATTTATTCAATTACTTACTTGTTGTCCTTTATCTATTTAATTGCTCTTTAAATTTCCGTTGCAAAATCCTACGTAATGATATTGCAAATAAAATTTGCTTGATGTTGAAAACAACTTGTAGCATAAAGCCTCATCCTTTCTTAGCCACGTATATATATAAACTTTGTGATGCACTATAAGTCTTGCTAAGTACGCAATGTACTCAATCTTACTTAAATTGTTGTTCAGATTTAGAAGATGAGCTTACGCCGGACGAGGTTCAGTGATGGGTCGTTTTAGGACTTGTCTCTTGTCGGTTGCCTGAGGGTTCGCATGGCCATAACGCTAGACCATTTTGGTTTATTTACTATGCTTTCCGATGCACTCTGTTGATACTTGAGTTTTATTTGGTGGTTCGGCCCTTGTGTTGTTTACTCTGTAATCGCCTAAGTTATGTACCATATTTGTTTTATTTTGTATGTATAAATGTATGGATGTGATTATCAATGTTGTGGAAGTGTATACTAGCCACTGATCATGGGACTAGTACGATACATACACGAAGGCTTCGGGTATTCAAAGCCTAGGTCCGATAATTTCGGTCAAATTTCAAGTCCATATTTTGTCCAGTTTGAAAACCCACTGAAATTTTGAACTGAAATAAAGTTTTTTCGGTGATTTCGACCCCAACGAATTTTTTTCAAAAACGAAATAAAGTTCCCTGACGGGCCACACAAAAGCATAAGTTTCTTCACCGTACTAACCTAAAATTCTGAGATGCGAACGACATGTTGGTTGCCATTAATTTGCCATAGGGAATCGGAGCTTCTAGGATTAGGGCACGCGCATCTAGCTTGGATCCTTTCCCGAATTTCTCCATTTTTCTGTATCCAAATTAGACAGGCCAGAAGAGTTCTGGGGGCAGGTAGCCATGTAGAATCAGTTGATGTCTATAGAAAATTCGTAAACTTCTCCGGATTGAAGGAAAAAAAAAGAAGCTCGATCCACCAACGCCATAATACCTCTTATTAAAGCAAAGTTGTAAGCCGGCCTCCCAAGCTATCCACGTCACCAAAAAAAAATTCCTCCATCCAATCGCCTCATGCTCCGCTCGCGGCCGCCCGATTCGCCTGTGCGCTTCCTCCATCCCGTTCCTCTCGGCTTCGGGTGCTCGCGAGAAGCTTCGCTTTGTCTATTTTGTCGCGCTCTCATCCTCCCCTATCGTAGCTGCCGACGCCGCTCCCCCATGCCCCATCTTCCCCTTGACCCATTCTGCCTTCATCTTCTCCTCCCCTGCATCGTCGCCCCCCCAACTCCCAGCAGCCTCGCTACCTCCGCCCATGGCGTTCCATTCGAATCGCCGTCCTGCTGCAGGACTCCCCACGCCCTCTCCTCTACTTGGTGTGCGTGCCAAGACACAGCTCCCCTTCCCCAACTCCTCCCCTTCGGCCGAGCCACCCACGCCTCCCGCGCCGCCACCTTACTCCTTCCCTACCCATCTCTTTCACTTGGACGACACCGTCGCCGCTGCACTTTGTTTCCCCTCTCTCAAACAAACGTCTGGTGATTTACTCACTCTGTTTATCCTTCAAGATATTTCCAATTTGTTAATAGGGTATGTTAGATCTTTCAAATCTATTCCTGCTTGAGAAATCAAAACCACTGGTTTTCTTGTCATAAATTTCTCAATACGTTTATATTGCTTTATGTTGAGGTTTTCTAACATTTTCTTAATGAAATCTCCTATGGTGCAATATTGCAGTAATGCATATTAGCTAGGTTTGACTCTTGCAGCTAAACCCATTCGGTTATAGAATTGTCGGGAACTCTATCCATGCATTCCGACTCTCTTTATCCAACATAGGTATTCCATTGGTGGTGCTTTCCACTTTCGAATATTTCTTTTTCATTGATCTTTGCAATGAAATTCATGAAAATACATTGTATCATGTCATTTCAAATCGATCTCAAATTAAACCCGATGATTTAGTTATTGGTCTTCGCTATTAACATTCTAATCCTTTATTGCCTTTGAACTATAAAAATCTTGTATACAAATGTGTCTTTGATGCTACTTGCGGACAAATCGTCCTGAGGTTAGTTTTAAGATAAACCAAAAAATCTTCAATTATATCTTTATGCATGTATACATAACTAGGTCATTTAAAAAAAAAAGATAGCTTCTTTGGATGTTAAATCTTGAGAATTTGCTTGACTATTTATTGAATAATAAAGTATATTACACATGAAGGATAAAAAGAGATAATGATGTTGGGCTATCACCGGCCTGGACCGCTGTCCACCGTGCAACATCTAGACTCGAGTTTGAGATAGAGCCTTTTTTAGTCTTTTTATATCCTGTTTATTATGTTTTTCATTGTTTTCTTCATTGGATCGACATCTCTTTTATTACACTTTTACTTATGCCAATTTTTCCACAAATCTTTTCCTTCTCCTATTCATTTCAATGACAAACAATAGGGATCTGCTAACTAGCCTTTGGATCCTGTGCCGGGGAGAGCACAAAGTCGCATTTCTTTTAAGAATTGGTCAAAGTTGTGAGAGGATCTAGGATAATTTTTATTGCTCAAAATATGTCTCCGCTCCATGAATTTTTTTATTAATTAATCCTTTTTTTTAATTTTATTTTAAAGTGAACCCCCGGCGCACTTTATTTCCAGTCGACCCCTTTGGTCACGCCACGGGTGGTGGTGTGACAAAACAACGCTGTCACGCCAGCCCGTATCTGGGGCAAGCTTTTGTCACACCACCACTCGTGGCGTAACAGTGTTGTTTGGTCATGCCAAGACCAGTGGCGTGACCAAAAGTGCTATTTTAGGGACTTATCCCGTGGCGTGACAGCATTGTTTTGTCACGCCACGGGTGGTGGCGTGACCAAAAGGGTCAGATTTGGAAATAAAGTGCACCGAGGGTTAACTTTAAAATAAAAACGAAAAAAAGGTTAAATAAAAAAAAAGTTCCCGCTCTATTGACTCAATCTGATGTTATTTCAACCTAGAGGATCGAGGAATGTTTGTTACAACCAGTGAAGATGAGGTCAATGTTCTTACATCTGGATAATCATTATTGATAAAAACATTTCATCAAAGATAAGAGGTTTGCTGTTACAAAAGCAAGGTTGTCTTCTCATTATATATGCAAGTGATTTTTAATATTTTCTACCTGGCTTCCATATAGAGATCATAAGGTTCTAGAATTTTATTGCGTTCTCACAGCTGGAGATGGTAACATACAAAGTACACAATCACAGGACAAGGAGCTCTTTTCTGCTGACCCGGCACTCAAGTATGATCGATGGTAGTGCATGGTCGTTACCAAGTGTATGGGCGGTAGTAAGGTGCTATCAAGGTTTGAAGGTTGTTAGTTAGACACCTCGGACATCAAAGTATAAGCAATACCTATGATATCTTGATGTGGTAAACTTCGATTGAATTGCATACCTTTTTAATTGAATTGCATACCTTTTAGTGTAGAGGTTTACATATGGCATAAGCATTGTTCTTTTTTATCCGTAGCCTTTTGCTGGTTTTTTGTCCCATACTTAGACTATAGTTGCTCAATTGTTTATCGCAATTGATGGCTGTTTTGCTATGTACACAGCTCACTTAAATGTCTTTTGAAAGCAATAATAATAGGTATTGATGTCATCTATCTCCATAGGAACGTTTAAAAGGTAGCGATGGTCTGTACTAAGACAACCAGTCTATTATAAAGTAGTATATAGTGATGCTCTGGTTACTGATAACGGAGAAGTATATAAATTCAAGATTTTGTACTAAACTCATCGACCTATGACATGTTCAAGGCTTTACTTTTCTTTCATTACATTCTTATGGGCGATAAATGTGAGAATGGAACTGTAAACAGTCGAGTTTTGTTACAATAAATACGGTAGACTTCAATTAGTCTTTGAACAGCATGGTGTTCTATTTGATGCCCATATAGGATATGCTAACAGAGAGGATCTAACTGCCTAAGATTTTGAAAGGAAAAACTTCTATTCCACTTATGAATCTGAGCTTCGCTCTTCGTAAGCCCTTATTCCTTCGCAAGCCTCCATCCTCTTCTTAGGTATGTTGTCTTTACCTCATATTTAGCTGCTTGTTTGTGTTGTGCTTTGATTTTGTTCTCCAGATTAATGCATATTTGTTGTTTCCATCAAGCTATTATTTAAAACACGCCTCTTAATGTTTTAAGCCGTTTTACAAAGTCTATTAGACATATCTCAACATAGATGATTTTTGTAGGATGTCGGTATCAAACTTGCCAAATACGACTATTGAACAAATGTCAAATAGAATTATTTCTATTCCATCTGATACTTTGTTAGTTCTACTCATGTTCCATGCAATGCATACGGAATTACATTGTGCCATATTAAGCACTCTACGAACCATGGACAAACATCGTATATTCCAAGGCTGGGCGCGGCATAGCGCGCCTAACCACCTAGTATATTATTATTACTCCATGTCAAAATACATCTCTAGACATCAGATAAGTTGTTTAGATTATGTATATTGTTAGAGATAGAACTCCAAATGATCTGGACTTCTCTGTAATCTGTAAGACAACAAACTGTAAATAGCCAATACATTGTAATCCTCTTATCATACGCACTATTCACAATATGTTATCACGGCAATATAAAGCCTGACTCACGGACTCATTTCAGAGCATGAGAAATTGTTCTCTGTTCTGCCTTCCTCTTCGATCCAATCTATAGATTTCTTCATGGTATCAGAGCCACATACACCACAATCCTCAAGCATGTCGATGAGCAACAATGGTGTCGTCATTGCTGTTGGTGCTACCTCATCCAGCGGCCTTCTTTCGACGCCGTCATTCAATCACTTGATTAATGTCAAGTTGACCCGCACCAACTACCTGCTATAAAAGGCTCAATTCATGCCATACTTGCATGGTCAACAGTTGCTTGGCTATGTAGATGGTACTTTGGTTCGTCCAGCCGCGATGATTTCTCAGGTGATCCCTGAAGGAGGAGCAATAATTGAAGTTGGCAACGCGGCTTACACTATCTGCACTACTACAAAAAGGCTAATACTGGACACCTCATCACAGATGGTTAACTAAAACCGTCTGTATTACATGCAATCATAGACGGTTTTGGTTTAGAGACCGTTTGTGTTACTGGCTGCGCTAAAAACCGTCTATGAAGAGGTAATATCACAGACGGTTCATGTTGAAAACCGTCTGCGAACTATCATAGACGGTTCTAAACAAGAACCATCTGTGATATTACTAAGTATAACAGACGGTTTCAACAAACAAGCTATGCGTGATACTTCCTGAGCGGTTTTAATAATGAAATGCGTGATATGAGACCATATCACAGACGGTTCCATTGTGGGAAATGTCGTGATAATATCACCGACGGTTCCATAATAGAACCGATGTGATAAGTCTCTTTATTAGTAGGAGCCGCTAGGAGTTTACGCTCTAACACGTCACTCCCTAACGGCGCCCTTACTCTCGTCTGCCCTCCCTCCCCGAAAGTGACCCGTCACCGCGCCGCCATGCATTCTTCCCGTCACAAGCGGTTGTAACACCACGGTTCACTACACAAGACACTCAAATGCGATAAGAGTGTCTTTTGCGATGTCACCGTTATACCCATCTAACCACTGCTGCCTTCCCTCTTCCTCCTCCCCACAGCGTCTGCGACCGGCTACCTCTCCACCGCGATGTCGAGGTAAGACAGATCTATCACCTATTGGTTTGTCTTGTTGGTATTCATGTGGCCGAGCTCCTCCTCCCTCGCCTCCAGCTCCGCACCTCGGATCAAGTTCCCTCCTCCTGCACCGCGGATCAAACTCCAGTCCCCATGCTGCTGCAGCCTGGCTCCTCCTCCTCCTCGCGCGCGGCTCCAGCTCCTCCTCCCTCTCGCCGTCGGCTCGTTGCGCTACCTCGAACCTCCCTCGCGCCTCCAACCTCTCCAGCTCTCCCACTAACGCATAAGTCCCCTTCTTGTCTTCTTGATGTTGTCTGGTTGTTGGTTGATGCTGATGATGATGGCCATTGGCCAGAGCCCAGATGCTAAATGTGTAATACATACATACATACATGATGAGAAGTGCATCATTGCAGAAAAGTGTAAATGTATAATACATACATGTAGAGACAAGTAGAGAAATCATAAATATAAATGAATGCAATGATCATGCAGATGCTTGTTGGCTAGTAGCACCTTGCTAGCTGTTGAACTGCTCAATGATGTTAATAGTCTTATGCTAAAATTGAATTGATAATTAGTTCATATTAATAGTCCCCTTGCTCTGTGATGTAAACTGAGGGCTATTGGTGTATGTGCATTAATTCTGTGCATCTTGCTTAGTTCATGATGTGGGTTCAGATTGACAAAAATGAATAGGGCAAAATGGTGGGTTTGGTTAATGCTCTCGATGGGTCTTGAGGGTAATTGATGCGATTCTTTATGCTTGGTTAGCTTACATGGGATCGATGTGGTTGAATAGGCCTTGGTACGCAATTAACTTTCAGATTTGTGTCCCAGTGCGAATCGTCCTACCATTCTATTCCTCATCTCTTCTCTATAAAACCTCCAAGCGGTGGTACTTGTGCCTTTAAAGCGGCTTCATATATATATATATATATATATATATATATATATATATATATATATATATATATATATATATATATATATATAAGGGAAAGCTTGTGGACATACAATTACCTAGATGTTGTCGATAGGTAATTGGACTTGACATCAAGGAATGGTTTGTTCGCGATACATGAAGCGGTGATGTCATGTCCAATTACCTATCGGCGACATCTAAATTGTATGTCCACGACTTCTACCATACTTCTTGAATTTGGGGGCTCGATAAGGTTGCGCGTGGCACTGTGTCATCCTTGCTTAGTTCATGTTGTGGGTTCAGATTGACAAAAATGAATAGGGCAAAATGGTGGGTTTGGTTAATGCTCTTTGGTGGGTCTTGAGGGTAATTGATGCCAGTTCTTTGTGCTTGGTTAGCTTACATGGGATCGATGTGGTTCGAATAGGCCTTGGCTGCAATTAACTTTCAGATTTGTGTCCAGTGCGAATCGTCCTACCATTCTATTCCTCATCTCTTCTCTATAAAACCTCCAAGCGTTGGTGCTTGTGCCTTTAAAAGCGGCTTTTATATATATATATATATATATATATATATATATATATATATATATATATATATATACCTGCAAGTTCAAGAAGTATGGGCATAAGGGAAAGCCCGTGGACATACAATTACGGATGTCGTCGATAGGTAATTGGACTTGACATCAAGGAATGGTTTGTTGCTGATACATGAAGCCAGTGATGTCATGTCCAATTACCTATCGACGACATCTAGGTAATTGTATGTCCACGAGCTTTCTCTTGCAGCCATACTTCTTGAATTTGCAGGGGCTCGATAAGGTTGCCATCTGTGTTCATCCTTCCTCCCACTTTAAAGTGGCTAGGGACTACAAAGCGATATATATATATATATATATATATATATATATATATATATATATATATATATATATATATATATATATATATTCTCTTATGACCATACTTCTTGAATTTGCGGGGGCTCGATAAGGTTGCCAGTGGCATTGTGTCATCCTTGCTTAGTTCATCTTTGTGGGTTGATTGACAAAAATGAATAGGGCAAAATGGTGGGTTTGGTTAATGCTCTTTGATGGAGTCTTGAGGGTAATTGATGCGAGTTCTTTGTGCTTGGTTAGCTTACATGGGATCGATGTGGTTGAATAGGCCTTGGTCGCAATTAACTTTCAGATTTGTGTCCAGTGCTGAATACATCCTACCATTCTATTCCTCATCTCTTCTCTATAAAACCTCCAAGCAAATGGTACTTGTGCCTTTAAAATATATATATATATATATATATATATATATATATATATATATATATATATATATATATATATATATATATATATATATATATATATATATATATATATATATATATATATATATATATATATACAAGTTCAAGAAGTATGGCGCAAGGAAAGCCAGTGGACATACAATTACTGGATGTCGTCGATAGGTAATTGGACTTGACATCAAGGAATGGTTTGTTCTTGATACATGAAGCGGTGATGTCATGTCCAATTACCTATCGACGACATCTAGGTAATTGTATGTCCTGAGCTTTCTTGCGACCATACTTCTTGAATTTGCAGGCTCGATAAGGTTGCCCGTGGCCAGTGTGTCATCCTTCCTCACGACCCCGAAAGTGGCTAGGGACTACAAAGCGATATATATATATATATATATATATATATATATATATATATATATATATATATATATATAAGCCAATTTTAAAAGCACAAGCAGCCATTTCGGAGCCTAACGATAGAACCAGTTACCAGAATTTTTGTATTTATTTTGGTTGAAATTTTTGAATCAAAATTTGAATTTTTTATGAAGTTAAAACCAAAAATATATATATATAAATGCATAGCCAAGGTTCGAACCCAGAACCAACCTCTTCAAGACTAAGGGTGTTTCCACCACGACACATGCACTCTTGTGTTTGCATATGGTTACAAACTTTCTCTATATTTGTCAAAAAACTAGTAAATCCAAATTTTTTTGGCCGGTTGGAAATTTTAACGGAGGGGTCCTGCCGAAAAAGTTTTTACTGGTTCAAACTACGCATCGCCCAACGAATCTAGGAATTTTCCCTTTAGAAGTAAAAAAAACGTCAAGAAAAAAAGAACGGAGGAAATTGTCTACTAGTATCTTTTCACATGTCATTACTATAGTAATCAATTTGGAAAATGACTTGCATAATAATATGAATGTGAGAAAAATGGAAGTTGCTCCATGCGCACCTGCAAAACCATTGGTCTTAATGAGTTGTGCGTCGCCTACTGCTGCTTGCTGCTCTCACACTGGTGCCACGCCGCCCACCGCTCCTCTCCACACCGCATTGGCCGCTGAGCCGCAGGAACCAAACTGGAAAGGAATTGGACTATTGGAGATAGAGATGGATATGGGCTGGTGAGTGATGAGATGGTTGTGGGCTGATGGAGGCACGAGCGGGCCGTGGGTTGTGAGATGAGCTTCCAAGAGAGTGCACACCAAGGGGTACTATGAATATAGCCCAAATACAGAACTGATCCCTGGAAATGTTTTCGATTTTTTGATGTGTCCGGGCACCCCTATAGGCTCCGCCCATGATTGTACCCAGAGATAAATTACTGATAGTCTGTAGGTATGCATTGCATCAGAAAGTGATTGTTTCAGTTGGCGATTGTAGCTTGCCGAGATGACACCATGACAGGAACAAAAGGCTACGCCAAGAACCGAAACGTTTAGTCAGAACATATGCCAAAAGCCTTCGCTAGCTTATACAACTAATTTTTTATGATAGTACTCTCTGTGATCGATTGTATAATGACTTAGGAAGGTGCGGGTGCCTCACTGCCTCAGTGCCTAGCGACTTGCTTTGGTTGGTGGGCTGGTGGGCTGAATTATTGAAATGGACAGCCCAAGCACCCATTCATATATTTTTGGGGTGCTGTGCACTGGCACCCCCGCCGCCCATGGCTCGGGTGTCAGCTGACCCGTGCGTGTGTGTGTGTGTGTGTGCTGGAGGCAGTGCGCGTGTGTGTTGTGACTGGAGAGATAGAGGTGTGCTGGCCAGTGCGTGTGTGGTACTGGGGTTGAAGAGATGTTTGAAAGAGAGATGAGAGAGAGGGAGAGGGAGGTGAAGAATGGCATTAAATGTCTGCCTGGTTGGAGGTAGTGTAAGTGGGGAGGGTAGATAGGAATTAAATGTCTGCTTGGTTGGATGGATGTTTGTCTCGAAGCGCTGATATTTTTGCTATTGAGAAAAGAGAGTGGAGTGAGCGTGTCTAATATTTTTGCTAAGATGATTACACGTAAACGGTGGATAGGACCATCCGGAGAGCCAGACGTCGTCATCCTATCGATTTCCATTAAGCTAGCTTGCAAGAAGGCGCGCGCCGATCTGCATGTACCTTGAGAGAATGGCCACACGTACGTACGCGCGCGCACATGCAGACACGTGCGTGCGTGCATCCTCACCTCGCCGTTTCGACGCTTCGGGCGGGCGGGGCACGCTCTTCCAATTCCTCGCCGTACCGCGGGGCGCTCTGTCGGCATGGGCGTTTGCTGTTTTCCTCCGTCCGCACGCGGCGTTCTCCACTCCACCATACCGCGCGCGCGGCATCCCTCGGCCAGCATGGGCGTTTACTGTTTTCCTCCGTCCGCGCGCGGCGCTCTCCACTCCACCGTACGGCGCCACTGGAAGGCGCGTGTGGGATCGTTGTGGGATGTTGCACAGCCGCGTGAGCGCTGCATTACGCGTGCTTCCTACATTTGCACTGCCCCACACTTGGGCTTTGTAGCGCAGGCGCAGCTAAGACTGATCACTTACGGTCGTGAATGGTGACTCACGTAGCTGCGGTGCAAGGATGGGCACAGGCCTTAAGCGTTCGAAAATGGCAGTTTCTGGGTAAATGGCTTCACAGACTAGCCGCACTATACTTCGTCGACGGCATACCATCAAATGGATTTTTCGATGCGCCTCTTGCGATGGCGATGCATGCACCTGTACTAGGCTAATCTTCGGCTCCTTTTCGGCCGATATGGCCCATAATTAGCTGGGTCCCCATAAGGTCCTTATTAACCATTGGCCCACCATATGTAACCATGAGCCCCCACATACATGGATGCATGCTTCCTGGCTACTCGATGGTACGTATAGCCTATATTTTGAAGCTCATGGTCATGACCGACAATATGTCCTCGGACCGCCCAGGGCCCACCGTAGTCAGGGGCCCCGAGTTCATGTATGCATACCTGTGTATATACCCTGTGTGTGGAACAATCAAGGTCCCCAGGAGGCAAGGATCTGGGCCCAACTCGTCAACTGATCAACTCCCAAGATCCAACTGGACCACAACGTTGAGAACATGGAAGACCCAAGCTGCAAGAATCCTCATTTCTCCACCTACAAGACTACAACGAAGAATAATGTGCCAAGTTCCCCTCATTCACGAGCCACGACGTCTCGTTCCCCTCCTCTCCTCTTTCCCCAAAACGAACGCCACCATTAACGGAGGAGATCCCAATTTTATGGATTTCCAACCAACTCGCCTTCGATTCCTTCCGTTTACAGCTCGTTGCATATGTGGTATGTTTCCTAAAGATGTTTTTTTTTCTAATTGGAGAGTTGGATGAGAAGATTTATATTCAACAGTCCGATAATTTTGTGGTTGAAGGGAAAGAGAAGAAAGTACGTCGATTGATTAAATTCTTGTATGATCTAAAGCAAGCTCCCAAGTAATAGTATGAGAAATTTGATAGTACTATGACTCTGTCGGTTTTTGTGTAAACGAAGCCGATAAATATATCTACTATAGGTTTAGTGGGGACGAATGTGCCATCCTATGTCTTTACGTGGATGATATATTGCTATTTGGGACCAACATAGATGCAATCAATAAAACAAAGTCTTTCTTTTCCCAGAATTTTGATATGAAAGACCTGGGTGAAGCTGATATCATCTTAAACATCAAGCTTATAAATAGTGAGAATATGATTATTCTACCACAATCCTAATATGTGGATAAAGTCCAAACACTACACCATTGCATAGTATTAAGGGCAATAATCTGTCGGGGAAAATTTTGATTAGTGGCAAAACATTTGCTGGCAATATCCAAGAGATTAAAGGTCTCATTATCTGCCGAAAATAATTATTGTCTAGAACAATTTATCTGTCGGTAATGTTTTTATGTTAGCTACAGTACATCTGCTCTGGGAAAAGTCAACCAGGTCAACCAAACTGCCAGGGATAAGAGGCAACACTTTAAGCATATGAAAAAAAAGATGGCTCAGGCGCAAAGTCCACACTACCTCTAAAACCTTATCCCCAAATTCCTCCCAGAGCCTCCTCCTTTCCCCGACCACCCACCTCTCCGACCGCCCCACTTCCCAGCGCCGCCATCCTCCCCAGCTGCCATCCTCCCAGCGCCACTCTCCTCCCCGAGCGCCCCTTCCTCCTAGCGCCGCCCCAACTCCCCGCCCGCCCCTCCTCCCAGGCTGCCCTCCTCCCCGGCCGCTCTTCTCCCAGCGTCGCCATCCTCCCCGGCCACCCCTTCCTCCCAGCGTCGCCATCCTCCCTGGCCGCCCCTCCTCCCCGGCCACCCCTCCTCCTAGCTGTGGCTTTAGCGGTGATTACTTCATGATGCTTTATTTTCTGGGTTATGTTGGGGCTTTTTTGTTGGGATTTTGGATCTGCTTTTTTAGCTGATTTGGATTATATGGGGAAAAGGTCCCTTTTTTCCAGGTGGAAAAAAGGCGTCTCTTTTCTCCCGATGAATGATAAAAATATGTGCTTTTAGTGTCTAGTGATGTAAATTACAGTAGTATAGCAACGTAGGTAGTTTCCCATTAAATTCCCACCCAAGGCAATCTTCCGAGTTTCAAGGTGTTTGTATATGTAGCATGAGTTTGATTGTCTTGCCACACTCAATTGTCATTGCCACTAATCAGGTAGTAACATTACTTTAGATGTGCTTTTAGGGGGTATAACTTGATTATCTTTCTTTTTTTGAATGAAACTGGCAGGAGAGTTGCCAGTTATATTAATAAAGGAGAAGCGGAACAAAATCCATTGGGTACTAGTTTTAATGAAACAAGGCCTTAATTATAGAGTATTAAAGAACTCCAGACATTTGGCCCCTACTAGGTACCAAGTTCTGCCCACCTCCTTGATCTTTGCTATGACTTCTAGAGGTGTTGTCGCTCTGTTGTTAAAGATTCTAGCGTTTCGTTCTCTCCAAAGCTCCCATGAGATTAAGATCATAGTCGTTGTCCTGGTTTTCCTAGGGGAACCTATCGCCTCCGCCACGTTAGACCACCAATCTAGGATGTTCGTGCAGGGGGACCAAGTGAAGGGTTGTAGGCTTTCCGTTCCTATCCAGTCCGCCATAAGCTTCCAAATTCGTCCAGAGAAGCGGCATTGTGCGAAAAGATGTAAGGCTGATTCTGGAGTGTGTCTGCATAGGGGGCAAAGGCGTTGGTTTGACCACCCTCTTGCTTCCAGTCTGTCTGAGGTCCAGAGTTTGTTTTGTATTGCCAACCAAGCGAAGAGTTTTCCCTTTGGAGGGGCGTGGGTTTGCCAAATTAAAGATTTAAAGTTGGTCTCTATGGATCCCAAAAAGTGTAAAGTGTAGGCGGATCTTGAAGAATAGGTTCCATTCAAATTTTGCTTACATGATATATCGTCCGAAGTGCCTTGTATCAGTTGGATTTGGTTGGTATTGATCCAAAGTCCTACAAATTGTTGGATGTGGTAGAGTGATAATCCCCTCATGAAGTTAATGTCCTGCACCCACCGCCCATTCTGTAAAGCCGAGTACACAGTCTGTTTTTTACGATTTGATATTTCAAAAATCTTGGGGGCTATGTCTTTGGGGGCCTCTCCATTTAACCACGCCGAGTACCAAAATTTTGTCGTCTTTCCATCCCTGAGGGAGATCCTTGTTGCCGCCGCAAAGATATTTTGGTCAAAGTCATCACAAGGGATTTCCATGCCAACCTAGGGTTTAGAGTAGTTCTTCTATTCTTGCCATAGCCAGCGCAATCTGATTGCCGAGAAGAATTGCGGGAGGCTGAGGATGCCTAGACCGCCTAGCTAGGTTGGGCGACACACTCTTTCCCAGTTAATTTTACACTTTTCACCCGAGATATTGTCATGTCCGGCCCAAAAGAAACGCTGCCTTATTTTGTCTATGGTGTGGAGGATCGCTTTAGGGGTTTTGAATACTGTGAGGTAGTATATCGGGATCGTGGTGAGAACTGATTTTACCAGCGTGGCCCGCCCCTGCTGGTGATAGGAGGCGCCCCTACCAACCTCCCCGCCACCTTGTCGAGAAGCGGTTGATAACCCACTTTGTGTAGCCTTCTGTAGGTGAGCGGTAGTCCTAAATATTTGATCGGAAAAGTTGATCGGATTGCCGGGCAGTCTTGTAGGACCGTGTTAAGGTCTAAGTGGTCACAACTGATTGAGAGCACTGTGCTTTTTTGGAAGTTGGTATGTAGGCCATTTGCATTCCCGAAGTTGAGGATGATCTGAGTGGTTATGTGGATTTCGCTTGTGCTTGGGTTGATGAAAATAGCCGCATCATCCGCATATATGGAGGTTCTGAGTATGGCTAAGTGATCGCGTGTATGGGCAAGGTAACCCATGTCTGTGGCTACCTCTAGGAGAGTTTGGATGGGGTCGATGGCCAGTATGAAGAGGAAGGGTGAGAGGGGGTCTCCTTGCTGCAGCACCCTCCCGTGGATGATCGCATTGTCAGGGATGCCGTTGAGGAGGACTCTAGACGAGACGGACCTTAAGAGGGCTGCCACCCAGTTTGTCCATCTATATGGGAACCCTTTTTTATGTAGAAGATCCAGAAGGTAGTCCCAGCAGACCGTATCAAAGGCCTTTGCAATATCTAGTTTTAGGAAGAGCGAGGGGGTTTTGGAGCAGCAGAGTCTTCTTATCAGGTTGCGAATGTATAGGAAGTTGTCGTGAATACTTCTTATCTTGTTGAAGGCGCTCTGAGTTCGTGAGACCAAGCTATGAAGAAACGGTGCCAATCTCCGCGCTAGCATTTTAGCAATCCACTTCCCAATCCTATGAATGAGGCTGATAGGTCTATAGTCTTGCACTTTGTCGGCTCCCTCCTTTTTTGGAATAAGCGCAATATTTGTTGTATTGAGTAAATGGAGGTACGACGTGCGTAGGGAGTGAAAGCTATGGAAAACTGCCATTATGTCTACTTTGATGATTGACCAGCAAGATTTATAGAAATTTGTTCAGAAACCTTCCGGCCCCAGGGCTTTGTTTCCCGGTAATTGATCTAGTGCGATGCGGACTTCAGATTCCGTGAAAACGTCCTACGGATTGTGCAAATCCTGCACCAGAGGGTGCAGAGCCTCCCAGTTGAGGTCCGTGTCGCACGGTGCAGGCCGGGCCAGCGTTTCTTGGAAGTGTTTTTGTATTATGTCATCTTTCTCTGAGTGCGAGATCGCCCAGCCCAATCCATTCTGAAGCCTTTGGATGTAATTTTTCCTTTTACGACCGTTTGCTTTAATATGGAAGACCTTTGTGTTTGCATCACTTTCTCTGAGATTGGTGATCCAGGAACTCTGACGTTTTCTAGTTCGCTCGATCACTGCTAGACCCATAACTCTCTTCTTAAGATTGGCCCTCAAGACCATTTCGTGTGGTGACAGGTCCCTGCATTCTTGAGCCACGTCAAGCCTAAGTATTAGCTCTAAGACCATGTGGAGATGAAGCTTTGGTCGGGAGAAGAGGATTGTACTCCACGAATTTAGTGCGAATGCCGTGAATGCTAGCTTGTGATGCAACCGGTGCATTGGTTCTGTGTGCGTGCAGGGGGCTAGCCAGGCTTTTTTGACCGTCTCGAAGAAACCTGCCATCTTGATCCAGAAGTTTTCAAAGCGAAATGTTTTTGGGCGAGCGGGTCCTGAATTATTGGAGAGTAGCAAAGGGCAGTGGTCAGAGATCGAAGAAGACAGCGCCTGAAGAACGTGGTTTTCGAAAAGGGTGTCCCATCCTTCATTAGAAAAGACTCTATCCAGCTTTACCAGAGTTGGTCTCTGACGTTCGCTGCTCCATGTGAACTTTCTGTTCTGAGGATAAATTTCTTTTAACTCGCAAGCGTTGAGCGTGTTACGAAATTGCGTCATACATCGTGGGTCGATGTTGGAGATGAGGTTGAAATCGCCTAGTACTAGCCAATTGGTGTCGGTGGTAGGTTTTAAGGAGGCTATTTCCATGTGAGCTTGATTATCATGCCATACTGAATCGTGATTGCAACTGAGTGAATAACAGCGTTGATGTTGATATGGTTTGTCAATGTCCAGCTCCAGCAATACTCTACCTTGATGATAATATAGTGTGTGTGTGTGTGTGTGTATTTGCCAAGAAGACAATGCTTCATTATGCACATGTCAATGTTGGTCCTAGCAATGCTTTGAGTTTGTATATACCCTCATATATTTTAGTATATTAAATGGTTCGTTTGTACAAGATTTGGACATGCTGCAAAATTTATGTTAGCTGTTATGGAGGTCGTCAAGCGTCTGCATTATGTATGTTGCAAATGGTTCCGTGTGGCACCATGCATGCTGAATAAAAATTATTTTACTTCCTTCGGCATATACTGCATGGTATGTACATCATGTGCAGAAGAGTAACATTTTTAGAATCTATCACAGCTTTCTTACTCAAATATGTTATTTTAGATTGCACCAGCAGTGATTTTAGGAGCTTAAAGTGTTCATCAGAGACATGGAAAAAGTGGTCTTCCAGGCATATATCCTTCAATGCAAGCTAGTTCTTTCGAAAGAAACTCTTGATTGGCGTGTTTTAGCTCATGGGAACACCCAACTCCTCTCTCTGGTGAACTACACATGGTGGTTATATGCTCCTCTATGCTCAACAACAGAAGGCTGATGCGATCTTTTCCTGAAGCCATATTTCAGTCTATGCCAAACATCTACATGTAATACAAGTATACAGCCTACTTTGTTCTTTTCTTTTGTGTTCTATTGACTAATTTTATCATCTCATTTGTATTGCCTTTCTACCAGCACATCATCTACAGACAAGCTTCTTTTTGAAGTCGAAATCAAGTAGTAGATGTTGATCACATAAGCGGGGTATGCCACTTTGTTACTATTCTTTGCTGCATATATTGGCACACGAAGAATTTAAATTCCACCATCTCTGTCTTGGAATATTCTGAATTTCCTTTCTCCTTCTCCCTCTCTGCAGGGTTAATATATTTGCTGCATTCAGTCTCCATCTGTTGCTCCCTAGTTAGTTGCCATTTGCTTTGTTGTGTACCATTGGAGGTCAATGCTCATCCTTGATATATTCTGCAACTTTCTACTATGGTTGTTGTGGGATCTTCCTAAGTGGACCAAAATCCAAGACAGCACAAGGGACTGATTTTTTTTTGTTGTTTTTTTATTTTACGTAGTTTTTATAAGTATATATAAAATTATTTTTTAAAAAAAAATTCATATTTTTTTACATTTTTTAAAATTTATTGGATGCTAAATTGGTCGACACCGACCTCGCGAGCTAACCGTGCCCAGGCTAGCCTAGCACGGCCCGAGAGACTATTGTGTCGTGCTTGGATCGATGATGTAGCCCATAGGCCGGCCCGGCACAGTCCGTCTAAGTAACAGGCTAGGACGTGTTAGTGTGGACCCGTGTTGTGCTGGGTTGGGCCGCCCATTAAATATATGTTAGGTGGGTTTATTTGTACATGCGAAATTTACCCTCAAAACCTCACGCTTGCTAGGCTTAAAATGAGCATATTTCAGAACTACTAGATCAAAATCAGAACATGGCACACATATCTCAAAGCTAATCCAAATACAGACAAATTAACTTAAAGTTAAGAAAATATCGAAACCAAAAAAAGTTCACGCTATTACAGTGGGCATAAATGCGTGACTGCCGGATGGACCCACAGCATTTCTTCTGGCCCGCTGAGAACCATCGAACACAAAAACAGCCTGCGCTGCGCACGACACAACGCACCATCCCGACACTCCAAATTCAAGGACCCCCCAAGCAGCAAGGCGGTTGGCATCTGTTGAACATCCAAAATATTTGCCAAAATCATTATTAATCAAACAATAAGCTGGCTTTGTCCGGTTGGTTTTTGGGTTTTTCTTTCAGAATCCAGTTCTTGAGTTCGAAACCTCTCACCATCGTAATTTTGTTTGTTTTCTCTTTTAGTTTAATTGGTGTGTAAAAGTTATAGAGATCTTGCCTTCCACCATCATCATTTTGTTTTATTTCTCTTTTAGTTTACTTCGTGTAAAAGTTATTGAGATCTTGTTTTTTTTTGTTTCTTAGGATTTCAATAACTTGTACATTTTTTGAACAACTTGTATATTTTATTAACCAGAAATAATATATTTTTCCAATCTATTTTCAAAAACATGTAATGACAATAAGATTAGCAATTTACTATTGTATGTTCCCATATTTTTCATCTCCCCTATAACTTTCTCAAAAATAATATTGCATCTTCTACGATACACAACTAACTTGCTACATACCACATTTTAAATTATGTTGAGATGTTGTTTCTAGCATAAACAATTTGTATGTTGATTTCGACTAATGTAATCCTTGATATTTTTCATTGAATAATTTTTTGTTAACTTCGAACACATATCTTTAAAATCCTACGTCTGCCATTGGACGTCGCCTCCGGTCCACGCCGACCACCATGGACCACTCCTCTGGCGCCAACCGCATCAATGCCCTCCCCGACGAGCTCCTCTCCGAAGTCATCTCCCACCTTCCCACTAAGGATGCCGCCCGCACCACCACGCTCTCCTCCCATTGGCGCAGTGGCGCGGCCTCCGGGCCGCCACCCCGCTCCACCTCGACAACGACGACCTCATATCGGCCGACCGCTCCATCGCATGCAAAAACAGCCAGCACACTATGCTGCGCACGACACACCGCACCATCTCGACACTCCAAATTCCAGAACCCCCAAAGCAGCAGGGCGGTTGGCGTCGCCAGGGGCGGATCTATAGTGGTTCATAGGTGTCCAGTTGAACATCCAAAATATTTGCCAAAATAACTATTAGTCCAACAACAAACTAGTTGGTCATTGGGTTTTTCTCTGAGAGTCCACGTCATGAGACTCTCACCATCTATTTTATTAACATAAAAGAACGTATTTTTCCAATCTATTTTCAAAAACCTGTAATGGCAATAAGATTAGCAATTTACTATTGTATGTTCCTATATTTTTCATCTCTCCTATAACTTTTCAAAAATAATATTGCATCTTCCTATGATAACACAACTAACTTTCTACATACCATATTTTAAATAATTTTGGGATGTTGTTTCTAGCATGAATAACTTGTACGTTGATTTTGACTAATGTAATCCTCGACATTTTTCGTCGAATAAAATTTTGTTAACTTCTAACACCTATCCTATCGTGGAAATCCTGCGTTCTGTCGCGTCCGATCCACGCCAACCAGCATGGACCATTCCTCCGGCGCCGACCGCATCGGCGCCCTCCCCGACGAGCTCCTCTCCGAAGTCATCTCCCGCCTCCCCACCAAGAACGTGCGGGAGCTCGTCCTGTTGGACTGCACCCAGTTCCGGGCTGCCGAGCACTCGCGCCCCGCGCGTCTCAGGGATATCGGGCGCCTGCTCACGGGCAGCCGGGCGCCTGCTCACGGAACAAGATCCGGTACGCGCCGCGGATGCACGCGATCGGCTACCTCAACGCCTGCATCCACCATCTCAAGATCGGCAACACCGTCATACGCGCACGCATCGGGCTCATTCGGCCGTCCTCTGTTTCTTGTCCCGCGTCAAGACGCTGGCGCTGCTGCTCTGGTTGGGCGACAAGGAGGAAGCCAAGAACCCAAGATGGTGGCCAGATTTCTGAGGTGCTTCCCCAATTTGGAGATGCTGCATGTCATGGTAATATAATCTCCTCTCCTGCATCGCGCGGCTGGCATTTGCATCATCGGTAATTCTGATCTCATATTGCTTCTGTTTGGCTCGCCTATGATTGAATTAGTTATTCGTGTATCGATTTGTTTGCAGTCTGCCAAACTTTGCGAAGATGATGAAGACGATGCTGAGTTCAGCGTCGATTTCTGGAAGGAGCTAGGTTCCATAGAATGTGTTCAATCCCGCATCAGGTTGGTGTTTGAGGGTTTCCGAGGGGAGCCACGCGAGCTCATGTTCCTTGGGTGCATCACTGAGAGTGCACAGATGCTGCGGAAGGTGGTCACTGTCTTCGCTCTCGGAGGCGCTACACCCAACGCCGAGGACGACGACCCGCTAAGAGCTCTATCTTTCGAATTGGTGGGTGGAAGCACCAGGGCGACGTTCTTGCGGCGTAAAACCGCTTTGAGCTACACCAATGCTTCTGATCTCTCGCGCAGTGACCCTTTCGATTGCTTACATTGAGGCTGCCTGGCTACATAAAATGAAACTAGGACTTGGGGAACTGCTTACATTGATTGCTTACAAAAACATGCATGGAATTCACTCTGCCTGACGTGCTGGAGAAGGGCTCATGTGTTGAATTTGACGGTACTTCTAGCAAGATCGTGCGAAGACTATTATGCTACTTATGTTGTTGTCATGTTGTGTCTAGATTGGTAAGATATACATCTGCATTATATGTGATTCCTCTAGTTTTGGCCTGAGTTGACGATATATATAGACCAAGTAATGTGATTTACAAGTCAAAATTGTTTGCGCGATGAGTGGATAACAAATACAGAATATATTCTGGACGGCTGAGTGGCTGAGCCCATGCTTTTGAATACCTGCGATTCTTTGTCTAGACCACAGTCCAGTCAATCCTGCTTGCGTACGCTCTTCCAGTTATCAGCATTGTTGATAGTACAAAGCCTAGGTGACATGGTGATGTGGGAAGCTGCATTGCATGATGGTGGGCGGAAGAAACCATGCATGAAGAAGAGGGTCTCGACTTTGCAAGCATCAACTACGTTGCAGCCTGAAAAGTGACGTTGGGGCCTGTTTCATGTTACTGCACTGAAGAATGGAATAGTGGATCGATGTTGTACGAATGGAAATCGAATAAGTAGCACAACTCAACACTCGTTTCAGAAACGAAGGTACAGAACACAACCTTGCTGCCTTGCTCTCTTTCTCATTTCATTTGTCATCAGCTCTTTTGTTTCAGTATATACCTCTGCCATACAGCTACGACTAACAATATTCGTGCCATTACTCATCAGAAGAAGACAACCATACTACTAATTCATCCTGCAGTTTTTGACAAAGCGACATATTTGTAATCGAACAATAAGACCAAACAGCTTTACCGCTTACGCAATATAACCAACAAACTGATGCAGCACAAACTCACAAAATAATATGAAGGCGCATCAAGTAGTAAGTACATAATAGCCCCCAAGAAAACTGAAAGAAAGACACTTGAGAAGGTGGGTTTATTGCAGTTATCCTTACTTCAGCAGTAGCTTATATTGATCCAAACAAGGGTAAAATTAAGCAGTCAACTAAATGCGCGGCAGTACACAGATTATCTGTTTCACGAATTATAGTCACAAGTGCAAGGATTCAGTTTATATATAAAAGAAGGAAAGAATATTTTGAAATAAGCGACCGAAGTCATGAAGCAGCCCCAAACCCTGCAGGAACATTATATTGACCAGTGAAAAAGGGGCCGTCATCTTGTTTTATTTGATTTCCTCTTAACCAGAGTCCTTCCATCAGTTCAGAACTTCCACAGAAACAGTAACGTAAAAACTTTTCCCATTCCTCAAATACAGATACAATGCTACTATTCTACATTTGTTAGCAAAGGTTACAAAAGTTAATATTATGAAAATAATTTTGACAGCAAATCTATTGATCATGTCATTTTAATGTAAACAATAAAGATATTGTGGACAAAGTAAAAAAGAAATTGAGTGCATTTACACTATAAGGACTTAAATTTGCAAATGGATTCAACACATGTTAGTTATCTCAAATATGCACTCCAACTGCTGGCCCACTGTTCAAACTAGTGAAAGATAGGTCTAATCACTAGTCAGGTTCTAGCATACTACCCACCTATGTGAGAAAAACAAGTGCATCTCTAGCAAATCTCTGAAAACAAAAACATACTAAATAAAGGGGAACATGATTGAGAAAATGTAGCATCACTTTTCAAGTAAACCACCAATAAGCTGTGGGGTGTTGAAGTAATCTCTAATGATTGACCGGAATTGTTGACAGTTATAGTTGTAGAGTATTTAGGCACCAACAGAGTCATTCTTGCAACAGATAATTCGTTTGGAGTGGCATCTGAGTTAACATCGTTACACTGAGATATAACCTAGTTTCTCCAACAAAACTGCAACCTGAATGCTGGTTACATTTGACATCCAGAACCTGAAGACTGATGCTTCGAACATGACCTTCAAAGTAACTCTATCAAGCACTTCAGATAACAAGAACCTTCCCTGTTATGTCACCTCACCTGCATAAACAAATGACAGAGTTTTATTCATCTTATAGATGATATATTGGCTAGCGATGAACATTCTTAGAAGGCGATAGGCAATGGGTGATGCATATTTTTGCATGCAATGTATGCTGGACTGCATTAGAAAAAAAACGCAATTATCATGCAATTTCAGCTGACTTTACAAAAATGAACAGAATTTGATTTATTAATTTGTAAAATAATAAATAAATCTCAAAGTGCAAATCATAGATACAGACTATACTCTCCAGTTTTTTCTTTTCCACATGTTCATTTTCATATTATTTTCCTAAATACTTTATTGCCATACACAGTGCTCTCTGAATCTGATGTAATTCTCATGTCAGTTTCCATTAAATGATACACATTAGACAAATAAAACTTAATTTCATATAAGGAGAAGTACGTGTAAATACACAATTAGGTGCAATCATGAATACACTTTTGGTTAGGACTCCACTATGTATTTCTCAAGTCAAGACAACATAAAACATTTTACTCCCGGTTTTGCTAAACAACATTCGATTGTTTTCTTTTGTCAAAATAGTTGATTTTTCATCCGTCCAATATGCTTTGAGAGTGGCACTTATTCTCATCCGATGAATTGAGTACGAATTTATTATGATTTTTTCTTTGGAGCATAACGGGTGCACCATATCGTCATATTTTGTTAGTATAGAATTTTTTCTTGTCTTTGTTTTTTCTTTATTTTTGCTCAATCCCTCAAAGCATATGTTAGATTTTGAATCATGTGATGGAAATATGAGTTATTAAGACTTTCAAGAATAATTACAGTGACCAAGAACAAAAATTACATAAATAAATTACTGTAATTTATGTATAATGAAATTGTAAGTGAACTAAAATTTGATAGTTTTAGGCCAAGAAAACAGTCGAATCTTGTATAGACGGACCCTTTTACTCCTATGTATGGCATGCACACTGTCAGCACACTAAGTAAAACTATGCATCATATGACAATTGACAAGGATATAGATGACCAAACTAATCCTCTTTTATGTTCTAACTAACTGGACCTGAATCTGCAACTATACTATAAATTCCAAGAATGTATATATGATAGTTCAGTTTAGTACAAAGTGACACAGCCACTGACGAACTAGTAATCCTGTTCATGGGCAACACTAGATAGTTCTACAAATAAAAAGGCGCAGTGACGCATCATATGGTGAGGATGCAGATCACCAAATTAATACTGTTTTCATTAACCGGACCTTACTGATGAATTGATCCACGCAAGAAGAAGAACGGAATACATTAACTGCACAGCTAGCGTATTTGCAATTCCGTTGTGAATTCCAAGCGTGTACGTATAGAATTTAGTTCATACAGAATCACTAATCCACCTATGTACTATTAATCCTGTTCATCGGGAACATCAAATAGATCGACAAATGTGAATTTAGTAGACGAAATGCACCTGAAATGAGACGAGTGAGACCAATCAAGTGTAAGTGCTCACCAAGAATTAAGAAGCCCTAGCTGCTTCAGCGCCACCGTCCTCGTCCTCGTAGGCGTCGCGGTTCATTATTATCTTGGCCTCCTCCCTCATCAGGACCTGTACCTTGGAGTGCAAGTACACGCGGAGCGCTCGGAGCTGCAGCCTCTCCGTCGTGGACAGCGTCTTGTCCTGCAGCGCCGCAACCAGCCATGAGTCCACCTCGCCGCAAGCCCTGTACATCACGAAGCCCCTTTCTTCCGGGGAGGAGAGGTTGAACACGCCTCCGAGCGTCGCCGCGACCACCAGCTCGCGGATGAGTTTCGTGATCTCGTAGGACTCGTACCCCGGGAAGTCGGGGTTGATGATCTCCGGGACGAGGCGGTGGTAGGCGGCCTTCCACTGTGCCGCCTCGTCCACGCGCTCGGCGAGGAAGCAGACGTAGTAAGCGAGGACGCGGGGCCGGGGGTCGAACGGGTTGTCGCGGGCGGCCTCCGCGTAGAACTGCAGGGCCTCGTCGGCGCGCCCGTCGCGCGCGGCGAGGAGCGCGAGGAGGAGGCGGAGGTCGATGGCCGCGGCGGGGTCGCCCTCGGCCCCCTCCGCGTCAGCGCGAGCGAGATCTTTCTCGGCGCGCACGCGGACGTCGCGGAGGTGTGCGCCGGAGAGGGGGTGGGCGCGGAGCAGGGCGGCCTGGAGCCCCTGGGCGGACTCGAGGAGGACGCGCCTCACGGAGGGGGTGAAGGGCGAGAGGGGCTCGGGAGGCTTCCACGTGGAAACAGCCTGCAGGGACCCCGCCGCCGCCGCGGCGAAGCCGAGGGCGGTGGCGCGGCGGAGGACGCGGCCGGCCATGGGTGGAGGCGTGGAGCGGAGGGAGAAGTTGGTGGTGGTTTCTAAGAGCGAGGGGAGGAAGCAACCACGCGGTGCTCGCTTTATTTGGCCTCAGGTTGGACAGGTGCGTGCGCTTGGTGTGTTGCGGACCGTTCCATGGAGAATCAACGGTAGTTCTGCCCCTTCTCGAACACGCCAAACTCTCCTGCTCCATTGCGACGCTTTTTGCCAGGCCAATGAGTTGGCCTCCACCTGTACTGCGGAGAAATATGACGATGATTGCAGGGGGGAAAAATGAAAAATGGCAACGTTCTCGAGCGTATATTAGTATGGCATGTCAAATACAAACGGCTGCTTTTTTTTTTTTTGAGGATGGCGAACGCGCCTACTAGCTTGAGAAAATTACAAAGTTATTGGGAAGTCGAAGGGACAACAACTACAAATTCTACTGATCGGTTCAAGAATATATAATGTTTTAGGTATCGATAATGTCTTCAACATGTAATTTTGATTATTACTTTCTATATAAATATGTTCATAAAACAATATGTAAATATTTTTCATGACTAATTTAATGATATTATTTTTATATGACCAATACAAATAAATTTTTTATATATTACTGATCAAAGTTAACGAAGTTTAATTGCACACTCCCATAAACGCTGTATATTCTAAACGGAGGGAGTACAATCCACGAGTTGCATGCAAGACAACGGTAAATGCATGGTGGCAGATAGACGTGGCTTAATGGCCCGTGCCGGCCGCGCTGGCCCGAGGCACGGTACTGTTGGTCCGGTCCAAGCACGACCACACTATTCATGGGCTAGGCAGCTGTTAAGCAAAGCACGACCTGAGCCCGGATAGGCGTGGCTAAATGGGCGTCTTGGCCGAGTGGCCCGAGGCCTGATCTTGTTGGCGGTCCAAGCACGCCACGAAGGCCTGTGTCGTGCTTGGGCCGCACCCCTAACACGATGAGGCGGCCCGGCACGACACGAATAGTGTCGGGCCGTGCCAGGCACGGCACAAAGCTGGCACGACCCGCTTGGCCCACATGCGAAGAGTTTGAGGAAGGGAGGAGAAGCCGACATGGAGGAAGGAGACAAGGCGGCAAAAGGCGTACGAGTGGTGGCAGGGTGCATGGGCAGAGGGAGGAGAAGGCAAAGTGAGGCGAAGGGGCACGCGACGACAAGGAGGAGAGGAGGAGAGGAAGAGGAGGGCGGGTGATGCCATCACGAAGGGAGGAGGCGGCGGGGGTGCGGCAGGCGGCAGGGGCGTGCGGCTACGGCGTGGGGCTTGGGGTAGGGATGGGGAGCCAAGGGAGGGAGGTGACGAGGGTGGGGCGGCTGGTGGCCTGGCGAGCCGCGTGGTACGATGGTCCGTGCCCGGCCTGGCATGACATGACCTGTTTAGCCCTAATGTTATCAAAAAACCCGAAGTTTTTCTATAAATATCCACCATACCCCCCCCCCCATTCAGCACCCTTCTATTCCTCACAATCTCTTTGAAATTTTGTTGTGTAAATTCAAATTCATTATGAGGTAATTTGGCAAAATTCAAAAAACAATGTGCTAAATTTTGCAAAATTCAATTTCCGGCAACAAGTCAGCAAAAGAGGCACAATACTTTTTTTGCATAATTTTATTGTTATTATTTGTTATGCTAAGATGAAAGTAATAATAGTGTTAGTTTCGATTTTGCGGTTTTTGTTATGGAAAATTGCGATAGTTTTGCTCTTGGTGATTACAGACTTTCACCGGATGAAGTTGCATCCATAGAGGTTGTGGCTGCCTCAAACCAACCACAATTGTTAGCCGAAGGGCAAGGCAGAGTTCCGTCATTAGGCTCCACGGCAACATCTTCGTCGGTGACAACTAGAGCAAAGAGGTCAAGGCCATCTATACTAACTATTTTGTAGAAGTTCATTCTTGATTACATGAGGTTTACCCAAGATATAAAAATAAGTTCCGGAGAGTCCGCTTGCAATGACCTCTAGTAGCCCCCGCCTTAAGTAGCAAGACAAATATGTTGGGCAAGATCTTCGATGGCTCTTCCTCCATGTCCAGGTCTTCTTCTTCAACACCACCGCCTGCTCAACTAATAACAACCCCAACGAGTGGGGAACTATTAGCCTATCTGGACAGTGATACAGTGGATTTCAACCGAAAAAACTTTCAAATTTTGCACTGGTGGCATAAACATAAGTTAGTATATCCCGTGCTATCCATACTTGCACGTGATATGTTAGTTGTTCATATCTCAACGGTCTCTTCCGAGTCTATTTTCAGTCTTTCTGGAAGAATATTTGAAGATATTTAGAATTGATTTCTGATTTAAATAAACACATAAACTGTTTTTATTTATTAAAATTAACAAACGCCTTCCAAAAATTCCAGAAAACTTCACACATGGACTTCGAATTGTTTAGAACTCAAATAAAGTATTTTTACAGATTTTAACTCGATTTAATAAATTTCTAAAATTCATTTTCAGCTGCTGAAAATTGGAAAAAAAAACCTTGAAATAAATGATGATTTTTTTTTGAAAATGCCCAAAAATTCAGAGATTAGACTTTGAACATAAATAAATATTAATTTGGAATTTTGGGATGTTACAGATTTCTATGTTGATATAAAAGAACTCCATTAATTGTTGGAATTGCGTTAAGAACAGGAAATTGGATACTCCAGACTCTGCTGCATATTACACTTCAAGCTCACCATGCACAAAACTGAATCCATTCATAGTCTAAAAGAATGGGATCTATCCATAATCATATTTATCGCAAGACAATATTCAAAAGGCAAATGATATGAGTAAATAGTATGCTCGCAAGTCACAAGCTCAAAGCATATCTCATATCATCAATTCATCATCAAGAGACATTTGTGGGTCCAAAAAGTCACCCACCCTCAGTATTGTTCTTTCCTCGTTAGGCAAAGAACAAAACAGAACTTTTGTACCAATTTAAGGCACGCACTCAGTGGCAACAGTAAGCGTCCGAACCTGAAATGTAGTAAGGATAAAGACCAAACTTGCATTACACTATATGATTGAAGATATTAGTTCAAAACTCCGTACACCATTTCCAAAATAGTGGCACACGGCTAGTAAGATGTGATCACCGATGATTTAGTGTTAATCGTCTTCTCTTCACCAAGGAATAGGCTTCTGAAAATAGTTCACCTGCAAAAACAGCAATGTTCGATTGCTTTAGTCCATAGCAAATCACAGGGAATAGCTTGATCACAATATACGCATCTTCAAAACAACAGATATCTCATACAAAGCAGATAAAACATAAAACTGAAACACTAGTTACAGAACTACTGGTAGGCATGTTGCCATCCATACAGAATGGCAAGAAAAGAAAATATAGGGACAGCATGAGTTTCCAATCCTAATTTACACATGTCACATTCAGTGTAAGGTGATATCAAGGTTCTACAAAAAAAAAAAGGGAAATATATCACTAACTGCTACTTCCAAGGTAGTCTGCACTCTGTACTGCAATATGACAATTTTCAGGTTTACAATGACCTATCAATCCTGAATAGTGAACACAAAAAGGCATATATATACCTCCTTTCATTTCTTTATTTGGTAACAATGTTATTAAAGTAAGCTAAAATGTGAAGTAAATGTGTATACATAATGCAAAAGCTCCATTTACCTATGCAATATGAGATATTCTTTTCTAATGTGACTGGCCTTATGATACCAGCACCCTATCAAAAATATGGAGTTGCTAGATCTTTTCATCACAACGAATACAATGCAAATATTCTACAGTGAGCAATTGTTCCTACCTAGCGAAATACACGTTTTCTGAATCCGTCTCCTAAACCCTAATAATCCACCTACTTCCGTGCTCAATTAGTCACCCCCTACCACCAGCTGTCTATTCAATTTAACAGTGAACTTGATTTGTATCACACAGATTTGTATCACAGTATACATGGGCCAACAAAAGAAATGCGCCTGCATTGGTCAAGCTAGATAGAGCCTCTTGTCAGAAATGACAGGAGTCAGTTCTTCTTTAACACTACTATAAACTCTTTGGCCCAAAGAACCTATCATGCGCCATTCGAGTTAATTATGAACGACACCATGTTGCAATTTACTATTGGATCGACATTGCTTCAAACTGGCACAACAATCATAGAATAGGACTGCTCTGCCAAGCAACGCAAGTAGGCAACTCTAACCGCATATATGAAGCTAAACTATATAGAAAAACTGATGAGTCCCGGCAGGATTAGTATAGCGATATGATATGAATCACATTAGATGAGTGAACTTCTTTAGTTGATCTCAACTCACCTAGGTTGGGGTGGCGTCCTGAGATCCCTCCAGTGAATGATCCTTGCGCAAGTTCTTCGCCACGGCGTGCCGCAGGAAAGCCATCAACGCCAACACCTGGAGCCTCTCGGGCAGGTCCGCGTCCCTGAACATGCACCACATCGTCATCTCAACCAGCCCCAGGGCCGTGACCGCGACCAGCTTCTCGGCGCCAGCCACGGCGTGCGGCGCGCAACCGAGCGTGGCGGTCACGACGACCTCCATGAACTGCACCTTGTCCTCGAGGTTGGAGAGGTCGGACACGGCGCCGAGCCACCGGGCCCCCTCCTCGGGCCGGCCAAGCATATGGCAGAGCGCGGCGGCGTAGATGAGCGGGGTGGTCTCGCCGGGGTGCTCCGCAGCCAGCCGGGCGCAGGCGTCGAGCGCGTCCTCGAGGCGGCCGTCGCGGGCGTCGAGGAGGGCCAGGCTGAGCCGGTCCCACGCCGCCTGCTCCGCGTTGCCCTCCGACTCCGCGGACGTGATCCGGCCGGAGAGGAACTCGCGGCCCTGGCGAAGCGCCGCGTGGTGGTAGGGCACGCAGCGGAGCGCACCGGCGAGGAGCGCATGGGTGGCGTCGATGAGGAAGGCGCTCGGGGTGAGGAGGGCGTTGAGCTCGCGGAGGCCCGGGTGAGCGCGGACGAGGGCCAGGTGGCCGGTGGGGTCGGCGGTCGACGGGGAGGAGGAGGGGCGGAGGAGCTCGGAGGGTTTTCCCGTCGTTGCGTCGTACAGGACCACGCCCACTGCGGCGGTGAAGGCGGCGCGGCGGAGGAAGCGCCACCGCGACATGGCCGCAGGAGCAAGCGTGGGTGGCGACGCGAATTGGCGACGAAGAGGTTGTTCCTTTTTTGCTTCGCCTTGGTGCGTCTTATGCACAGCAGGCGGGCCCAGCCGACCGGAGCAGGTGTGGATTTTGTTGGAGGCGTTGCCGTGCGCGCGCACGCCCACTGTAAGGCCTTGTTTCGCAGGTGAGGGATTGTTTCCCTGAGGATTGAGACCCGGCGTGGATTGGGTGGATCCCCTCCCACCCACCTATCCCTCTCTCACGGGGAGAGTTTAATCCAGAAAAAATCTCTTGGCTGTTTGGACATGGCTTGGGACAGGGAATGGCTAAGGTAGAGATTACTTGTTTGTACATAAAAAATTAAAACCTTACCGGTTAGAATTCCGAAAATAATTCAGATTATATATATACCATTTTTCTATATATATATATATATATATAAAATCCAAAAAACTACAAAAAATAAACATAAAAAATGGAATAAGTTCATATTACACCCCTGAACTTTGGCGAGAGTCCAAAAAAAAACCCCTGAACTTCAATACCGTTTGTTTTACACCCTCAAATTATCGTTACCAGGTCACCCAACCCCCTGAGCCGAAACCACCCGGTTTCTTTGCCACGCTGGAGCGGTTTACCATAGGGCGAAATTACAAAAACCACCCTCCGCTCCTTTTTTCCATTCCATCTCCCCGCATCTGAGCCGCCGTCTTCTCCACTCCATCCCCTTCCTCCTCCATGCCGGGATCTCCACCTCCGGCGTGCCCCCGTAGCAACCCGAGCTCTCCCCGCCCCCAATCGCTGCCTCCGACCCCTCCCCCTCCTCCGCCTCGCTCCCCCTGAACCCCAGCTCCGGCAACCCCTTCTACGAAGAGAACTGGCGCAACCCCGCCGCATCCAACCTGCCCTACTCCCTCCTCCCCGCCATCGTCACCGCTAGCCCCTTCGCGGTGCACCACCGCATGGCCGCCTTCTCCGCCACCCACAATGCCGCAGTCGCTCGACGCCGGAACGGGCAAGCCCAACCGCCCCGACGTCGACCTCTTCAACCCCTACCTCCGCGCCGCTCGAGGTGGAGAAGCACACCAGCATGGTGCACGCCGACGCCGATAAGCTCAAGGTGGAGCCGTTCAACTCGGTGAAGAAGACGATGGTCGTGATCGTCACGTCCTCGTTCACCGCCAGACGCCCCCGCGCGTTCCTCAAGGGAGCGTCCGAGGTCGTCTTGCTCCCGTCTGGCGGCGTCATCGGCGGCGTGCTTCGATCGAGAACCTCACGAAGTGAAGACAAGGCGGGTGGCGGCCGACGCTGCGTTCAGCGGCGCGGCGCTACATACACTACTGGCGTATCAGAAGTCGGCGATGGCGGTGATATCCCCAGCGATGGGTACACGCTAATAGCCGTGTTCGGCATGAAGGACCGCTCCGACCGGGTGTCTGGGAAGCCGCGAAGACCTGCCACGCCGGACAGTCACCGGTGACAACATCAACAAGACCAAGGCGATAGCGAGGAAGTGCGACATCCTGACAGATGATAGCATCGCCATTGAGGGGCCTGAGTTTCGACAGATGAACCCGGACGAGATGAGCCCGACCTCCATGGCCTTGGCGCGGCCGCTCCGCGATCGCTTCACGACGTCCAGCAGCACGTCGAACGCGCGCCCAAGCCGGAGGCATGGGCGCCGGTCAGTGACAAGGAGGAGCTGGCGGACCGGGGCGAATGGCCGGCACGAGAGGAGAAGCGAGAAGCGAGGCAATCGAACCAGGCGGCCATGGCGAGGGGAGGTGTAGGTGCAGGGAGGCGCCAGGCTGAGAGCAAGAGGGGAGGCGCCAGGCCGAGAGCAAGAGGGGCGGCGCCATGGGGAGTTCGGCCAGAGCAAGAAATCCAAGAGGAATGAAGAGAGAATGGGGCTGATCACTACTACAGGAAGCCTCATCACAGACGGTTCGGAACCGTCATCACAGATGGTTTTCGAACCGTCTATATTTGTTGATCTGTGATACAGACGGTTATCCTGAGCGGTTCAAAACCGTCGTGATACGCACTATCACTGAGCGGTTTTTGTTGAAACCGTTTGTGAAGGCTATTATCACGAGCGGTTTTCATCAAAAACCGCGTCAGGAAATATTCCGAGCGCAGTTCTTGTTGAGAACCGTCGTGATGAGTTCCTGAGCGGTTCTTGTTTAGAACCGTCTGTGATAGCCTTTTTTCGGGCAAAAAACCAAAACGGTTGCTAAACGACCTTTTTTGGGGTTTTCACTTTTTCGAGACCTCACGAAGAGAATCTGACCTTGACTTATGGATTTTCGGATTGAGCTTTTTGTTAGCTTTCCAACGAGCCAAAGAACGTCGCAATCGGAGTTCGTATGCAAAAGTTATGATGATTTTACCGAACAGTGCGCGATCTACCATCCATATTTTTGCCCAAACCAAATAACTCAACATGAACTACACACATCACAGTAGCATCACCCACATCACAGTAGCATCAACTCAGTAATCCACATCACAAAGCAAAGGGGGGGAGTAGAGAGAGTGAGGTCGTGGGAGGCCGCGGCGATGAAGTGGAGGAGGCCGAAGGCGACGAGGTCGTGGGAGGCCGGTGTGGCACGAGGTCGGGGCGAGTTGGAGGAGGCCGCCGGCGACAAGCTCGGCGGAGGCCGGGGCGCAAGGTGTGAGGAGAAGAAACGGCAGAGGAGGAGATGGAGGTATGAGCTGTGAGGAGGAGAGACCGCAGAGGAGGATATGGAGGTTATATAAAGCGAGTTTGACCCGCCCATTATGTTCAAATTTTCGTTTCGCCCAACAATCGAGCGGTTCTTGTTAAGAACCGCTCAGGATACGCCCTATCACGCGATTTTTAATAGAACCGTCGTGATCATTCCTGACGGTTCTAATTACAAACCGTCTATGATAATTTGCGGCGATGGCGATGCGGCGATGAGTGGCGATGGCGGTGCGGCGAAGGATATCACGAGCGGTTCTTAATTAGAACCGTCGTGATATACTGACGGTTCTTTACTAGAACCGCTCGTGATTGAGATTATCACAGGCGGTTTGTGAATAGAACCGTCGTGATAATTCCTGAGCAGTTCTATTTACAAACCGTGCGTGATATATGACTATCGCTGACGGTTCTAAAAATACCGTCGTGATAGGCTTCCGTGCCACCCTTTGGTCGGACATACCCAATACGAGCGGTTCCAAAGGAACCGTGCGTGATAAAGCGTCTACTATAGCCTGTTTTGTAGTAGTGGATATGTGGGACCCATGTATAAACTTTAATTCCTTTTATCTACTATAGCCGATTCAGATGCGACATAAGCCAAAACCAGTGACGTGGCTGCCAATATGGCCAAAACCACCAATGAAAACGCAAGGTGTAACTTGATCTGGTTTTGACAATTTAAGGATGTAAAGTGAACGGTTTTGTAGTTCAGTGTGTTTTTTTTTTACTCGGACCATAGTTTAGGGGGGTAAAGTGAACTTATTCCTAAAAAAATCTATAAGCAATTTAGAAAATTCGAAAGGGTCAGAAAAATTCATAACTTACTCATGAATCACACAAGAAATTGACTAGTACTAGAAGAGACCATAAAGTTAATTGAAAGGATGTGCAAAAATTCACAAAAATAGATAATCAACATTGCGTGACAACCTTAACAACATGAGAAAGATGTAAAAAATCCACAGTTAATCTCAACAGTTAGATATCGGCTCTAATACTCTGATGATTTTAACATGACAATCTCAACAACATGAGACCACAAAGTTCATAACCAACAGTCGGACATATTCAGATACATTCCAATATTTCAACGGACATGTCAAAAGGTTGTACAACTCTAACGACATTACTCTCCATCTTTAAACCAAATAAGTTCCCACTCATCTCCATGATGTCACTCTTCGTTATAAGTCTGTCACACAAAAGGAGTAATGGTTAACTGCTAGAAGACACTTTCATTGACAATTGTATATGTTTGCAGGAGATAAGAAGGTTTGAGACAGAAAGGTTATTAATAAATGCTACCATTACATGAAATAAATGAGATTATTTATAACTTAACAATGGAAAATACCAAAAGATGAGTTAACTTTTCGTACTTTTTCTTTTCGACTCACTGTTGTTACACATTGGTCTACAGAAAAAGCAGACCAGGACACATTATAACATGGGAGCGGCACCTACTGGCAACAAGGAAAGGACCATAGCATGCCTCTCATTGTGCCATGCCTCAGAGGCCACGTATGGGCAACCATCAAACCATGATAAACATGTGGACATCAAAGGGCTGAACAATACACAGACGAACCACTTATGAACTCCTGTAGTGCTATCTTCAATCAACAAGTTAGTGGAATAAAAAAGTCACAACACATACAGTGTTGGACATAACAGAAGCATATTTAACTGAAGCATATGCACTGAAGCATATTTACTGGACATAACAACATTTGATAGATGAAAATAGATGCATATAATGCTAATGTACTGGACATAACAGACCTAAGATGTACTAAAGCATTATATGCAATAAAGCATATAATGCTAGAAACAACACTTACCAGCTAAAGTGGGCAAAACAACAAATATCATGTCGTCATCCTCTTCCCTCCTTTTAGTTCGAAGCACTCTTCTCGAACCCATTTGGCCACTAAACACAAATATTAAACTACTAATCATTTGAAATAAATAAACAATGTAGTTTTTAGCAAACAAGCTACAACTAGCATTGACATACAATCTTAAAAAACAGTATAGATACTACAGTATGCGATCGACCGAGAGTAGTATTGACATACAATCTAAAAAATATGAGGACAAACTTACCTAATTTCAATTCAGGAACTCCCCTTCAATCACCGAATCATCAAGCTTTGTCGTCAATGTTTCCCTGAATAAGAGTTTTGAAAGATAACAGAATCAGTTGCATACCAAATCCTGTAGCTAACGAAAAGCTCAAGGGCAACTGAAAACTAGGTCCAGAAATCAACTTAAGAACTCAAAATTCCAAGCAAGTGAATATACCACTTGTTTCTAGACTCTGGTATCAAAAGGGTGCACCTATACTCAATATCTCAACCATCAGCAAACATACACAGTAATAATTACGACAATCTGTATTACCTAGGTTCACCATCCTCACATCTCTAATTGAGTATGGCCTTAAACAATCGCCAAAGCACATTCGGTTATCTCGAATCTCTTATAAGTGCATAGAATATCACAAGATCGAGATCGGTGAAACCTCACTAGCTTTCCTCAGCTCAATATCACTCAAAACGATCCAAATGATATCACTTTGACACATTAAAGTACTAAATAAATGAATCCGTATCAAAATTCCTAAGTATCAGATCCTTCATGTTTCTTTTTTTTCTGAAAGGTAGGGATCTCATAAATTCGTAAATCTTTTCTGAGAGTGTCCAACAATTTCCTCATAAGTGCATCTTCTCGTATACTAAATCATAATCAACTAATCACACTACTAGAGCAAATTTGCTTGTTTCAACAGTACATTACATGCAAACATTATGAACATTTGGAGCAAACATCACATTTTCCCACCAAAAGCAAGATAACATGTATAAGAATCTTGAGCACAAAAAAAGGGGAAAGCATAGAATGGGAAGCTCAAATCAGGACGGGAACTCCACAAATACATTTGAATGTCAAGAAAAAAATGAAAAGGGAAACAGTTCAAGTCAGATCGAGTGCCTCATGATGTGGGGAAAATACATTTTTTTAAGTAAAGGTGCATCCAATCGGTTCTAACTAAACTTGAAATAATCCTATCCTATTGGTAAAAAGATATAAAGGGATGGATCCATCATTTCTAAACAAATATAATTATTTCTTCTGCCAATTCCACATATCCGTGCAAGAGAGATCACAACCACACAAACCAATCACTGAAAATCACAGTAGAAACATGAGGCAAAGCTCCCAAGAACAAAGCAAAGCTTCCCGAGAACAAATCACACCATGAGCCCAAGATTTTTCTAGGAATCACTCATGTCCTCAACTTAAGCAAAACCCAAAAGCAACTCCAGATCGTACCACAACAGCTAAAAGTTATATCATTCCACACTAAACACCAAGAATAGATCAAATCTTAATTGAAACTTGCATCTATTCCCAAATACTACTCAATGAAGCACCAAAAATAAGCTTAGATATTACCTCAGAATCAATAAAGAAAATCCGGTTTGAGGGGAATCCTGAAAGATGATATCATTTTAACTTGAAGCCCCCATGGATAGATTTGACCAGATACAAACCCTAGAAATCGTAGTAGTAGGAGGAGGAGGAGGAGACTAACTGGATAGATCTGACCGGGGTGTTACTCTGAGGATGGCGACGGCGGCGGGATCGGCGTCACCGGAGTCAAGGGGGAGAGATAGGGGGAGGCGACGCCGAAGCTTGAAGACGATTCGCCAGTCGCGAGCGCACGCGACGGGAGAACCACGCATCGGCCGAGTGTGCAGACTCCCCTGTGGATTGGAGTTGAACGCGACGGGTTTTTTCGATTCCTGGCATTAGCCAAGCAACGCAGAAGGCTGTTCCGGGATTTCTATCCCCGCCGGAATTTTCCCCGAGCGATCTCGGCACTGCCAAACAAGGCCTAACGGAGGGCCTGACGGATGGCACAACTTGCTTTTCCGTGCCAAATGACTAGTACAAATGAGTTCGGAAACTAACGGCAGGGGTCACCGTGTATCCCACAGCAAATTCCATGCTAGAGATTAAGCTATCTAAAATTAGATACTCCAAACTGAATCCATTAAGAGCATATACAATAGTGTGATGTTAGCTATCTGTAATTTTTATCATATAGAATACGAGATGATGCTAATAAGAGAGGGGGGGCATAGAGAATTGAGTCGTCTCTCATGCAGTAGTCGATTGTAACACGAGAAACAAAACAAATTATATAGAGTAATTGTCTGTAGAGATATATAAAAATACAACATATTATATGAACTGTCTTTAATGCTGTCTAAGGCTAACATGAAATACCAGTTGTCCATACATTGCACATGTCCTGGTCTAAAGATAAAGCGATCTATATACGAGTAATGATGTGCCCACAGGCTCTAATCAATACAGCACATCCAATCATCGATCCATCATCAAAAAGCATTTGTGAGTCCAATAAGTCACGTACCCTGATCATACTGTTCTTTCCTCGTTGGACAAAGAATGAGAACGAACTTTGGTATCAATTCAAGGCACGCATTTACGGTGACAAGAGTAGACTAAACTTGCATCGCACCTCTCTTGCTTTTGATCCAACGGGTGATAATCACCTAGAGGCACTGCACTGTTTGGGATGGAGGAGCATGCCAAATGAGTTGTGCAAACTAGCCGATTTTTTTTAAAAAAAATTATTATTATTTTAAAAGATAATTACAGAACTAAATAGTCGCTCAATTTTTTTTTATAAAACTAGGTTCCTATCGCCAGCTCCTGTCGTCATTCCAATTGGGAGGTTCCTGTCGCCAGTTCAATTGACAACAGGACCCTATCGCCAGACTGGCGACAGGAGTCCTCTGTATTTTTTTTGAAATAAACAATGTGTAGTGGAATTTTGAAATTTTGTTTTTAAAATTTGTGTCAACGCAATTCGGAATGCAAAATCGTAGAAGACAATATAATGTGATGTAGAGGATTGAAATAGACTTTATAATAAAGTTGTGAATTACACGGTGCGCATGGTTTGGTTGCGTGCATAAGGAACGACTACATGCACGATGCAACAAACTGAAATACACCTACGATACATATGCGCATTTTAGGAATGGAAATAAAGTCGATTGGAATAAATATCACTAGTTTCGGCGGCCCATTGCTCCTTTCCCCTTGTCCGCTTGCTGCCCGCGGCGACGGTGGCCAGTCCCGAAGTCATCCATGTCATGTGAGACGAGCTGGATAGGTGAATGATATTAGGATAACGCAACATTGGGCCAAATCAACAATTATGATGTATACTGAACAATGACTTACCTCTTGGATCCAGAGTGCACCCAAGCGACGGGGAGCGGTAGTAAGACCCACGGTCTCACATGCAGGAGCCTTCCCCTTGTTTGCAGCCCGCTTGGCCTTGTCGTACTCATCTGCTTTCTTGGCTTGTCTGATGCCTTTTCAGTTGGGTTGGGGTCAGGTACATAAGGTGTCCAACGATGGAAGGTCTTGGCTCGCCATGGAAAGTTCAGCATGTACTTCTGCTGGATGAAGGCCCTATCGTACATCTCCAGGTCGTCGATCCATTGGAAGAAGTTGCGTTGCATCTCTGGCTGTCATTATGAAATTGTGTAATCAGGGATTTGTGGAATGTAACGTATGATGTGGAAAATCTTTGTGTGTGCAAGATACGCTTACGATGTGGTGGCCGCACGTGTAGTACACCCGAGCGAACATCGTCAGGTGTGTGGACTAGATGATCTTTGCCAGTTCTTTGCACACACATTGTGGGACTGGAAACTGTGGTGGTACCGGCGCATCCTTCATAGACTTATATGGGTAGGGTTTAGCCCTCTCGGCTAGCCACTTGCGCTTTTGCAGTATCCTATTGTAGAAGCTCACCAAGTCCTCCATCTCCTTCCTCTTAGTTGTGTGGAGCAAGCTCTAGTGTAGTGTTGGGTTTGGTTGTGTAGTGTTCTTTCCTATATCTCTTCCACCTCTTTTTATAAGCCATAGGGTGTAATGCTCCATGTGTATTGTCTTTTCGGTATGAAAAGTTGGCGATGCAGAGTGTCATCACGTCCCTCTGAAAAGTTTGTGTGGCAGAGTGTTGTCATGTCCTTTGAAAAGTTTGCGCAGCAGAGTCTGGTGTTTTTGATCTAAAAAGATGGGAGGTAGAGTTTTTATGTCGATCTGAAAAGCTAGTATGGCAGAGTGTTGTCATGTCCCTCTATAAAGTTTGCACAGCAGTGTCCGGTCTTTTCGGTCCAAAAATTTGGGAGGTAGAGTGTTGTCATGTCGATTTGAAAAGCTGGCGTCCTAGTGCGGTGTGGGGAGTCCCGATGCTGACTCCCTTACATGGTCACGGTGTGCACGCAAAAAAGAAATATCGAAACACGACACAAGCATAAAAAGTACATAAATCAATATTTACATGGCATGACTGATAATTACAAGAACAAATATCTACTCGCGACCCCTCTTGGGGCGTACTCCACGTGTCACCCCTGGCCTCGGGCATTGGTGTGGCGAGTACATCAAGGGCTCAGGCGCCCAAGGTACCCGACCGACGTGAGTAGCCAGTGGGGGGTCAGGAGGGGGTCCTGTGTCGGCTGGCTCGATCGAGGCGCGTCGTGCAGCTGTGAAGCCCCAATGGAGACCTGACTGGCACGCTGGGTGAACTAGTAGTCCCCCAAGTTTGCATCCTCGTGCAACTCCCCGGTCCCCTCGTCCGTCTCATCCCAAAGCGGCGCAAGACCTGTGAAACATTACGTTATGCAAGTAACCTCGACGAAAACCCTAAAATAGTACGATGTGCATGCAAGCCAGATAGTCATACCTCATCGCCCGAAGCCAGAGGATGACTCCACATATATCTGCCCCGTGTATGGGTGCAACTCAAGACCTGTTAGAGAAAATTGACAGTATCTACTGGAATTCGAAATAAAGAACCGGACGTGAGTTTTGTGTGTTGACCTGCAAACTATGCCGGGGTACTCCCAGCACGGTGCCACGAGGACCCGCTCGCCACGTCTGGGTGAGTAGTCCTAGTGTATGAAGCACTGTGGCTCACCCCCCGTCCACGCACAGGTGGGTCCACCCAGTCCCTCGGCGTACGACAAGTCGTGGTCTCGATCCCCCATCTGGACTTGTCAAGGAACTGCGCCATGACCACTCTGATGTTCTACGCCATCATGCTGAAGCGATCCCCGAGCGTCAACTGATGCACGGAGGCCGCCAACCCGTGCACCTCCCGGCGCAAATCAACCTGTACATATAATTAACAAGTTAGAAACCGATATGTTGCGGAGTATGGACCATTCAATATGTACCACACGATGAAATGCGGAGTCGGGCTTGGTGGGGAACGTGTCAGCCGTCACAGCCTCATGTCGTGGTGGGTCGTCCACGACCCTCACACACCGAACCCTCGTACGACTGGAGTACCACTCAATGGACTCCGCGTACGTGCGGGGGTCATAGGGAGCATCCTCCTCGACGAAGTCAGCAATGGCGTTGACCCAGCCCTGGATCCAAGGGGACATCCTCTCCGCCCAGGAAGTCATAGCAGGTACTCCCTTCCTAGTGTACCTATCGAAGACAAAACAATTGTTTCGTAGGTACGTGCCACAAATGGTAAGACATAAGTAAAACGTGAATTTACCTATGGACGTTCGACAGCACCCACGCCCCCTAGGGGGTGGGATCTCCTGGTGCAGACCGAACTAGCGCTTGACCCGCTGCACCTAGTACTCCTTCACGAAGATGTCATGCACCAAGGGCTCCGTGTGAACCAGAACTCTTGATCTTGTGTGCATAGGCTCGACAACCCTCACGGGCGCACGCGTACACCCTTTCGGGAGTGTACAGTGTCCAGATGACACAGTCATCTGTTAGTAGATCAAACATCGCAACGTAGTCGGGGTAGGACGCGTGCATAATGATCAGTGCATAGGTGACCTGCGGAATAGAACAACGCAAACTTAGTACACGTGATTGAAATACATTACGAAAAATAATAGATGTTGAGGAAACTTACCCGTCAGCGGCACCACACCGTACCCACGGTCGACCGATCCACGTCATCGCCCTCGACATACATGCTGACTATGTATACTCATAGATCCAGCTGCGGTCGTCCAATCTAGAAACGCTCCAAAGACCACAACTGAAGTAGCAACGGGCATCCTCCAAGGATGGAGCTCTCTCCGGCCCGGTGGGGCCGCGTTGCTGCAGTCTTGATACATCGCATACAAGACCGCCGCCCAGTGTGTAGGGTGGATCTCCTCCAGCCCGCCCTTGACTCTCATGCGTGCAGATTATGTGCTTGTCGACGCTATCGCCGTGGGACCCTAGGAACATCACCCACCCGAATAGTCACAGCAAGTAGACCTCAAAGTCCCTCCTCACCGTCTCCTCGGGTGTGTCCACTGCCATACGCTC
Organism: Phyllostachys edulis; assembly: GCA_036346405.1. NCBI lineage: Eukaryota > Viridiplantae > Streptophyta > Magnoliopsida > Poales > Poaceae > Phyllostachys > Phyllostachys edulis. The sequence continues at coordinate 81,365,477 of CM070545.1, read as the reverse complement.
AGGCTACAAGAAGACATATACATATCAGCAAGGTGCACAAATCAATTGATGCGAGAGGACAAGAGTTTTGAAGACTTACATAGAACTGGTAGATCCACTTCAGCATTGGCCCGTGGGTGCTGCTGAACTCACTGTAGCCGCTATCTGGTGGCATCACCCTTGAAACTTTGCTGGAAACTCCGTGCGCCACATGGCCAGGATGTCGTACGCCGCCATGGGGAAGCCTACGTAGGGCAACCCAGTCAGGAAGCTCACGTCCTGCAGCATCAGTGCCATCTCCCCGCACAGAAGGTGAAACATATGCGTCTTCGGTCTCCACCGGTCAACCAATGCCGCCAGGAGGCACCGATCGTACGGAAAGCGCCTGGACGTACGCCCATAGCCCGCGCAATCCTGGTCATCCTCCCAGGTCACCTCAACCATCCTCGCTAGTGGAAGGAGGCATTCCTACCTCAAACTGCATCGGAAATGATTAAGAACAAACGTTAGTCCACACAAAGTAGTCATGCTGCAAATGAGTATACGAAGGTTGCAACTACACGTATCTTAGAACCCAATGTGCAGCACACCAAGCTCAATCGCCAACTCACCCTCCTGGGGAAGGATGATACTGAGGCGACTATGATGATGCGCGTCAATGACCAGGTCAAACAACTCGTACGGCCACTGCGCAGCGTGTCCTGGGTCTGCCAAACCTGAAAATTCAGTGCATACCTTGTAAAAATAAGTACCATGCACAAATACAAACAAAATTTATGTTGGAATTATTGTTATTATGCTATACAAACCGTGCTAAACTAATTTAGGTTGCTTTTTTTCCCTAGCTTCAATCAGGATTTTTTTTTACAATTTAACATGGTTCATGCTATTTTCCTAGTTTATGAAAAAACCAACATAAACAGAGTAATTACCAGGCACAAATGAAAACCAAAATTAAGCAAAGATTATTTTCATTGCGCTCTACCTACCCTACTAAGCTACTTTCCAATTTTTACAGATTTTTAATACATATCTTCCTACTTTAGTTGTTTAAAAGGTGTCTCTAACATTTTCTTAAATATTTGCCGTGTGCAAATAAAAATAATAAACAAAGTTCATATTATTTTAATTTAGGTCTACGTAACCTATATAGCAACTCCGGGTTTCCTTTACAATTTTAAAATGTGTCATGCTATTTTTCTAGTTTAAAAGGTATTTTCGACAATGTTTACAGATTTTTAATAGGTGTCTTCCTATATTGGTAGATTTGTTCTAAATCAATCGTATACTGCAGCAAAAATAATATCTACACAATTAACTAAACTATACACAGCTCAAATTATGTACTACATAAAACAGCTAAAAATGTACCTCCAAAATGGGCGACCAAATCTGAACTTCCGTCTCTCTCTTCTCCGCTATGAACTGGCAGGGTTTCACTACGTTTTTTCTCTTCCTCTCCTCCTCTCTCTTCCCTCTCCCTTCTTTTTTCTGGAATTAAAATGACATTTTCCACCGATTTTAGGTGTTTTTTATAGCTAGACCCCTGTCGCCAGTTGAAATGGCAACATGCTCTTGTCGCCATTTCAACTGGTGACAGAAACATTGTTCACTTCATGTCGTCAATTAAAACAGCGACAGTAGGTCAACAGGATCCCTATCGCCAGTTCAAATAACGACAGGAGCCTATCGTCATTTAGAATGGCAACATGGACCTAGTTTTGTAATTTTTTTTGAGTGACTATTTAGTTTTGTAATTATCTTTTAAAAAAGTATTATTAACAAAATTCCAAACTAGCCAACGGCTGGGGTGCACAGTTGCGCATTTTTATCCCATTCCGATAAGCACTAACATCCGTGGAAATTTCAGTCGTTCGGGTTGATTGCACAACAGTATTGCACCCCCACCGTAATATACATTTCAACTAGGCATCGGATACGAGGATGCAACTTCACGACTTGAAGTAATCTCGACTTGTTGTCTCGCCGAGGAAAGGAAAACGCAGGGTTGGCTGGGAGATTAGCAAATTAAGCGCGTAGGTAATTACATACCGGAAAAGAAAACAGCTTGGCAGGTGCGCGGTTTTAGCCTAGCGTGACTATTACCCTTAAAATAAGGCCGTGACGGGAGAATACAATATACCCTGGGCCCTCGCACCGAGCCATCTGGCATGGAGCGAAGCGGGTCTAGAACTCTAGGGAGCCTTTGTTTTAGGCCCACCTTGCGTAGAGCCAAGGGAGTCAAAGCTATTTATGGATCAGGAGTACAGACGTGATGGACAAGGTCTATGAAGGTTGATCGTGCAACAAATGTTGCGGCTAGGGGGGTGCAAAGACTCTGAAGCTTCTATAGTCATAGGACCTTTTTAGGGGTAGAACTGTAATCTCCTATACACCTAATGTAACACTATAAATAACATCTTTCCCCTTATGATTTCGGGGAGGATTATTGGAAATAAAAAGACATGTTTACTCATTTCAATACCGTTTCCCCATCTTTGAGGATCTTTGGGATTTTGTCCCTTTGCTGTGTAGGGAGCCTAGGGGTACTACTTCTCTACTATCTAGTTTGTAACTACGATAATTGGCGTCGTCCATGGGGAACAGCAAGCAAGTCACATTAACATGGCACCTCGCAAAAAGAAGAGCACACCCAAGGCTTCGGCAACCACAATGGCCACACCAAAGGCCTCGCGGGCCAAACGAAGTAGGACGTTCACTGTCACAGCCACCGCCGAGGCTGTCGAGGAAGAAGCCAACAACTCCACACACGTGGAGATTGTCGGAAGCAACACCCGACATTCAGAAGCCTTGCTGCTCGAGGATCACCGTGCTGGGCCTCCTCCGCCCGCCACCTCAGGCATGGCCAGGGAGGCATACAAGATGATACAAAAAGAACTAGCTAACCTTCGCTATGAGTTCTCCCTCGCACCTAGTCCAGGGGCTAGAGAGGGGTGTCGTGCCTTATGTACCAACACCCCCCATGGTAGCGTGGTCGGAGCCTGTGCTCTAAGGAGACCTGAACTTGTTGTTGAGCGCTGGTCTGGAGGCTGCTCGGTGGCCCACGAGCTTCAAGATACCTGACGTCAAGACCTACGAGGGGAACACTGACCCCACATAGTTCCTTCAGGTCTACGAGACTTCTATCGAAGTCGCTAGAGGAGATGACACCACTAAGGTGAAGAGCATCACCCAAGCGTGGTGTTGATATGGTTCTTCACCATACCTCCCTAGTCAATATACGTGTGGGAGCGGCTGCGAGACCAGATCCGCAACAACTTTCAAGGAAACTACACCGAGACAAAGGATGGTACACCTATTTGCAATACAACAGACACCAGACGAGTCCTTACGCAGCTTCTTCAAGTGGTTCGCAGAGATCAAGTGCCAAGTGAAAGGCGTCAATGAGACTACGGTCGTTAATGCGACAATCTGCGGGCTCGAGAAGGGCCCCCTGTTCGGAAGCCCATCCGCATGGTGACCGAACTGTTCAACAAGATGGAGGAGTACGCCCAGGCCGAAGAAGATAGCACCCAAAGGGCTAGGGCAGAGCCGACGCCGATAACGCTGACATCAAGCAAAGGCAATGTCCTCGCCAAGAAGGCTGCAACAACTACCGAGGTTGTAGGAGGCACGGTCATACCCCCACAGAAAGAGGAAGTAGGGGATTAGGGGATTGAGTCCAGGGAGCAGGAAGCCCCAAACAACCGGGCCTCAAACCATAGTCGGGTCGGAGCCGAGCGTAAGGAGGCATAGGGGTCGGGGAGAAGCATGACTCAGGCAGAGTCGTCGATGTCGGGGGCGGTGGTGTCGAGGTCGGTGGAGAGGTAGCCAGGATCGCGCACGCTGGGGGGAGAGGACGAAGAGGGGAAGGTAGATCTGGCGACAGGGAGGTGGATTTTGGCGTCTGCGGCAGGTCGGGGAGAAGGCACGACTCGGGCGGCGCCGATTGATGTCAAGGGCACTCGGTGGCGAGTAATGGCACTGACCGGGAGTGGCGAGTTAGGGTGCAAACCCTAGCGAGCTTCCACTAATAAAGAGATATCACAGATGGTTCTATTATGGAACCGTCTGTGATATGGTTGTTCTCAAGTTCAATTTTGTCATTTAAATACTGCTGAAAATATGCTTTAACTTCTCCTCCAAACTAGATTTTTTTTCATTTTGAAATTTACATATGGCCAAATAGGTGGCCAGTCGCTTCTTACAAAGATTTAAAAAAAGTAGAAACCTAAATAAACTAAGTTTTTCTAGTGGCGGAGGTAGACTGCTATCTCCGTCTTCAAAACTTCGTAGACGGCGGCGGCATCAAACGGTTCATGATCATCAGCGAACGAAGTCCAAAATATGTCCACCCGCTGACGCGCTCTTTCGAGTGTCTCCCGAAGACCCTCAGACTGTTGAATCAAGAAGAATTGAGCTCATAGGCTCTCTTCTCTTACTTGAGGGGTCTCGGCATGGTCGACTCAATCGCCCGCCGCCTCAATTAAGCAGTCCAAGTGACGGCAAGCCTCCTCGAGACGTGCAACGTCGTTGTGGAGGACCACGTCGATGATGCGGTAAACTCGCCGGAAGTGGGAGATCACCCGGAAGATGCGGCGGAGGAGGATGTCAAAACGGCGGAAGGTGGCCGTCACCTGCTCCGACAAATCCTCGGACAGAGGAGTGAAGACACTGTTGAAACAGTGTACTTCCGCAGCATTCGCCAATGTATGGCTGGAAAGGTGCTCATACAGTATGGCCAGGTTGGCCATCAATGTCGGCGACAAGAAAACAGAAGAGAGAGCTGACGAGGATCTAATAATCCTCATTTTATCTTTTATCTATAATTCTTATTATAAGTAAATGTGACGTCATATGGTCCCTGAGTATACCCTTAATTTTATAAGGAGGAGCCTACTAGGTGGTCGTAAGTTATTCTCGACCACCCCCATAATCGTAAGTCATGCTCGACTACCCCATAGTCGTAAGTCTTGCTACGACTACCTTATGGTCGTAAGTTCTTCTACGACCGTGTCACCACGACCACCTTATGATCAATTAAATCTCTACGATGAGTGGGTCCAATTGATTAAGGAATTCAGCGATCATCATCTGTTGTTATTCTGCAAGTAATAGCACGTAATGCTCCATCATCCGTTATTTCTGCAAGTAATAGCACGTAATGCTCCATTATCTCGATATATAGGCGTCGGCGGCGTGGAGGATTATCGCGGTGATTACTACCAACATGCGCCTTACGAGGATGTGATGGCGCCACTTCACCAGAGAAAGCGGCCACTCCTTCACGGACTATATAAAGCGCAAAGAATCGAGAAGGAAAGGACAATTGAATCAAGGCGTAGACACACGCCAATCACGGGCTATCGGGAAGACAAGCACTATCATACTGTAATAGTCTTAGTTTTTTCTCCTGATTGTTCAGAATACACTCAATACCATACACACACAGGAGTAGGGTTGTTATTCTCTCCGGAGAAGGCTTGAACCTGTATAAAAATTCTCGTGTCAATCTCTCTGCGTGATTCCATTCTAGGAGACCCCGAATCAAACAATCTTTCGTAAGATCGGTTCTAAAACAAGCAGTTGGCGCCGACCGTGGGTATCTTCCGGTAATCTCTTGTCAACATACTCTCTTTTTCCCAAATCTCATGCACTCATGGCGGAGAATGGAGCGAGGAGAAGCGGTTCCACTTGGCGAGATCACGCAGACGTCGACATGGATGCGGTTTCGATTCTGGTGAATATTGACTCATCGATGGATCTAGCGCCTCGGGGATCTTCCCGCAGATCCAGAGACAATGCCGCTAATGGAGTTGAGGAGGATCCTATCCCCCATAACTGATGCGTCCAAGGGAGGAATCTACCCTCTCAAAGGACAAGGATCAATCTGACCAGGACTACACCCAGGTGTACTCACAACACGACGAGAGTTTTTCCTCGAAGTGTCCGAGTCCCCTAAGGCGGTCCGACTTGGTGAGGCAAGTTCGAAGCCACAATTCGAGACTCCACCGACATCTGGTGATCTCTCTCTCCAAATGACTTGAGATAGGCGAGATCAAGCATGCTTTTCCTGCAAATTCGACCATCTCTCCGTAGGTCACACCTGCCGACGGAGACGTTTCTAACCCAGAGTTCCCCTACCTGGAGGGGATTGCTCCAAGTCGCCAGATGGTGTCTCTCGACTACTCCTCAAGCGGGGAGGCCTCGAGCGCAAGTGAGAATCATCAACGGGAGGTCTTCGTCCTTCCCTCGGATCAAGGTCACTCTCCTAGAGACCGAGCTGAGGACGCTCCCCGAAGATCACGCACTGCGCCCCCTCGTGGCAGTGGAAAGGGCACCACCGATGGCGGACACGACCAACACCTTCATGAACGCGAGGGAAATCCTTGACATTCTCGCACTCCATTGAGGCAGTCTCAAGAGTCCGACATGGAAGATCTTGAGGCTATTCGACGACAGAAGATTGAAGCCCAAAAGAATTTGCCTGGGCGCATCCAATATCAATCAGAGGAAGCTCAAGAACTCCAGTACATCAATGACTTGCTCGAGAATCCAACTCGAGAGCTCGCCCGAGCGCCAGGATACGATCTCTTCGTCGAGGAGATCGCACAAAGGCTTTGGTCCATGATGGCAAGACTGGAAGCACCTCGCCGACATCATTCAGGAAGTCGTAGCAATACGACTTCTTTAGCTACCAGTCGACCGAACATATCACCACGAAGGAATCGACGCAACAGTAAGTCGCATCGATCTCCTACTCGGAGAAATGTCTTTCGAACGACTGATGATCAACAAACCCCTCGGAGAGGTGATCGCTCACCATTCAGACATGGGAATCAGCGGCGAGATGAACTACGAGTATTCCCTCGTAGGACCGAGACCTATCATAGGTTGGGTCAACCTGTTATTGGGAATCGTCGAGTACGACCACCTGATGATATCAACCCTCCTTTCCTGCAAAGGAGGCCTCAAGAAGTTATTACTAGATGTCGGGCATTCTCGCCTGATCTCCGAGCTGTTCGCTGGCCACCTCGTTTTCGACCAGTGAACATGGAAAAGTTCGATGGCTCCCAAAATCCCATCGAATTCCTTCAAATCTACTAGCAATTTGTCCGAAGCGGCGGGAGGAGGAGAACATGTGATGGCAAATTACCTTCCAACTGTGCTCGAAGGATCTGCTCGATCGTGGTTATTGAACCAACCACTCGAGTCGATCTATTCTTGGCAACACCTCTGTGACCTTCTACTAGCGAATTTCCAAGGCACTTACAATCGCCCTGCATACAGGAAGGAGGACGACTTGCACGGATGAGACAGAGCGACAACAAGACCTTGCGCTAATTCATCAAGCGCTTTAGTCGGGTTAAGTAATTCAATTCGGAAGTTTCGATTCATCATCATCGGGGCTTTCAAGCAAGGAGTCCGTAGTAGAAGGATAACGAAGATATTGCTTTAAATCCGCCTACCATCATCATCGAACTCTTTGAGATGGTCGATCGATATCGATCGCCTCTGAGGCGGTCGAGTGGAACAACACAATCGATCGAGAAGACAATACCTTTTAGTGCCAAAGCGACATTGGTAAGAAGAAAGATAAGAAAGCAAAAAAGTCCAAGAACAAGGCGAAGGGTCAAAAACTCCAAGCCAGTGGTTCTAAGGAGGTTTTGGCTGTGAATGATAAAGAGCCACGCACCTCCAAGCCGCACTCCGACCGAGGTAAAGGTAAGTGCCCCGATCGGAAAAATGATAAGCCTAGGTGGTGTCCTTTCCATAAAAAGGAAGGACATGACCTTCGCAACTGTCGGGTCTTTCAACGAAAGCTTGAAGACTACTACAACGGCAAAGGACCACTTCCCACTCTCGAGCAGGTAGGACAAACGAGTGGTCATAAGTCCTCAGATGACGAGGAGGAGATGCCGTTCCAGGATCCGCAACACACCGTCGAGCACATCTACGGGGGATCATCGGCATATGAATCAAAGCGACAGCTTAAGGCTGCTGAACGTGAGGTAAACTCCATAGATCCTCCTCTTGTCAATAAATTACCGAAGTGGTCGGAAGTCACCATCTCCTTTGAGAAGGGTGACTGCCCGATTCCTTCGACTCGACCAGGTCGGTATCCGATCATGGTCGAACCCACCATCAACAATTGTCGGGTCAATCGAGTTTTGGTTGATGGTGGCAGCTCGTTAAATATTTTATTTACGAGTGCCCTGGACGAGAAGCAAGTGCCCAGGACCAAGGTAAGACCGGTACGATACTCTTTCCATGCGATCGTACCGGGATCTTCGGCCAAACCAATTGGCCAAGTTTCTCTTCCTTTAACATTTGGTTCACCAAGTAATTTCAGGACAGAGAAAATCTCCTTTGATGTGGTCGATTTCGATACGGCATATAACGCCATACTCGGACGACCAACTTTGGCACTAATGGCCACTCATTATGGATATCAATGTATTAAGATGCTAGGTCCCAAAAGAGTAATCACAATTCATTATGACAAGAAGATAGCGCATACCCACGATAGTCGATCCTCGAGATGGTTGGACAAATACCAACTCGAGAAGAAAGTCGACCGACTAGCAAGTCGAAGCCTAAAAGTCGCACCAAAGCCGAACGACAAGGTCAAAGAGGTTCCTCGACGGGCGAGGGAGCCCTCAAGATCTGTTTGCATCGGGATACTTCCGACCCCAAGTATGAAGACGCCTCATCACCTTCCTCCGAGCTAACGCAGATGTCTTCGTGTGGCAAGCATCCGACATGCCCGGAGTCCCCAGGGAGGTGATCGAGCACGAGCTAGCTTTATGGCTCGACAAAGTACGTAAAACAAAAATTACGGAGATTTGCCCCTGATCGACGAGATGCTATCAAATCAGAATTGGATAAGCTACTAAAAGCAGGCTTTATAAGAGAGGTCAACCACCCAGAATGGTTGGCTAATCTGTAATGGTTAGAAAGTCAAGCGGCAAATGGCGTATGTGCATAGACTTTCTTGATCTTAATAAAGCTTGTCCAAAAGAGCGATTTTCCTTTACCTCGCATCGATCGGTTGGTTGATTCTCTGCGCAGTTGTGAAATGTTAAGTTTTTAGATGCATATTCGGATACCACCGGATCAATATGTGTCTAGACGATGAAGAAAAGACCGCATTTATTACACCATTTGGTATATTTTGCTATGTCAAAATGCCATTTGGTCTAAAAAATGCCGGCGCTTCTTTTCAACGCTTGATGCAAGCGACTTTTTCATCTCAATTAGGTCGAAATCTAGAGGCCTATGTTGATGATCTAGTCGTTAAAAGCATGAAGAGACTTAATCATATTACTGACCTACAAGAAACATTCGACAACCTTAGAAAACATCGCTTAAAACTTAATCCTGAGAAGTGTGTGTTTGGAATCTCTTCAGAAAAATTACTTGGTTTCCTAGTATCTATACGAGGAATCGAAGCAAATCCCGAAAAGATAAAGACCATTCTCCAAATGCGTCCTCCAACCACAAGGAAAGAAGTCCAGAAACTCACGGGGTGCATGGCAGCTTTAAGTCGTTTCATCGCACGACTAGGAGAAAAGGGACTACCTTTCTTTAAACTTCTAAGGAAACACGAAGGTTTTGAGTGATCGAAAGAGGCAAACGCTGCCTTTGAGGATGTCAAGAGGTACCTTACGAGTGCTCCTATTCTGGTCTCTCCAAGACCAGAAGAAACGCTCTTAATTTACCTAGCTGCCACGCCACAGGCAGTAAGCGCAGTACTAGTCGTAGAACGTGAAAACATACAACGACCGGTTTACTACGTAAGTGAAGTTTTACACGGGCCTAAGGAGTGTTAACCTCAGGTCCAAAAGCTTCTATATGCCCTCCTCATGTCTTGAGAAGCTGCGGCATTATTTTCAGCGCACAAAATAGTCATGTGGTAAATCGAGTTTCCCTTGGGAGCGATCCTCCAGAATAGGAAAACAGCGGGACGCATGGCAAAATGGTCAGTCGAACTTGGGGAGTTTGACATCCATTTCGTGTCCCGAACGGCCGTTAAATCCCAAATCTTGGCAGACTTTGTCGCCGAATGGACAAATCCTGAACCTGTTCAGGATCCCCAATACGATTCCCACAATTAGTGGACGATGTACTTTGACGGGTCGCTTACTTTAAGTGGCTCAGGGGCTGGGGTGGTCCTGGTATCTCCTACCGGAGAGACCTTAAAGTATGCCATACAATTAAACTTTCAGGCCACTAACAACGTGGCAAAATACGAAGGTTTGCTAGCTGGCATACGAGCCGCGAAAGCGCTCTCGATTTGCCGACTACACGTGAGAGGAGACTCTCAACTAGTCGTGAATCAAGTCGGGAAAGAGTACCAGTGCTCTAACCCGACAATGTCTCGGTACTTATCGGAAGTGCGTAAGCTAGAAAAGCATTTTTTAGGTTTCGAGGTACAATTCATCCCTCGAAATGATAATTTCCTCGCAGACCAGCTCGCTCGAATAGCTTCTTCACGATCTGTAGTACCAAAAGGTGTAACATCCCAACTGTATAATTAGGGTTTGTTCAAATATAATTAAGGTGTAGAAATTAAAACTTTTTCTCACACCTTGAAAACCCCTAAACATTCATGTAATTCTTGTCCAAGAGTTGTGTAATTCAAAAACGCAAAGCTCTTGTTGACCAAAAGTCAAACTCATTTTCCAATTATCTTAAATCTTGTGCCAATCATTTGAAAATATTTTCTTTGGTCCTAAAGCTGATGTGGGACCCCTCTGAAAAATATCACAAGTTGTAAAACTTGTTTGATAATTTTTGGAGGCAAAACAAATCATGGAACAGCCTTAATGAATTTCCTGAGAAAAATGCGTTACATAATAACCTCTAGAAATTTTATGTAAGGTTAATCTCATTGTCAACAAGCTCCTGTAAAAATTTCATGAATTTTGGAGTTGAATGGCTATCCCAAACAATTTTGCAAAGTCTCAGCTGTTAGAAAATTAAACTTAAAACTTGGCACTATTCCTTGGGCTGAGCCGTATTCAAACCTGGTCAAGCCCAACCCCATCGACCTCCTTTCCCACCTTGATGAGGTCGAGCCGTTGGATCCAATCCAAAGGCCACGACCTCCCCCTCAACCAACGCACCCAGGACCTCCCCTTCGAAGTCCTCTTGACCTCGTGGACCTCCTCGGGTCAACGTGGGCGCCAGACCTCCTCCGCGGTCAACACCGCAAAGGCCTCCCCACCTCATCAGGTCATAGCCGTTGGATCAAAGATCCACGGTCATGACCTCCCCTATGTGTTAAACCTCAAAAACCTCCCCTCACTGTTAAACTTAGCAAACATCCCACCTACATGAGGTCACAGCCATTGGATCAAAAATCCATGGTCGCGACCTCCTCCTCTTAATCTAACTATCAGACCTCCCTTTGCACTCACTTGAGGTCGCAGCCGTTGGATTTACATCCAAAGGCCACGACCTCCTCTGAAAAACATCACAGCAAGGTCCTTCCGCCTTGATGAGGTCATAACCCCTGGATCGAAAATCCACGGCCATGACCTCCCTTGCCTTTTTCCGCCTTGGAGCTCTGCTCAACGCACGAGATCAATGGGCAGTTCGGACCATCTCTTGAGCCCTTAGATCCAAATCGGAGGGCTAAGACCTCCTTTGCGCTACGCGCAAGGCCTCAGACCTCCCCTTCGCTGTGTGCGTGTCAAACCTCCCCGCATCAGCGTCATAGCCCTTGGATGAAAATCCAAAGGCCATGACCTCCCCCCTCGCTTATCTGAGTCGTGCGCATTGTTAAAGACCTCCCCATCTTGTCCGCACCCTTGGATCGCAATCCAATGGCTTGGACCTCCTATCCTCATCGCGCATGACCTCCCGTTTTGTTCACCACCGTGCGATGTGGATCGTGAAATTTGTGACCTCCGTTCTCATTTTAAAACATACTGGGTTCGAGATCTAAGCCATCCAAGACCTCCCCTTGGCTCTTTTTTTCTTCCCCAGCGTGCACCATGGCGGGGGCAAGGTCGATGCCTTGTCCTCTCCCCTCGACTTAAACGGCTCTATTGTCGCCATGCATTTAATGCCCGTGACCTTGGCATTAAATCTTTGGTCACCTTCCCACCTCTGCCCCATGACTGTCAACCTCATGTCTTGTCCACCCCATGGACCAACAGTGGGCTAAGCTCACCATGGAGCTTAGCCCCACTCATAACCTTCACCCAGGCTATAAGTTGTCCCTTGGAATCCTCCCTTGGCTTCCTTTGCACACCTTGGATCTCGGCCTTGCACTTCGTGCGTGGTGAGCTCCTCCTCCACCAACCCTCCCTTCTCCATGACCATTGTCGAGCTTGGAGCTCCTCGGTGGCAAAAGGGTTCAGTGGCTTTCCTCCCTCTCCTTGTTTCTATCTGGGCATCTCCTCTGTGACCTCAACCCTAACTTCCTTTGGTTGGGGCATTTGCAGAGGTGGCCTAGCTGAACCGGGAGCTTGGAGCGTGGAGCCTAGGGCGTGGAGCACCCCTCATCTTCACCATCACCATCCTCGACCTCCCGGCATCGTTAGGACCTCCGGTACTCACGATAGTCCTATAGTCTTTGGGCACCCGCTGAATGCATGTTGCGGAGATTATGTTGGGCTGCGCTGAATGTCGCGAGCTTCCTTTTTGCATTTTTGTCTTTTGGCCTTGCGGGTCATCATCCTCTCGGCTCGCCCGGCGATTAAGGCCGTCGTCGCCATCGAGTGAGCCCATGGTGTGCGCAACACTATTGCGCACACGGTGATGTCCTTGGTTGTCGCGGCGAGTCCGCATCGCGGTAACAACCACTTCTTTGAACTCGGGATCTTTGCCGGACGCCCCGGCGTGTCGTTGTCGTTTTAGGACGAGATGCACCGTTTTAATGCCTCAATCATTGCAATCATGGGGTTAGCGTTAAATGCCATTAACCCCTGTCTTTTGCGCGCATTTAAGACCTCCGTAGCGTGGACCTCCTTGTGTCCCGCGCAATAACTCCATGTGCGCTTGTAAAGTGCGCACGCGAGAGCTAAAGCGCTGGATCTCGGACATCCATGACCTCCTCCAGGAGATGCGGGCGCCCGGGACCTCCCCGCAGCGATCGTGGCCGTCGGACCTCCTTGGAGGTCTGTGGACGATAAGACCTCTGCGTAGGACCTCCTTGAGGTCATCTCACCGTTGAGGACCTCCCCCTTTAGATCTGGTCCGTCCCGGACCTCCCCCTATCGCTGTGGTCCGTTGGATTCACCATCAACGGCCATGACCTCCCCTCATCTCGCACTTGCGCGTTGCTTGGAGGTCCAGAACCTCTGGACCTCACGGCGCGTGTGTGCGTTACCTCTGGGAGGTCTCGAGCCGTTAGATCTGTGATCTGTGGCTCACGACCTCCCATGTCCTTGTGATTTTTTTAGAATTTCTGTGGGCTGTTATTTTAAGAAGCGAAGGAGGTATGAACTTTAAAATTTCATAACTTTTTCAATTTAAATCCAAATAGAGTGATTCAAATTGTGTTAGCTCTGTCTTGGACTTGACTTTAATCTAAAAATGATTGTAAGTTGAGTTCAGCCCCAGAGCACAGTTTACCATTAGATTTTAAGATTAACTTTAAATGTACACTCAAATTAATGCTTAACTTGTAAAATACATAACTAATGCTCTTTAGATTATTTTTGAGTGAGACCAACCTTGTTGGTTTCCTCTAATAATGAACTCACTGTGAAAATTAGTTTTGAGCATGTTGCTGTTATAGAAATGAGGACTTGTGCATTATAATTTTGTTCAAGTTCTTGTTTTTGAAAAATTATGGAAAGTGCAATATAGCTCCAAATGAGATGAACTCAATTGTGTTATTCATCTCATAAGGTGCTGGTTTTACAGTAAAATTTCAGTATCACCACCTTTCTAGAAAATGTTGCCTCATAATTAAATTAGTAAATAGTGCAGTTTGGTAATTTTAAGGGCTGAGCAAAATTGTTTTGCTCATAGCTTTTGCATTAAGAATCCAAACCCATTGGTTCTTATTGCTAAAATCCTAAAATCACCCTCTTGCTGCTGTAGAAAATTCAGAGAATTTGGAGTTCGTTTGCTATGCTGTCTTTGTTGTTTTTAAATCGTTCTTATCGGTTCTTTATCGCTTTTCCGTTAGGTTTCGACATTTGTGGTGATCCCGAGAGTGATCCTCGAGAACAGATTGACCCGACAACAGACAAGGCAAGCAGTTTGATCATATCCTCTAACGTCCCATTACTTTAAAGGTTAATATATTGTTTTACTTCTATGTATGCATGCTACTTTGTGTTAAATGTCGCTAGCAATCCTATAGTTGCATAATCTGAGGAGTTGTTTATCCTCTACTACCAATGAGCCTAGGTTATTTACGGTGGTTTGAGCTCGTTGGATGAGCTCTTATCACTTAGTAGTTGCGTTTTCTCTTGCTTAGACATGCTTAGTAATCGGTAGTAATGGGCGATCATCGACTTAGTCAATGGTCTTGATCACTCAAAACTGATTATTACTCCTATATGTCTGCACTTGTGCTTTGATTAATTTGTAAAATCAAAAACTGAAAATAAAAGATTGAATTAGACTTGGGCATATTGGATGGATGGTGCGGTTTTGGAATGTGGTGGTATGCCTGGGTCCCTAAGGACCAAGTACTTGGGTCACTAAGCCAAGCGCTTTTTGCGTGCTAACCACACGAGGGGATATGGGACCTCTCTTGACTAAGTACTTTGGGAGGTGTTAATTATGAGCTGGTCGGTGGGTGTTTAAAAAGAAAATGTGTGTGTGTGGTGTGGGAGGGAGCATTAGCGAGACCGGTTAGGCTGCATCTAATGTGTCCTTGTCCCCGTGGGATCGGCTCGTAATTAGCATCGTCCATTGGAAATGTCTCGTAGGACTTAGCCGTGCTTGGCATACCAAAGGTAGTGTGCTTAAAGGAAAGGCGATCGGCGTGTGGGTACATTGGTACACCCTGCGAGGTTAAAACTATTGAATAGCCTCGCCCTAGGTTATGGACATGCTTGGTAAGGTCGTTCAAGAACTAGACTCAACCATTTAATTAAAACTTGATGGGTTGGTATGAATGGATGTTCATACTATTGTTGTGGTGGCTAATGGGTTAGTCACTTCCGGGATGTTCTTGTTGTTGTTATCATGTTATTATCTCGTTGTTATTTCAACAATTAAAAATGCTTTGTCAAATTGCCTTCAATCTACTATATTATTGCAAATGAAAACTTGCTTCGTGCTAAAATGAGTCCAAAGCCTCATCCACTTAAATAAAGCTTGCATATAGCTAAATTATAGTTACGTTATCTTACGTCGGTCTTGTAGTACAATAAACAAGTTATTGTACTCATTTGCTTTGCTTAACAACTTTGTTGCAGAGGAGGTAGAGCCCAAAGGGCTTTACTTTTGTGATTTGTGGCGGTGGTTGGGAGAGCGACTAGCTTGGCGGTCCTGTCGAGTTGCCTTGTGGGCTAAAGGCACCTTGGTTGGCTCTTATTTTGGGCCATCTTTATGGCACTTTTGCTTCATTGTTATCTTGTAGTACTTGTTGTTATTTGGCACGAAGGCCCTCTTTGTAATAACCTATCCTTTTTAATATTAACTTCGTTTTGTTGCTTATGTACTATGTGTTGTATGGAATTGATACATTCTTTTGTTGTGAGGTATGTATACTGCATTCTGGGGAGTATACATCTCTCGAGACTGGGTTTATTTGGTTAATAATACTAGGGTCAATTGGATGACTAAGTATTATGAGCTTAATAAATCCGGGTGCTCACAAAAGGCGTCTTCTTGGAACAACTCCAGAAGCCGTCACTGGTCGACGAACCAGAGACACCTCCTATTGAGACGGCCTCTCTAGAATACGAGGATACCTGGATGGCGCCCATCTATGAGTATCTTTAGAAGGGTTCTGTACCCGAAGACGATCTCGAGGCAGATCGATTATCCTGAAAAGCCAAAATGTATACTTTGGTTGAAGGAGTTCTCTATAAACGAGGTACTCAAGGGGTGCTCATGCGATGCATTCCGCAGAGCGAAGGATTAACACTCCTTCACGACATACATGGTGGCATCTGTGGAAATCATGCTTCCTCTGAGAATCTTTGGTCGGTAAGGCCTTTCGACAAGGTTTTCTTGACCATGACCCTTCTGATGCTAAAGAGTTGGTTAAAAGTGTGTCTAATACCAATTTCATAGCAGGCAAATACACCAACCAGCTCAGACATTACAAATGATACCTCTATCTTGGCCTTTTGCAACCTGGGGTCTCGATATCCTAGAACCGTTCCCCAAAGCTCTAGGAGGTTTCGAGTTCCTTTTTGTGGCTATTGATACGTTCACAAAATAGATTGAAGCCGAACCTGTGATGGGATAACAACGAAGCGGCAAAGCGGTTTATGATGAGATGCGTAATTACTCGATTTGGAGTACCGAGTCGAATAATTACAGATAATGGTAAGCAATTTTCGGCGCAAAATTTCAGGAATTTTACTGACGAGTTGGGTACCAAGTTGTGTTATGTACATGGCCCATCCCCAAAGTAATGGGGCAAATCGAGCGTGCAAACGACCAAATAATGAGAGGAATTAAGACCCGAGTCTTGACCACTCATCAAACACTCGGGGCTTGGGTACAAGAGTTACCCTCGATATTATGGGTAGTTAAATGCGACTACGGTCAGACTCTGGTGAAACACCATTTTTACGGTCTTGAATGAAGCCATGCTTCCTCCGGGCGAAGATACGATCACCACGAGTCGAAACTTTCAAAGACTCCAACCAGGAACAACTTCGAGCGGATGATATTAATCTACTCGAAGAAAGGAGAAACCAGACCTTAATTCGTTCAGCAGTCTACCAACAACCCCTGCGCAGATACTACGATCGTAAGGTCCAACCTCGCAGCCTTGCTGTAGGTAACTTGGTATTAAGGCTCTGCCAATCCAAGACTAATCGGAACAAACTTTCTCCCAAGTGGAAAGGTCCTTACACAATGGTCGAAGTTACTCGGCTAGGGTCTGTACGATTGGCAATGGAAGACGGCCAGGTTCTCTCGAATTCTTGGAACATCGACCAGTTACGCAAGTTTTATGTGTAACTAACCGTTCAGACAATAAAGGCTCAGGTTCTTTCTACCTCTATTGTCTTAATTTTGAGTAGTGCTTTCATAATCTTTCGACTACATTCCAAACACCCAGCTTGCCTTTACTTTGGTGAAAGGAAGGTAACATCATCTAGTCGAAGTCTCTCTCTCTCGCACGTGGTCTTGCCCACTAGAAGGAGCTTCCTAGTGTTGACTCGTTACTCACTTTTGCCATCAATACGAAGAGCTCGGGTTCTTTTCTGGTCGAAATATTTTTTGAAAGCCAGCTCCTTTCATCTTAGTTTATTTCTTGATTATTTTGAAAAATATTCTAAGCGAGTGTACTTTTAGATTTATTCAAGCGCCTTTGGTGTATTCGATTCGTCTCAACTGGTCGGAGGAAGAGGCCCATCTAGTCGAAGTCTTTCCTCTCTGCATGTGGTCCTGCCCACTAGAAGGAACTTCCTAGCATTGTTCAGTCTCCTACTTTTGCTACCAGGACAGACTTATCGAGTCCACCAAGGAAGGGCGAACGAATTTTTAAAGTCCTCTAGATGTTTGTTTAACTCAAGTTGCTGTTCTCGATTCAATTAATCTAGTCGGAGATGGTAACATCACCTAGTCGAAGACTTTCCTCTCTGCACATGGTCCTGCCCACTAGAAGGAACTTCCTAGTGTCGATTCGTTCCCACTTTTTCGGCCAGTGCATGACAGTCGTGACCAAAAACTACAAGTTAACCAAACTTCTATGTTTTCAGAAACCCTTTTTAACACTATTTACTTAGTTTGTCTAAACAAATTAAGCAAATAGTCGGGGGCTAGGATAAAGTTATTAATTTGACTTCAATTCTTAGTCTTTCATTCGTTAATTATCTTTTGAGTTACTAACTACTCGACAAGATGATTTACAGGAAACAAGATGGATTATATAATACATCAACGAAAGCTTGTTTTTCACAGGTTTGTTACAAACTACTCTGAAGAGGGAGAGCCCAATCGCATCTCCTCCGAAACCTTCCGGCCAACTGATTGCATTTCTTCCATCAGACGACTTGCTTCTGCCTCAGGCGATCGAAGTAAACCGATGGGTTGCACATTAAGGCTGGGGTCATGAGCTTTAAGTTTTACCAATGCATAACTTACTGCAGATTCGACCGCCTCCTTTATCGACTCAGCTTGGTTGGCCTTCAGAGTGGTCATCAGTTCTTGCAAAGTCCTGACTTGTTCCCCAATAGTACTTATATGAGCAACTATCGTATCATCTTGAGGAGCTTTTCCCTCAGTACGTAGCTCACCAAGTACATTGTTCAGAAGTGTGATATTGCCTTGAAGATTAATCTTCATCACTTCCATCTCCTGTTGGGTACGAGTCGAAGCCTCGCGGAGTCGTTTGTTTTCGACCACTTGCTCTAAAAAGAATAAGACTGGTCAAGCAAAAGTAAACTCTTAGAGGAAGAGAAAACAAAAACAATCACAGGTAAAAGAATTTCTTACCCACTAGTCGAGAATCCAACTTCTTGATTTCTTCATCATGGGAAGCAATGGTTTCGGCATGCCTCTTCTCCCATGATTTGATGTCCTCTGCATTTGCCTTAGCAATGCGGACAGTCTCGCTATAGATCAAGGTTTTATCCCTGACTTCAGTTTCGAGCCTTCCCAGTTCAAGGTCCATTTCTAAAAAAAATGGGAGTAAGAAAAGGAAAAAACTTCAGAAGGACTACGGTAAAGAATTGCTTACCTGATAGTCGGAATTTTAACCTCGTAATTTCTTGATCTTTATCTTTGGAGATACGAGAAATCTCGTGAATAACCACAGTTTTATCTTTGACTTCATTCTGGAGTTTTCTCATATCATCTTCTTTTTCTAAAAGAAGCAACAATCAGGTAAAGATCAACAACATAAGCAGTCTTAAGTTCAGCACTTACTGTTTAACCTTTCCTGCACTTTTTGAGTTGCAGAGTTGGCTTCTTTAAGCTTCCTCAAGAGGAATTCTACTTTTTCCCATAGCTTTCTCGACTCCTCTTTTTCATAATCGAGCGAGTCGGCCAGGGTCTTTTCGTCGCTATTTAACTTGTAAAGGTTAAAAGTGGACATGAACATTATTAAATTGGTTGTAAGTTCTTCTACAACCATTGATCCAGTCGTAAATTCTTTTACGACCATGGATCTAGTCGTAAGTTCTCCTACGACAAAGCATCTGGTCGTAAGCCTTTTACGACTAGTACCTAGTCGTGAGTTTTTCCACGACAAACCCCGTAAGCACTATATAAGTAGTCAAGTCGAAAACAACTACGAAAAATAGTGACTTACCACCTCTCTGCCTGTTTGCAAAGTTCCTCTTTTTCCTGTCGTAGCTCTAGAAGTTGTCGGTGATATTCACCAACAACGGCAATTTGTTCTAGAGCTTTCTGCAAAAAGAAAGACAGTAAGAAATAAAGGAAGACCACATGTATAAGTATCATTAAATACTTACACTCATGGTTGATCGAGCAAATATCGAGTAAACCAGCTCTGGATTCTTCAGCTTGTCCACTCTCTCAACCTGATCCCACCAAACCTTCCCAAGACGCTCGTTGTCAAAAGTGTCCCCTCTATTGGGAATGTCTTTGGGATGAGGGACTCGATGGCAAGATCTAAAAGCAGAAGACCCCACTATGGAAGCAGGGCCAAAGAAATCAAAACAGAAGTTGAAGTATTCCTCATCTTCTGATTCTGAAATTGCAGTTTCTCTTTGGATACCAGGAAGGAGGTCTACAACGATTTCCTTTCCCGCACGGTGGTCGGTACATCACCACCTTGGGCGAGAGGCTTCATGACGCCTTTCTTGGTTCCACGACCATTTCAAGAGTCGAGTCTGTAACCTCGGTGGTAGTGTCTGCTACCTCGATGGTTGTAGCCGCTACCTCGATGGCGTAGCTACGACCTCGCTAGATTGTGGTAACCACTTCAGAGCTCGACTTCTTCCACAACCCGGCGTGGGCGATCCTTCGACCGCCTGGCGACACCTCTCCAATTCTTTGGAGGCGGCAATGGGCTTCTCGATAGAAGCCTCCTCGAAATTTGAAGGAGTCGGGCTAAAACCAACAAAATGAAAGCAAGTTAAATTGTGAAAAGCAAAAGGTAAATGTTGTTCTTACACTTTAGCTTGTTTCACATACCTCTGCATCCTGGACTTGATCAGAAATTTAAGAGCTATCTTCCCGACGGAAGATTTCTTTGACTTCTTTTCTACGACCACGTCTGGTCGTAGCTCAAGTTGGAGAATAGGCTCAGCCACGACCACGTCTGGTCGTGGATCTTGAACAGGGACCATTTCTCTGGTCTCGACTTTCCGGAGGGCGAGATCGATCTCGACCACTCCAAGAGCAGCGCTACCCTCAAGCAGTAGGCTCGGTTGGATCGGCGTTGTCCTTCACAAAGACATAAACTCCTTCGGTTCTCCTTTTCTAGTTGCTTGACAAAACTAGGAGTGGCAGAAACTGTGAAAGTTGTCTTGTCATAATAAAAAGGTACCTTGCCCTTGTGGGTTTTACGCCTAAGAGGATCTTCGACCTCCTCAGCCTTCTCATTTTGTGCTGCTCGACCTAAACCTGCATGAGCCGTGTCCTTGACCTTGCGGGCCTTGACCGAGCGTAAGGAGGCATAGGGGTCGGGGAGAAGCATGACTCAGGTAGAGTCGTCGATGTCGGGGGCGGTGGCGTCGAGGTCAGTGGAGAGGTAGCCAGGATCGCGCACGCTGGGGGGAGAGGACAAAGAGGGGAAGGTAGATCTGGCGACAGGGAGGTGGATTTGGCAGGGGGCGTCTGCGACAGGGTCGGGGAGAAGGCACGACTCGGGCGGCGCCGTTGATGTCAAGGGCACTCGGGTGGCGAGAGTAATGGCACTGGGAACTGGGGAGTGACGAGTTAGGGTGCAAACCCTAGCGAGCTTCCACTAATAAAGAGATATCACAGATGGTTCTATTATGGAACCATCTGTGATATGGTTGTTCTCAAGTTCAATTTTGTCATTTAAATACTGCTGAAAATATGCTTTAACTTCTCCTCCAAACTAGATTTTTTTTCATTTTGAAATTTACATATGGCCAAATAGGTGGCCAGTCGCTTCTTACAAAGATTAAAAAAAAAAGTAGAAACCTAAATAAACTAAGTTTTTCTAGTGGCGGAGGTAGACTGCTATCTCCGTCTTCAAAACTTCGTAGACGGCGGCGGCATCGAACGGTTCATGATCATCAGCGAACGAAGTCCAAAATATGTCCACCCGCTGACGCGCTCTTTCGAGTGTCTCCCGAAGACCCTCGGACTATTGAATCAAGAAGAATTGAGCTCATAGGCTCTCTTCCCTTACTTGAGGGGTCTCGGCATGGTCGACTCAATCGCCCGTCGCCTCAATTAAGCAGTCCAAGTGACGTCAAGCCTCCTCGAGATGTGCAACGTCGTTGTGGAGGACCACGTCGATGATGCGGTAAACTCGCCGGAAGTGGGAGATCACCCGGAAGACGCGGCGGAGGAGGATGTCAAAACGGCGGAAGGTGGCCGTCACCTGCTCCGACAAATCCTCAGACAGAGGAGTGAAGACACTGTTGAAACAGTGTACTTCCGCAGCATTCGCCAATGTATGGCTAGAAAGGTGCTCATACAGTATGGCCAGGTAGGCCATCAATGTCGGCGACACGAAAACAGAAGAGAGAGCTGACGAGGATCTAATAATCCTCATTTTATCTTTTATCTATAATTCTTATTATAAGTAAATGTGACGTCATATGGTCCCTGAGTATACCCCTTAATTTTATAAGGGAGGAGCCTACTAGGTGGTCGTAAGTTATTCTACGACCACCCCCATAGTCGTAAGTCATGCTACGACTACCCCATAGTCGTAAGTCTTGCTACGACTACCTTATGGTCGTAAGTTCTTCTACGACCAGGTCAGCCACGACCACCTTATGATCAATTAAACCTACAGACGAGTGGGTCCAATTGATTAAGGAATTCAAGCAATCATCATACGTTGTTATTCTGCGAAGTAATAGCACGTAATGCTCCATTATCTCTGATATATAGCTGTCAGGCGACGTGGAGGAGTTAATACGCCGGTGATTACTGCCAACATGCGCCCGTTACAGGATGTGATGAGGCGCCACTTCACCCAGAGAAACGGCCACTCCTTCACGGACTATATAAAGGCGGCAATCAGAGAAGGAAAGGACAATTGAATCAAGGCGTAGACACACGCCAATCACGGGCTATCAGGAAGACAAGCACTACATCTGTAATAGTCTTAGTTTTTCTCCTGATTGTTCAGAATACACTCAACACCATACACACACACAGGAGTAGGGTTGTTATTCTCTCCGGAGAAGGCCTGAACCTGTATAAAAATTCCCGTGTCAATCTCTCTGCGTGATTCCATTCTAGGAGACCCCCCGAATCAAACAATCTTTACGTAAGATCGGTTCTAAAACACCGACAAGAACCATTTTTTCCTTAGAGTTATATGTGGGGATGATTATCTTTGATGGCGGATGATCCATTTTATAAAACAAAGAATAAATTTGGCACATGAGACGAAGAGACGCATCAGGGAGCCGAAGTAGTATTGATACGACGAAGAGACGTATCGTCGACCTAGAAACTCAACGGGCGACGAAGAAACTCACTGGCTGGCCGGGGAGCTGAAGCGATATTATCACAGATGGTTATAATTAAAAACCGTCTGTGGAGTCTACAATTATCACAGACGGTTCGTGTTTAGAACCGTTTGTGATACTTCACAGACGGTTTTCAATATAAACCGTCTGTGATATTACCTCTTCACAGATGATTTTTAGCGTAGGTAGTAACATAGACGGGTATCAATATGAACTGTCTGTGATTGCATATAATACAAACAGTTTTGGTCAGCCATCTGTGATGAAGCGTCTAGTATTAGCTTTTTTGTAGTAGTGCCACTGAATGCCCAATACGATGTCAAAGCCGCCGAGTGGAATGGTAAGGCTGTTCACCCTGAACTACTCGCCGTCGATGTGCAAGTGAATGCTACAGCAGATGCCACCGCTAGCCACATGATCGCCGTTGGCCACCTCAACACGCAAACCTGGGCGTGGTTCGAGCGTTAAGCCGGCACGGGCTACCATGCTATCGCTGATGAAGTTATGTGTTGACCCCGAGTTGAGGAGTGCAACGAAGTCGGTGGTGCCGATGGTGATGCGTAGCTGCATGGTTTCATTGGTGCGGATACTCCGCGACCCTATGAGAGCATGGAGTGACACTATCGGCATATGCTCCAAGGGGTCGAAGGAGTCGTCCACCGGCTCATCCTCATCGTGATCATCGACCTCAATATAGAAGAGTCACTGACAATGATGAACGCGGACGTACTGCTCATCGCAGTTAAAGCACAAGCCTTGCTTTCGCCGTTCGGCCATCTCCGGTGGGGTGAGACGACGAAGGAGGCGACCAGCTGGCGATGGTTTTGGTGCCGATGTCGATGCCGTTCCTCTGGGCCCTGACGATCGAGGCACGACTGGGATAGGCATGGATGCCTGCTGCCCTCTAGTGGGTTGCCATCCTAGGCGAAGACTGCCAGCCGGCGGCACAGGTGGGGCTGCCTACGTACGTAGTTCGTAGGCGCGGGCGAGACTCATGGCCACCTGCAAGTCGGTAGGGTTTTGAAGCTCCACATCAATCCGCAGTTGGTCGGGGAGGCCGAATGTGAAGAGCTGCATTTGATGTATCTGTATGAGAGCTTCGGTGCAGCAAAGGAGCGCCAAGAACTTGTCGATGTAATCTTGCACCGAATTGCCAAAAGGCAAACGTGCTAGGGCGCCAATGGATTGCTTCGGATTGGGGGTCCGAACCGAAGGTGACAAAGCTCCTTCAGTCGGGGCCACGAGGGTATGCCTGCGTCGTGCTCCAACTGATAATACCAATGTTGAGCGATTCCGGTCAGATGATAGGATGCCAACCAGACTTTGTCGGCCTCCTCCGTTCGCTGACCGCGGAAGAATTGCTCACATCGATTGATCCATGCCAACGGGTCATCCTTGCAGTCGTAAGTAGGATATTCTAGTTTGTGGTAGCGAGGGACACTTGGGGTATGGATATGCTCAGTTTGGGTTTGTGGTTGAATCATGCGATGGTCTTGTGGGAAGGGTGGGAATTGGGTTATGGTATATGGTATATGTGGAACTGATGGTATAGTGGTGTCTAAGGGTGGGAGTGATGTGTGGGTGTGGGTATATGCGGCAGTGGCAGTGGATATCAGGGGCATGTGGATGTATGCTGTGGTGGCGGCGGCAGGGTGCTGGAAGGGGGGGTAGTGGGCGGCAGCGACGGAGGTTGGAAGGCGCGGTGCTGATGAAGCTTGCCCTTCGGAGGTGGTAGGAATGGTCGGTAGTTGCAGCAAAAGGGGCGGCAACTCCACGGCCGACCGGTTCTCCATGGCTGCCAGGCGATTGGTGATGTCGCCCATCTGCTGTTGCATGCCATCCATGTGAGCGTGAGTGTTGTTGATGCAGTGGTCAACGTCTGGATAGGCTGCAAGAGTTGCGCCATGGACACCTCTTCTCCTGCTTCGGAGCCAGACATGGTGGTGGGTGGAGATGGCTCTAATACCAAGTCGGTATGGCTTAGGCTGCGGAGAGGGTAGTCGTGGTAACTGGTGGCTTTGGCTGGTAACTCCAGCAAACCGGCGCCGTGATGGCTGCCCGGCTTGCTCGGCAAAGAGGGGGGGATTAGGGAATCAGAGGAGACTGAGAATTGGAGTTTCTTGGTTTTTCATTGCTTGCCGAATTCAAACGAGCCGGCTGCCACTTATAGATGTGGTCCGGTGGATACCAAATCAATCTCTAGTGATTACCTTCCTAATGAAGGATCTGCGGAAAGAAGATCACGAATTGATCTCTAACTAAAAATAGAATTACCGAATAGATAGCTTCCGAATGAAGCGTTACATACCAAATAAAAGATAAGCTTCCTAATCAGACTTTCCTTGCGCCGGTTGCCCTTCCGCCGAACCTGCTGCTGCCGACTGCACCAGGACACCGGCTCCAGCAGGTGCACTGTTGCGACCACGTCGACGATACGGAATTCCCGACATAACAAAGTGCATCCCGGCAGAACTGTATTATAGTTCAGCGCTAAGGTTTTACTTTCATCATGTTCCTATTTTATTTCAGGGCAGTCAGGAATGCGCATTGAACTGTGTGTGTGACGAACCAAAGGACCTCAGAACTCAGCATGTTGCCTTGGATCTACTGGAAGATGTTCAGATCGACAGGTTCAACCGAAGCGATCACGAATTTGATGTTCTGAAGCTGCTGTTCCGATGCAACGAGGCACTGAAAAAGCTGGCAGTTACAGTCTTCGAAGTTGTGGTCCCTGAAGCTGCCATCGAAGAACTGAGCGAGAAGATACGCATGATATCTCCCAGGGAGGCTTATAGAATTATAAAATTATTTTTCAAGACGGATTTACACGCATCATTACAATTAGCAACCCTCCTCCATGATGGAATTAGGCTAACTGTACACCAGCGCAATGCCGATGATGTATTGATCAAAGTAGCTGTGTACAGAGTACAGACCACAATCGAGATTAGTGTCTAACAGTCTAAGTGCCTAGATCGCGAGAATACAGTGCGTGTAGTCCAATCCAATGCAAGCACTGTACATCGAAAACTAAAGTCATTAAAGCCAATCTTGAAGCCACCGCACCTGGCGGTGCGACTGCCATACCTTGTGCAGCTTTATGCCACAGAACACCACGAGGATTTCACCAGCAACGAAAAGCGCCACCCCCAGGTACACTCCTGCTGGGTCGAAATCGGGGTCGTCTCCCGAAAGCTGCGACTTCTCCACCGCCATTGCCATGCCGACGGCGAACAGCACCAACCCCACGACGATGCCCAAGACGAGCGCGGCCACCTCAAGCCCGCCGAGCGGCGTCGATTCCGCGGCGTGCCCGTGCCCGCCGTCGGCCGGCTCGGCCCGGACTCTCTGCTCGTTCATAGGAGGGTTCTCTAGATCCATCGATGGATAGTTGGCGTTGCTTGGATATACATGCAGAGCTTTTGTATTATGCGGCCGGGAAGTTGGTTTATATATCCGCTTGTCGATCCCTATACAACATGGAGTCCGACTTGTTGGTATTGTATACTGTGATCTTTACGTACCAGCGACGGCTTATAAGCTTGGACGCCCAGCTTCGGCCATGGGAAGTTCGGCGATGGCAATGTTAGAGGTCGGGGAGTGGCCGATTCGGAGGGGGCAATACTTCCATGTCAACGCCGGCTCCGCAGGTGATGGTTCAAATATTATTTGTTTTCGGTGCAAAGGGAAGGGGCATGGAATTACCAATTGCAAAGCAAGTCTATTATGTGATATTTGTGAGTGCACTGACTATTTGGCAAATATGTGATATTTGTGAGTGCACTGACTATTTGGCAAATAAGTGTCCATTGTCGTTAATGCCGAGACCTATTGCTAATCTGTGCGGGTTCGGTGCTGATGGATTGGGATTTTATCATATTCCAACAATTGGGACGAAGAAGCTGAAGAAAGAGATCAATAAGACGGGGCTGGTTAGGATCACAAGTGATCAGCTGTCTAAAGACCTTCTGATTACCAAGCTGAGGAGATTAATTCCTATGAATTGGCATCCAAAGGTGGAGATTCAGGGGGGAAATGTGTTTTTGGTGTATTTTTCAACTAGGTTTGATATGCTTCGTATAGCGGCTATTGGTGACGTACATGTGAAAGAGCATAAGGTGGTGTTGCATTTCGCAGAATGGAACCTGAAATCCACATCCAAGCATCAGCTTTAGAAGGTATGGGTTCAGATTCTAGGAGTGCCTTATGAAGTACGTGACTTTCTGAGCCTTTGTGCTATAGAGTCGATTATCGGCATTGCAATAAGAGTGGACATGGAAAATGTAAGTAAGAAGGATTTGATTCGTATGCTGGTGGTAGGAGTGCTGGACATAGAGGCCATACCTCCTAGTGTAGAAATTGTGGTTGGTGAATATGTTTGTGACATTTTTTTTTCAAAGTAGAAGAAGCTGCGGTGAATGGTGTTGAAGAAGACATTGATCGAAGAGAGGATCATGAGGGGGGAGGACAAATCAGGCAGAGACAAAGATGTTGAGATGGAAGATAGAAATGCTAAGAGGTCAAAGAATAACTTAGATTCTATATCAAATGCTCCTGATAACCGTATGGGTCAGTCTACCTCAATTACTAGGGGGGCTACCTTAGAACTTTTGGCATCGGACACTGTCTGGGTTACACCGAGGGCGGTCGGGAAGAAGAACAAGGCTATTGAGAGAAGGGATAGAGCTCTCATCTTGAACATCAAGGAGAAGGAGCAAAGAGTGGACATTCCAATGGACTGTGTACCCGAAGAACAAATTACTCCAAAAGCTATTAGGGTGGTTCCTAGTATGTGCCTTGTATTAAAAGATTGTTCAGTGCTCCAAGAAGAGTTAGAGGCTACTGAAGACAGTTGCATGAGGCAGTCTAGCACTCCGGTTGTTGTGACGAGGGGCGATGCTTCCAGCATAGACATCTCAACCGAAAAGGTGCCGGCAGTTATTACCACACCGGTTGGTGTTCATGCTACTGCAGCAGACTCTGTCAGGAGGATCACTGCGGTCTCCAGTGTAGAGGAGGCTTCGATCTCGCTGATAGCTGACTCGGAGGCTAACCGAGGGATGACTGAGGATTCTATGCTAGTTAAAGTTGATTCAATGCACAACAAAGGGTTACATGTGAATGGGCCGGTGGAACCTAGACAGAGTGAGCGCATAAAAAAGCAGCAGTCCGGTGATGAAGACTCGGTCCAAAAGGCCACGCGGCGGGCGAAAGTTCGTAATCTTGAACTTGATCCAAGAACATATGGTAATAAATTTTCCTTTTTGTCTTTTACTGATAAGCAAGTTATAGAAAAAAGTTGCTAGTATTGGAATTTCTTTAGGTTATGATAATACAGAGATTACTACTACTATTAAAAGTATTTAGAATCTTGAATCGGGATGACTAAAAAATTTAGGAAGTGCAGATGTTGAAGAGTTGGAGGCTGAGAATCAGGATTACAACGATTCCTCAGCTCTTAATCATTTATCTAGCGATTTAGATGATGATTTGTTGGAGGACAACCACTCTAATTTTACTCTGGTAACAACTAAAAAGAGGTTATCCCAGTCATGAAAGAAGAAAGGAAAGAGTCCTCAGTTTAGACCAATCAAATTAAAGTTAAAATGAAAGGTCTTTTTTGGAATAGCAGAGGTCTGGGAGACTTGGCTAAACATCATTACATTTGTGAAGTGGTTAAGAAGAAGCATTTAGATTTTGTGGCCATTCTTGAAACTGGTAAAAAAAGACTTTCGGGGTCTAGTCTTAATCATCTTTGTGGTGGACGGAATTTTTGTGGCATTGTTCTCCGTCACAAGGAAGGTCGGGGGGTATCCTTTTAGGGGTGGATCCTTGGGTCTATGATAATGGTTCTATTGATGCTGGTGATTTCTATGTAAAGTTTCATTTAAAGAATCGAGTTGATAATTTCCAATGGGGTGTTGTAGCTGTTTACGGTGCAGCTCAACCTCAATTTAAGGAAAAGTTCCTCAGTGAACTTGTTCATGCATGTAGGAAAGAACCTCATCCCATTTTAATTGGGGGTGATTTTAATATCATCAGGCATCCGGGAGAAAAAATAAGGATAACTTCGAATATAGATGGCATTTTCTGTTTAACGCAGTGATTAATAATTTGGACTTAAGGGAAATTGATTTATCTGGTAGACAATATACTTGGGCCAATTCGTTAGCTAATCCAACTTTTGAAAAGCTGGATAGAGTTTTAATGAGTACAGACTGGGAGCATAAATTTCCGTTGGTCACAGTCACTGCTCTTGAAAGGTCCTTATCTGATCATACGTTGTTACTTTTAAATACGAGAGCGGCTTCTTATAAAGGGAATCAACCTCTATTTAAATTTGAATTAGGTTAGATGTGTAGGGAAGGGTTTAGAGAAATGGTGGCTGATGTGTGAAAAAGAAAAAATAGCGGTCATTTTTCCTTACAAATTTGGCAATGTAAGGTTAGATCGCTTAGATAATTTCTTCGCGGTTGGGCTAAAAACTACAGTGAGACTTATAAAAAGGAAAAAATATAACTCAATTTGATAATTGATACATTAGATAAAAAGGTTGAGTTTTTGCGTCTGTCGGATGAAGACCTTAATCTTAAAAAAATTGCTAATGAAAGATTGGCATATCTTTTAAGAGTGGAAGAAATTAAATGGTATCAAAGGTCCAAAGCGGAATTTCTTTTGGAAGGAGATCGAAATACACGTTTTTATCATTTGATTGCGAATGGTAAACACGGAAGACAAAGAATTTTTCAGCTTGAGCAAGATGAGGGGATAATTCGGGGTGATATACAATTACAACAGTATATGACCAATTATTACAAAGATCTGTTTGGACCATCCGAAGTCAATCATTTATCATTGATTGATGCTTTCAGGAAAGATATATCTCAAGTTTCAAATACTGAAAACGATTTCCTTACAAATCCGTTCACTGAGAAGGAGGTGAAAGAGGCCATCTTTCAATTGGAACATAACAAAGCACCTAGGCCGGATGGCTTTCAAGCAGAGTTTTATCGAGTGTTCTGGGAGGTCATTAAAAATGATATGATGGCCATGTTTCATGATTTTCATAGTTGCTTTCTACCTCTTTTTAGCTTAAATTTTGGGATCATTACACTGATTCCAAAAAAATGGATGCTAAGCAAATACAACAGTATAGGCCGATTTGTCTTCTAAATGTTAGCTTTGAAATATTAACTAATGTGGCCACTAATAGAATTTTTGGTGTAGCTCAAAAGGTAGATCATCCCACTCAGCTTTTATGCAGGGGAGATTTATTCTTGATGGAGTTGTCATCCTTCATGAAACCATCCATGGAATAGTTTTTAAGGTCGATTTTGGGAAAGCTTATGACAAAGTTAAATGGCCTTTTTTACTTCAAACCTTGAGGATGAAAGGTTTTTCATCTAAATAGTGTTCCTGGGTAGAAAATTTTGTTAAGGAAGGGAGTGTTGGTATAAAAGTTAATGATGATCTTGGGTCTTTTTTTTCAAACTCAAAAGGGTCTTAGGCAAGGTGATCCGATGTCCCCAATTCTTTTTAATCTTGTTGCAGACATGTTGGCCATCTTTATTTCAAGAGCTAAAGAAGCAGGTTTGTTATCAGGAGTAGTTCCTCACTTGATTGATGATGGGTTGTCAATTTTACAATATGCCGATGACACTATCCTTTTCTTGAATAATGACTTAGAACAGGCAAAAAATCTCAAACTTATTCTATGTGTCTTTGAACAATTATCAGGTTTAAAGATTAATTTCCACAAGAGTGAGATTTTCTGTTTTGGTAATGCCAAAGAAGTTGAATCGCAATATACTAGGTTATTTGGTTGTGAAGTGGGTAACTTTCCTTTTCGGTACTTAGGTATCCCAATTCACTTTAGAAAATTAAGGAATTGTGATTGGAAAGGGGTTGAAGATAGAGTTGAAAAGAAACTTATCGGGTGGAAAGGAAAAAATCTGTCTGTTGGTGGACAGTTAGTACTTATTAACTCGGTACTTAGCAGTTTGCCAATGTTTATGCTATCCTTTTTTGAAGTTCCTAGAAAGGTTCTTAAAAGACTTGATTTTTATGGATCTAGATTTTACTGGCAAAGTGACAATCATAAACGAAAATATAGACTTACTAAATGGAATTTAATGTGTACACCTAAAGAGCAAGGCGGTTTAGGCATTCAGAACTTAGACACAAAAAACAAAAGTTTACTAGGAAAATGGCTTTTTAAGTTGCTTAATGAAGAAGGGGATTGGCAATCTTTGCTAACAAGGAAGTATTTGAGTGATAAGAGTCTCTCGCAGGTGGTTAATAAACATGTGACTTCACAGTTTTGGTCGGGTCTTATGAAAATTAAAAACCAATTTCTTCGATTTGGTTTATTCTAAGTTAAAAATGGAATGCAAACCAGGTTTTGGGAAGATATATGGTTAGGTGATACTCTTCTGAAAAATCAATACCCAATTCTTTATAATGTGGTGAGAAGAAAGGATGATACAGTAGCAAATATTCTGAGATCGGATCCTTTACATATTTCTTTTCGGAGACCTATTATTGGACCTAAGTTACATGCTTGGAATGAGTTGATTTTGAGAATTGCTAATTTAACATTGAGCACTCAAAAAGATGTCTTCAGGTGAAATCTGAATAAGTCTGGACTTTTCTCGGTACCATCTTTCTATGGGGCACTAATTGGAACTAATCAAACTCCCATTAAGGATGTTTTTTGGTTTATTAAAATTCCATTAAAAGTGAAAATATTCCTTTGGTATCTCAAAAGAGGGGTGGTATTAACTAAAGATAACATGTACAAAAGAAATCGAAGGGGAAGTAAAAAAGTGTTGTTTTGTATTAAAGAGGAAATAGTTCAACATCTTTTTATCGATTGCCCCTTTGCTCGTTTTGCATGGTGGGCGGCTCAATGTGCGTTTAATTTATCCCCCCTTGCGAGTATAGCGCACATGCTTGTGAATTGGTTAGCCGGTATTCTAAAAATTTTAAAGCCACAACTCCTAGTGGGAGCTAGTGCTTTATGTTGGTCTATTTGGTTATGTCGGAATGATGTTGTTTTTGACAAAAAGACTATCACTAAACCCTTGTAAGCTATCTTTTTGAGTGGGCATTGGCTGAGCGCTTAGGCAACTTTACAGAAATTGGATTAGAAGGAGACAATGCTAGCTAGAAGTGCCAGATTGGAGTTTGTGGCGAAGCAAATCTTAAGCTTTCATGGGTGGTGGTTAAGTCACAAGATTTGTAATGATGGAGTTTAATTTCCAATCGTCTTATAGTTGTAAGGCTTTCAGCCACTTTTTAACCAATTTTGGTCATTGTACTACATTAATTCTTAATAAAATGGGCTGTGTGCATTCTGGATGCAGAGGCCGGGAGAGATTTTTTTTCTTCCATTATCTAAAAAATGCCAAGGAATCCAGTTTCTAATAGATAACAGTACAAACTATCATGCAGATTCTGTGACAGTAGATGAACTGAAACTGAGTTTGTTTTTGCCTTGACACGCATTTCTTATTGCTTACACTTGCTCATCTAGTGCACTATCACTTTCTTTTGTTCTTCTATCAATATGTTGTTTCTTGTATTTGTTTCTATTTCAGGTTTTACTTTCATCATGTTCCTATTTTATTTCTAGGCAGTCAGGAATGCGCATTGAACTGTGTGTGTGACGAACGAAAGGACCAGAGAACTCAACATGTTGCCTTGGATCTGGATCTCTTAACTAATAAAAGAAGAGGTTTACCTCCACGTAGCAGGATAAATTATTCCACCCCACTATGTAAGAAAGCTACAAACCCACACAGTGAGATCACCGTGTCAGTGACACCCCACCCAACTGTGCGCACCTCTGCTCCTCGCATCCACCTCTGCTGGGACCACCGTGTTAGTCATGCCCCGCAACGCCCACACCCAACCGTGCACACCTCCGCTCCTTGCATTCACCTACAAACCCACGCAATGGGACCACCGTGTCAATGACGCCCCACCCAACTGTGCGCACCTCTGCTCCTCGCATCCACCTCTGCTGGGACCACTTTGTCAGTCATGCCCCGCAATGCCCCCACCCGACCGCGCACACCTCCGCTCCTTACATCCACCTACAAACCCACACAGTGGGACCACCGTGTTAGTCAAGCCCCACCTAACTGTGCGCACCTTTGCTCCTCGTATCCACCTCTGCTGGGACCACCGTGTCAGTCACGCCCTGCAATGCCCCCACCCGACCGTGCACACCTCCGCTCTTCGCATCCACCTCCACTCCTTACATCCCTTTCTCTCCCCCTCTCTCCCCCCCCCACATATCTGACAGCGGCGGTCTGCTTGAAGTTGATTCGGTGCTGGCCAGGGCTGCAAGAGACGGTTGCTAGTCATAGCAGGCGATTGGCCATGGAGGGCCACTGAGGGAGGCTTCGCTTCTCCACCGACGGCGAGTCTTCATGACAACACGATGGCCACCTCCTTCTTCGATGAAGTACTGCAACAAACTTCCTAATTTACAATATTGTGTATCTTACTAGTATTATCATGATTTCATTTTGTGGAAAACTCTGTTGTACCGGCCAGTAAATGATTGCAATAAGCAATGAGATCATGTGTATAGGTACAGGTATTGAAGTAAACTATGAGAAGATATTGTTTGCTGGGTTTTTGGCTAATCTAGCACGTTTAGACGGGGTATTTGCATATATGACCGTATGCCACACGTATTTGCAAAAATAGCGCGGTTGGCGCATGGCCACCGTGCGCCAACACCGGAGAGACCTATGTGTGGCATTGGCGCATGGCTACCATGCACCAATGCCCCCGCCGACGCAGCGTGTACCCCGCCACCTCAATGTGGCGACAAAGTGGCTATGCGCGGCCGTGTGGGCGCATGGCCACCCTGCGCCAACCAAATAGCTAGGTGATTAGCATAGGTAAATTAGGTAATTAGGCTAGTTAGTTAGGTAATTAGTTAGGGTCTGAAATTTGAAGGAATTTTAAAATATAGCAAATGAGTCCAAAAAAAAATTTTGGAGCCTCCTGACACCGTGTACGTGCTGGTGGAATTTTTCCATAATTTTATTCGTTCAGAATTTTTATCGCTATTTCGTATAAGTGTCCTATTTGTACGAATCAATAAATGTAGAAAATAAGCTCCAAAAATTATGAATTTTATTTTGAAGGCTCCTCACGTAGTGGACTTAATTGTGTAATATTTCAGCAATTTTATATGTGTTCTGGTATTATCTCAAAAATTTAGGATTTAGGTCACAAAAATTTCGATTTTAGGTTTCGGAAATTATGGTTTCATGATTTCATGTGACTTAGAATGTATAAAAAAAGCTGTATTGCAACTCCATTGGAGATATCGATATACAATATGGTGCTGGAATACACATGTAACAACCAAAATACGCGTACAAATATAGTAAAACAAAATCGCATAACACGCAATACTTTATGGCTCACTCGTCTGAGCCACTACTCTCTGCCTGCTGTGACTGCGTCCGCGTGCGTAGCCTTGTTTTGCGTCGAGCATGACCCGTGGAATACGTCCATCGGTCCGGAGAACGCATGTTGGTTCGGAGGGGGTACGGAGACCGTTGAGGCGGAGGTGGACCAGCAGGCTGACTCTGGAACAGAGTCTGGTAGGCGTACAAGTCGTCGTGATGAGCCATGCCCACCTAGAGGACACCTCCGAAGAATTCATCCACGACGGAGGCTATAAAACCACTCTGGGGGTACGATGCCTGCAACTCCAACTGCGCGGATGAGCTCTAGCCTTGGACGTACGGGGTTCTCACATACCCGAAGGAGCTCTGCCCTTGAACGTATGATGGGGCAGCGAACCCAGAGGGGCTCTGCCCTTGAACGTACGGTGGGGGCAGCGAACCCGGAGGAGCTCTGCCCTGCGTACGCTAGAAACCATGGCTGCCATTGTCCGTACCTTGGCGTCGTGTACTGCTCCCTAGTAGGAGCTGGGAGGCCCGTATCCTCATCATCAGTCGATGTGAACTGGTCGTCGCCCCCACGGCCGTCACCCCAACGGCCAACTGAAGGCTGCAAGACGGAATGATGTTAGTACAAATAAACACTCTAGACGTAAACTAAGAACCTCGTACCTCCTGGATGTGCAGTGCAGATAACCGAGGGAGGGATCCAATCTGTGTACCGGGTCCGAACGACAGAAGTGATTCATCCTAACGGACCTACGGCGGGAGAACGGTATGATGTTAGCGGAACGTAAGGCATAACCAAAAAAACTGAACATAAATTTGTACATAGCGACTTACCTTCACAGCGACCTGGCCCGCGGATGACTGACAGGGAACGCTACGATGCCTGCCGAACTCGCTAGGTCGTGGTGACCTAGTAGGTGAGCACGCCCCCATTTCGCGTGCCCGATCGCGGGGACGTCGTCCCTCGAACGACCATAGCTCAAGTTCTTTATTATCTTCTTCATCTCTACCGAGATGTGCTTCAAAACTTTTTTATATCCTGTCGGGGTTCTATCTGGGCTGTGGAGGGCGTCCTCCAATGCGCTCTGGACGGCAACACCCGCTCCAACTGTAGTGACATACGTAACATGTTCATTAACAAAAAGTATGAATGTCGTCAATAAAACAACCAGAGGTTGTGAGTGTCTTACGGTGTCGTCATGCCGCGAAGCGCTGTGATGGTCGTACGTGCGGCGGAGGCTCTCTTGGTGCGTCTGCGATGTCACCTCCTCCGGGCACTTCGGAGGAGGAATGGTGAGTCTTGCGCGCGTTCGTGGCACGTACCACTCCAAGTACACACCGTACGACTCAAGGTCGTACGCACGCTGCTCATTCCAGACATCCACGTGCGCCCTATTCATCCATGTTGTAGTCCACTGCTACTGGTGCATTCGCCAGTCCTGAATATGCCCACCCGCTCTCGATTGCCTTCATTTCTGGAAAGATTAATGTTAGAAAAGAAGACGTAAGTACTGCAAACATTACTCGGATGAAGTTTGACTCACAGGTGTACGGCTCGCTCCAGGAGCCTGCCGTCCGGGGGGCACGAACTGGTACCGACCAAACTGTTGCATTACGCGCTGCGGCGCGTAAGGCTCCACCATATGTGCGAACACCAGGTGACTGGTCGTCGTCCAAAGTCCTACATCCTGGATGCATTGCACGGACAGCTCGTGCGGTGCTACTACCGTGTGCACGAAATCATTATACCATGGACACCAGATGATGTCGCTCTCGTGCAACGACTCGAACTCGTTATGGTACAACGAGTAGCACCTCGCCGGTCTTCCGCTGGCCCAGCGCAGACGGGCAACAGTCCACCGTAAGCCCATGGTGGGCCCGTCTACCTGGTCATGTGGGACAAGGTACGGGTGCGCCGCTATCTTGATGGTCGGCCGTACAATAGGGAAGTGCTCCCAACTGCACAGCTGCAGGAGCATGTAGTAGACGACCAGGTTGGTACCAGCGGTGCCGCGCCGCGAAGCGTCACACAACCCGTGGTATGTGGCGCAAAAGACGGCTGATCCCCAGCTGTACTGAGGCATCGGCCTAGCCCCCACGTCAACCAAAGACTCGTGACGCGGATAAAGCTAGGGTTCAAAAAATCACGCTTTGTGGTTGAAAACAGGACCCAACCAAAGAGCTAGAGAAGGTAAGCAACGAGGTACGTCCTAACGACCTCGTGAGGTGCACCCTGCGAGCATTCGCTGAACTGCCTCAGCCAAGCCCGGGGGACGCCACGTGCACCCTCCGGGAAAGGTTGGCCAAACCGCTGCTCCAGCCTGGCCTTCCAGTCCGCACCCGGAGGGTCCGGAACAAGCGGCTCGCCCCGGATCGGGAGACCGGTCAAGAACGAGACGTCCTGCAGGGTGACCGTCATCTCACCCCACCGAAAGTGGAAGGTGTGTGTCTCGGGCCTTCACTTGTCGACAAGTGCCGACAGCAGGCTGGCGTCTAGGGTGAACTGGCGTCCGACGGAGACCATTCTTGCAAGGGGCAACAAGCCCGTTGTAACATCCCAATTTTTCAGAGCTTTAAAAATCATTTAAATAGTTATAGTGAGAAAATTCACCATTTGGATTTGTTTGATTTTAATTTAAAAGCTTAAACTTGGAATTTAGTATCAAAACAATTTAAGATGAATAATTCCAACATGAACAATAGTCAAAACTATTTTATTTGGATTCTATGTTCTCAGTTATATTTTCTAGAATTTTCTAGAATTTTTCTGAGTGCATTTGCTATTTTCTTTTGCTTATTTGATTTCTCAGTATTTTCTAAAAAGGAAAATGTAATTAAAATCACAAATCCTCTCTTGGGCCGAATCTTTTCGCCCAATTTTTCTTCTCATGAGGCTCGCTCATGCCCATTTTCAGCGTGCTTTCAAATTTCACGCGGATCGCCACGCAGACACGCCCGCGCCTTCGCTCGATGCCAGGTGGACCCCACCACCTTCGTCCCCGCCGCTTTCTTCTCCAACACGACGCCGCACGCAACCGCCATGGAAGCTCACGGCGAAGCCGCTTAACGGCGCCCAACCGCTCCGCGTCCTCCGCACGTGTGCGCACGACCTCCACGACCACGCCGCCACCCCCACGACCCCCCTCATCCCCGCGGCCGGTTACACCCACGAAGCCGCATCCGTCGCCCACGATCTCCACGCCGCCACGCCGCTTCGGACCTCCGGCCCCTATAAAAGCGGCCGGCGCGCGTCCCATCCCAAATCCGCAACCCACTTCCCTCTCTCCTACATGCTCGCCGAATCGAGGATTCCTCGCCGCCGATATCGAAGGTTGAGCTTCGATTCCGCCGCCACCGAGACGCCGCATCCCCACCACCACCACCATCTCCATCGCGCGCGCGACGCGCGGACTTAGTGCGCGCCTCGTTGTCGTCGGAGAGCCACCGAGCGCATCTTCGCCGCTGCCGCAACTTCGCCGCCGCCTTTTCCTCGCCCGCCGCCTCCATCCTCGCCTCGTCGAGTGGGTGGCGCACTGTAACCCCATCTCCTCTCTCTTTCGCGCGTCTCGCCGCCGCCACAGCGTTGTAGCTCCGGCGACCCTAGGTCCCCGCGCCGGCGCCGCCCTCGCCACCGTGGCTTTGGCACGCGTGCGCCACGAGTGCGCCACCTCGGCGTCGGATCCTATGTGGATCCGACATGGCACAGAGCCGCACCACGTCAGCACCTTTCCCGTGAGCCAGAGCCGCGTGGACTGAGTTCTTATGCACCGTGTGTATGACACTTGGGGCCCACTGTCAGTTTTTAATTTAAATTTAGAAATCCCGAGTGCTGATGTCATGCTTGCGCAATATTTTGATTTTTCTATTAAGAAATAATTCGAAATTCAGTAAATCCAATTTCTAGGGTTTTCTTTAGATTCAAACTTTGAAACCCCATATCTTTTGCATCCTAACTCCAAATCAGCCCATTCAAATTTCTAAATTCGTCTAAAATCAAGATCTACCTAATGGAGCTTTTTATTTATTTTTTTGGAGTTGTTTTGCCTCTGTTATTTATTTATTCTTGTTGTTTGTAGATACGAGTAGACTTGACGATACATCCGAAGGTTTGAGGAAGAAGGAGCTTTCCAAGACCAAGACCAAGACTGAACCTATTCCAAGGCAAGCTATGCCCTTGACCATTTTGCTTCCAGTTTTATAAAAGTATTTTAATTCAAATTCTGCATCTTAATTCAAGTATTTATTTAAAAGCTTTTGGGTGCAGGAGTTAATTCCAAATTGTTATGCCTTCCTTGTGTAATTGCTATGCCCTGATTCCTTGTCACCCTAGTTGATATTTAGTTGGTAAATATTGTAACACCAACGTGGGTTGGTTAGTTGCGTATTAGATTGCTTAGCCATGCCACGAATCACTTGTCATGTATACTGCTGTTATAAATTGACTAAGTGAATACGAAACTGTGTGAACAAACTGTGTGTACTATGTGTCTTTATGGCATGTGTTACACTTAAACCAACGGGGTGGTAAAAGGATTTGGACTGAGGCAAGGGGTGGATACTGTGTGAAATGGTGGACTGTGTGAATAACAATCTGTGTGTCTGTGTGGTTTAGTTAGCATGTGGAAGTCTTGCCTTGGTCAATTAAGGACCTCACCATGTGCGTCATTGAACTGAGCCCCCCTGTATGACCACATGTCTGTTTTGAGACAGGCCTAGCATAGTAAGATGAATTTCCGAAATGCTTTGTTATGATTAGTGTTAGCTACACTAATTATATCTTGTGGGTAAAGTGTACAAACTCTGCAGAGTGTAATTTAATCTATTCGAATAGCCGCGTCCGCGGTCATGGACAATGCTCGGGGATTTCACACTAGGGGTAGATTTTTATTAAAACTGTGTGGGAAGGGAGCTATGTGATTAAATCATCTAGCTATGTGAATAACCTGTTAGGCTGTGTGTGTCTTTGTGAAATCAACTGTTAAAAATTATTGTTATCTATTTGTTTTACTTGTTTTCGATCTATTACTAGTATTCAATTGCAAACATTGCATTTCTGCAAAAGAACCAAAGAATGCCTTTCCCTTGTAAAAAGCCAACATGTATATTTTGCATCTCTGTGGTGTGGCTTGCGAGTACGGTGTGTACTCACGCTTGTTTTGACGAATCAAGCAGAAGATGAGGAGTCTTCACCAGCATTCGAGGATGAGTACGTCGAAGGTGCCTGATCGAGGGGTCTTGATCCCAGTCGGTTGACTGTGGTGAATCGATGGGATGCCATCGCCGCTTTCGCTCATTGTTGTTTATTTTCCCTGTTAGCCCTGCGTGGCTTAAATAAATGTAAACTCGACCTTAAGGTCAAAACCATTATTTATTAATCAAAGTTAATCGTTTATGTTATTATTCGCTTGTGTGGATCGATGTCCACCTTTGTTGACGCTGTGTGCACTAGCGTGATCCTGGACTAGTGCATTAAACACAGAGAGTCCCGAATTGTAATTTTGGGTACCGACACCCGTGTCCCGGAGAATCGGGACATAGCGATCGTTCAGCGCCCAGCAGTCCCTCCCCGCCCGAAGCGCCAGGGGCGGAGGGCCATCCGCGTCAGCGGTGAGCCACAGCTTGCACCTATGGTCCTCATCGTAGAAGTGTTCTAGTAGCTCCGGTAGAGACATGGCTTGCAACACATGGAATAGAGGGAACATTAGTGAGAAGGTGACTAATGAACATAAAAAATTGTAAATTAATTACAGAGTAGTTTTCCTGGGGTGATAAGTTACATGATAAGCTATCTTATTTAGATTATGCTTCTCTGTTCTTCGGTGAATGCATTTCTTATTATTTGATTTCGCTTTACGACCAAACTAACACTACAAATTAATGTACGCTACTTAATTAATTAGTTACCACTAATTATTTCGTAACTAATAAACACTATAAATTAAAAATTACGACCAAACTACCTGCGAACGACGACGGTTAATAACGTTGAAATATCCCCAAAAATATAATCGACAGAGCAAGAGAGCAAACGACTCCGAAATGAAATGAATGAGCGGAAGAGAGAAGGGAATCCTTATCCCATGCGCTAATTAAGCCATGTATGTCGGGGACAAAGATTTGATGGATGAAACAAGGAGGTGACGGGATAACGAGTGATTGATGTTTTCGGTGGAAAATTAAGGCAAATGGAGGGAGGGCCTCATTCAAATGTTTAGACAATCAACATATGGCACGAACATTTATTGATTCGTATGAATAGGACACTTATATGAAATAGCGATAAAAATTCTGAACGAATAAAATTATGAAAAATTTACACAAGCAAGTACACGATGTCAGGTGGCTTCCAAAAATATTTCATAATTTTTTGGACTCATTTGCTATATTTTAAAATTCTTTCAAATTTCAGACCCTAACTAATTACCTAACTAACTAACCTAATTACCTAATTTACCTAAGCTAATCACCTAGCTAATTGGTTGGCGTAGGGTGGCCATGCGCCCACGGCTGGCGTATGGCCACCGTGCGCCAGCGCTAAGGTGGTGGGGTCGGGCGGGTGAGGTGACGGGGACGGGCGTGTCGGCGGGTGAGGTGGCAGGGCCGGGCGGGTGAGACGGCTGAGGTGGTGGGGCAGGTGGCCACACATCGAGGGGGCGTTAGCGCACGATGGCTGTACACCAACACTACATGTCGTGCTCTCCGGCGTTGACGCACGGTGACCGCGCCATTTTTGCAAATATGTCTGACATACCATGAAGAACTGAGCGAGAAGATACGCATGGTATCTCCCAGGGAGGCTGCTATCGAGATCTCATCTACCGTAGGCCTAACAGAATTATATAATTATAAAATTATTTTCAAGACGGATTTACACGCATCATTACAGTAGCAACCCTCCTCCTTGATGGAATTAGGCTAACTGTACACCGGGGCATCTCTGACCAGCGCAATGCCGATGATGTATTGATCAAAGTAGCTGTGTACAGAGTACAGACCACAATCGAGATTAGTGTCTAACAGTCTAAGTGCCTAGATCGCGAGAATACAGTGCGTGTAGTCCAATCCAATGCAAGCACTGTACATCGAAAACTAAAGTCATTAAAGCCAATCTTGAAGCCACAGCACCTGGCGGTGCGACTGCCATACCTTCTGCAGCGTTATGCCACAGAACACCGCGAGGATTTCACCAGCACCGAAAATCGCCACCCCCAGGTACACTCCTGCTGGGTCGAAATCGGGGTCGTCTCGCGAAGACTGCGACTTCTCCACCGCCATTGCCATGCCGACGGCGTACAGCACCAACCCCACGACGACGCCCAAGACGAGCGCGGCCACCTCAAGCCCGCCGAGCGGCGTCGATTCCGCGGCGTGCCCGTGCCCGCCGTCGGCCGGCTCGGCCCGGACTATCTGCTCGTTCATAGGAGGGTTCTCTAGATCCATCGATGGATAGTTGGCGTTGCTTGGATATACATGCAGAGCTTTTCTATTATGCGGCCGGGAAGTTGGTTTATATATCCGCTTGTCAATCTGTATACAACACGGAGTCCGATTTGTTGGTATTGTATACTGTGATCTTTACGTACCAGCGACGGCGTATAATATGACCGAGCTTACCCAAAACCCATACTATTTTTTTACGAGGAAAACCCATACTACTTTAATGACCTACAAGTAACCTACCCACATATGCCTAGTTCTCTTTACCCTTTCCTTTTTTTTACGAGGGACTATTTCTCTAAACTAGTCATATTAAATATCGATGAGATCATGAGAGGGGGGAGAGCGAGGGTTTGGCTGACATCAGGGTTGAACTTATTTTTATTAATTAACTCTTTTTATTTTTATTTTAAAGTTAATCCCAGCGTATTTTATTTCCAATTCTGACACTTTTGGTCACGCCACCACCCGTAGCATGACAAAACAACACTGTCACGCTATAGGATAAGTCCGCTAAATAACACTTTTAGTCATATCACTGCTGGTGATGTGACTAAACAACACTGTCACGCCACCACCTATGGCGTGACAAGAGCATGCCCCAATAAGGATAACGTTATTTTGTCACACTACGAGTGGTGGCGTGATCAAAGGGGTCAGAATTGGAAATAAAGTACGCCGGAGGTTAACTTTATAATAAAAATTAAAAAAAGGTTAATTAATTAAAAAATCATCAGGGTTTCGGTTACCGGTATCATTTTTTACCGGGGTACCGTTAACTACGATTTGGCTGATTTTTCGGTTTTTAATACAAGTTTTGACCAAAATTTTCAAAGTAAAATTTAGATTTCGAAAAAAAAAAATCGGCTAAAATTTGTTGAAAAAATCGGCTAGATTTCGGCCGAAAATCGGTAGCACAGAATCTATTCAGGTTTGCAGATAACAGGTTTACAGAAGAAAAAAAACGTCCAAACACATAATTAAGATTACAGATTTTTCATGCATTACAGAAATCATCCAAAACACACAGAATTCAGAATTTCAGATTACATGTTTTCATCCAAAACCACATAATTCATAATATAATTCAGAGGTTGTAGTCTTGTAGACCATGCCTGGAGAGCAACTGGACTCCAGACTAGTGCAACAGCAGCAGAGGAATGCATTTATCGGTACAGAGACTCTAGTATAGGCTTATAGCTCAAGATGAGTTCCAAGCTCCAGAATGCATTGACATATTGAATCCTCTCAAATTACAGAGGTTGTAGTCTCCAAAACCATTCCAACAAAAAAAATGCATTTATTGGTACAGAGACTCTAGTCTTCAGATTACAGGTTGACAGTTGTACTCTTTGTCCAAACAAAAACCTGAAAAATCATATTGACAGATTGAATCCTCTCAGATTGAACAATATGGTCCATATCCATTCCAACAAACAAAATGCATTTGCAGTTATAAGCTTATAGCTCAAGATGAGTTCCAATCAAATGAACAAATTCTGATTTTTTTTAAGCTCCAGAGCAAAATCAGATGAGTGCAAGATGATACGAAATCAAGGTATGGTTATGAAGCTACCATCGTATCTTATACTGAGAAAAATATAGGCATAAAATCAGAAATCAAAGCGTACGTGCAAAATCATATGTGTAAAACAATCATGTGTTGTTTATTCTTTAGACTGTAATAAAAATATGAGTTGGAAAGGAGGACATATACTAGCAGTCTTGTAGAGGCTGGAAATATGAGTTGCAAACGTGTGACTTGTGAGGAGGCCAAATGGGCTGCAACTGCAATGGATCGAGCTTCGTTCAAATTGGACCGAAATTTTCAAGTCCGGTTTGTAATTCTATCGGGGTGGGCCAGTAAAACCGGTTTGGCCTATTTTCGGCCGGAAAAAATCCCTGGCTAACATTCGAACCCGATTGGTCTAAGAGCTCTGGCATTCACAAAAGAAGGAGATGGGCACCGAATCGAGTCGGTCCGAGGACTTCAACCCGGGTGCCACTGACTTGTTCCCATTCGAAACCCGGGTGTCTCTGACTTGTTCCCATTCGAGCCCGATTGGGTTGTGGATTTTTTTTATATAATTGATTTTGCTGAGTAATTGTCGTATGTTGTCAGCCTTCGACAACAATGTAGTAGCAGATCGGTCATAGTCAGGGCAGAGCGTTCGACCTAGCTGCTTTTGGTTCAAAGTCTTATTTTACTGATTTTGCAAGGATTTTACATGGGCTTTTGATCTGAACCTCAGGCCATTACCCCAAAAGGCTAAAGCCCAGCTCCACCCCTGGTCATAGTTCACAGTCTGCTTGAATCTCGCATTGAATCCACGGATGTGCGGCCGCACAAAGAAACTTACTTTTGGAATTTCCCTTGCATGCTTATAGTCTTATAATCGGGATTTCTAT
Organism: Phyllostachys edulis; assembly: GCA_036346405.1. Taxonomy (NCBI): domain Eukaryota; kingdom Viridiplantae; phylum Streptophyta; class Magnoliopsida; order Poales; family Poaceae; genus Phyllostachys; species Phyllostachys edulis. The sequence goes on along the minus strand of CM070545.1, from coordinate 81,321,463 downwards.
TTTCTGTGTGCTCAAAAGAAGAAAAAATCTGGCCATCGTCAAAGGCTACACTCTAGCGTCGTGTGTGTAATCATCGAACATGCCGGAGGCCACCCTGCACGACCCATGCCTACGCCTAGCTCCTCTCCGGCGAACACGACCCTTATCGTCGCAAACCCGCGATATCAACAGCGAGTCGTGGCTGACCAGGCCTGAGAGCGAGAATGGGCTGTCCATGCCAAAATTTTACAGTAATGGCCGGTTACCGGTGAGGTCGATAAATTTTTATAGCTGTTAAAAAATTTCAGATTTATTTAGTTTTCATCCAAATTCTAATTTAGATTCAAAATTTAGATACATTTCATCTTTACATCTGAAAAATTCAAAAATTCTGTCCAAAATTTTTAGTTACCAGCGAAAACCGGTGTTATCATCACCTCCGATAAAATTTATTTACCGGTAATGTCTTGCTTGTCAGCCGCTGCCCAGCCGTGCCCGGCGAGGTGGGGCCTAGAAGACAAGGTCGGAAGCTAGGGCCCACCTGATGGCGCCATATTTTATGTGAAGATAGGGAGGGGAGGCAGACGAGGGAACCTACCAGCACTACTGTTCTTTTTTAGTAAACATACCTACTGGCTACTGCTTGTTTGATGCAAAATTTAACAATTCAAATTACCGCCAAAATTATATCTGTTACTCTCAACAAAGTCACCAATGATGAAACCTTTACGCTGGGTGCAAATTGTAAGATCTCTTAGTGCATGAAGAACGGGATTACAAAGTCAGCCATCTTCTCTTTTCTCTCAAGCTCGTCCTTTTCAGCAATCTGTTTTAGTGTAGTCCACCCTTTTCTTGCCCGCTTCCTTGAACTACCAGCCACCTGAGCAGAACCACTTGCTGCAGATTTAGTATTCTTGCCAGAGTCATTTGGAGCAGACTTACTACAACTTGCAGGGGCCTTGCCGGTGACTGAGCCAGAATTATCCCCTTTCTTGTTCTGCATACTTTTCGTCTTGAATAATGCTGCTGAATCTTTAGGGTCAGTCACATCCGTCAGTTTGTTCTTCTGAGTAACAAATTTTGATCCAATTGGAATTTCCGATTGCAAAGTAACATCAGATTCACATATTTTAATCTTTTCAGAAGAAACAGGCTCAGTTTCATGCAAATATTTTTCATTTGTGATTTCTACTACTATTTTCTGTGCAACATCCTCCTGAGAAGTACCAGCTGCTAACTGACCACTTTCCACCATCGAAGAGACTAACCTTTCCTCCACTTTACAAACTTCAGAAAGATTAGGTTTTGGCCTCTCCCCATGTTCATCATTTTCAAGAGTTGACTGTTTCAACCTGGATGATGATTTCACTTGCGAAACTGCTGCTTGAGAATGCTCAAGCCCTTCTGTTATAGTTACTGTTCTCATGTACCTACTGTCTCCTTTCGACATCATGCTGGTTGAGTCCATGCTACCTGGCTTTCTTGATGATAACAAGCTTTTCACGATACCCTTTCCACTACCCCGTATTAGGTTTTGGTCTCCACAGAAATGGCACACAAAGGCAACGCTGTTCTGGCAAGAATTTGACTTCTTGCGTCGCTTTGCTTTCTTTTTGTTACTCTTTATGCGGATTGTGCAGTTGAAGCCTGGCTGTAAGACTGTTTCACACCTGCATATTTCAAGAATCTTTCTTTAGAAGTCTGCATAGAGAGATATAGCTATACGCAAAAAAATAAGGCTTATGATCTGGGGAAAAAGGTACCAAAATAGAAAAGAAAAGAAAAGGCAGCATAACTAACAAACTATTGACCAAGTACACAATCTATCAAAATGTACAGGAATGTCTTAGTCACTTTAACCTGGCAACTGACAGTGTAAGCATCATATTGCAGATTGGAGATGGTTTTCGTCGGATTTATTACAAGTTGACTTCTAACAGATAAGGCATCTCAAAAACAACTAAACATACGTAACAGATCGGAGACCAAAGATTAAATAAGACATACAAACTTCACCGTGATTTGTTATACTCGAAACAACCAAATGACAATACCAGCAGTTCAGCACAATTTTCTATTTTTCATTTCTTCTATGATAGCAAGCTCACAATTTTAAGGACGCAAGAAGGCAGAAAACCAGCCAAGGTGCAAACTTGGTATTATGATCACTGATCAAGAGCCAATGGAACATGCAAAATGTTAGTCCTACTATGATCAATCATCTGCTTGGACTTACAACTACCCATCTAAAGGTTCTGTATATGACAAATTGTTCTCATGAAACAGTGTTTTTTAAAGCTGCACGAAACAATATTTCAGCAGCAGTTGACGCTGAAAACAGAATAGAAATCACTGAAACAGAGTACCACTTAATCAATGTAAGTTAACAACAAACTGTTGTTTAGTGTGGCAGGAATTTAGCATAAATCCAGTTAGAACTTGGAGTAATTGATAGCATAGAGAAAGTTGAGAAAGATATGTTCAAGTCCAAGCATGAAACATCCGACTAGATAATTGGTACTGTGAAGTTATCACAATACTTCAAGTGTAGAGCCAATTATCCTCAAGAAAGCAGCCAAATATTTCTGTAGTGCATAATATGGTCTGTTAACTTCAGTGTTCCCCTAGGCGCTAGGCGCTAGTCGGGCGGCTGACCAGCGCCTAGCACCTAATCGCCGCCTAGGCGGGCCTAGGCGGGGCTAGGCGGCCGCCTAGGCGGGATAAATCGGCTAGGCGGTCTAGGCGGGAGGGCTGCGCCTAGCGCCTAGGCGGCGCCTAGGCGGTCTAGGCGGACGCCTAGGGGAACACTGGTTAACTTTAAGGAACAGTTACAACATATGGATCACTGATATTGTGTATTTGTGTAATAATAACACGGGTGGCCAATGAACCTGGAAGTTTGAGACTTTGAGCATTTGAAGAATGCGAATTTATTTTCATAAAAAATGAAAAAGAAGATATTGTTTTACCATTTGATCAGTATGGGAGTTTACTTGAAAACAAAGGAAAAAGTTTCTCCTATTATTAGACATTTGAAAATGAGCCTTGCAACTGAAAAATAAAGAAACTTTTTTCAGCCATATAGAACAGTAAATAGATACAGCTCATCCACTCACTAATTTTATTACACTTTTGCCGATGAGCACAAAACAAAAATCAGATAAAGCCTGTGACTTTTCCCATTTCACTGCCATCAAAGATTATTGCCAACAGTACAGCCGTTATGTCAACTTAACGGGAAAACATTTATCTTGGTATAGGATAGCACATATAACGATTGTGCTTCTTGAAGTTTCAGATTGCCGCATGGTAATATATAGAAAGACAGGCTAATTAGCAGAATAAGAATTTTTCTGACAACAATGCATTTGGTACACAATTAGAGCACAAATAAATTCTAGTACAAGCTAAATGCCAGGAAAAGGGGCAGATTTTATTGTCAATAGTATATAACATTTGTACAGAAATTCTAACCACGAACAACAAGGAATTACAATTGAAAATGCAACATTTGTCAAATGCACATGAATACACTGCAAGATGCAAGCATCCATCCAAGTTGTAGTGGACACACACAAACAACAAGTATACAGGTCCTATTAAGTAGCAGGAAACTCTCACCTCTGACAAAGGAAAGTGGAGGCACCTAGGGGTATCCCGGCGGCCTCGGCGTTCGCAGCGAGGCGGCGCCCCAGCAGCGCTCCGACCGGGCCCACCCCCGCCTCCCCACCTGCCCACACCGCCAGCCGCTGCAGGTGCTGGACCCTCAGCGTGGAGGTCACGTCAGCGTGCGTCTTCCCGGAGCTCTCCTCACGGAGTGACACGGCCTGGTTCCTGGCCCTGGCCACCGCCGACGGGCCATTGCTGCCGCGATTCTTCCCCATGTAGCCGCCAACCTGCGACCAGCGAAGGAAACAAATCCTAAGGGGCAAAACAACAAGCACCTGGCGGGCGCAATGAGAGAGCGGCAGGCGTCCTAGCAGTGGCGGACCCAGGACTAAATTTGAGGTATGGCGGAGTCGCCAGCGTGAACCAAAAAGTATTACCCAAAAGCAAAGGAATCCATACACAAACTATACTGCAATCACACTAATTCTATCACAATCAAGTCCTTTTGGAGTTCTGCCTAGTTCATTGATCATCACCCATGACAAATTTTGATAATATGAGACCAGTTTTGGAGTTCTGACTTGCCAGTAAGGCCTGATGTCTGTTTTGGGGTTCTGTTTAGCGAAATAGGTGCAAATCATGAAAACCTAAGAGGATCACAGCTAGGATGAGAAACGAACTTCATCATGAAATGAGTATCTGAAGAAAAGTATTCCACACTGTTGGAACATGGAATTGACAATGAACCTACTCCAAATGATCTCAAGAACTTGTTGTGAATATTACGCTAATAAAACATTTGCTCAAAAACTATGTCAACCAAAGCAGTTCCGTTGAATTGAGAGGAGGATGCTAGTTCATGGATTTCGTTCTTTTTTCTGAGTAGATGCATAGATCACAACTCGAAGGTACCTGTGCGCAGAGTTCCTTGGCCTTCTCGGTGACGCGCTGAGAGCTCCGCTTCAGGTCCGCCTCCACGAACGGCAGCACATCCGCCGCCCCAAGCCCCGATTGGAATTGGAGGGCTTACAGCCTTCGACCCGTCACGGCCTCAAGGCTCGAGACCCCAAGGCCCAAACCGCCGGCGCCGCTCCACCGCCCGCTCGCTTGAACGCACCGCGCCGCCGCCCTCGTTTTCTCGCTCGAAGGCGCCGCCGCCCTCAAGGTCGCCGAGGACCGAGGCACCGACGCCTCACGGCTCCCGCGCGCCCGCGCCGCTAGGGTTACGACGCACGCGAGCAGGGCAGCAGGCTGCGCAGCTGCGGGTGTCGGGCGAAAACGGGATTGGGGCAAGCCGCAAGCCAGGGGATTGGACCTTAGCAGTTAGCACCCTCCCTCGGCCCCTCCGTGGGCCTTAGCAGGCTGCGGCAGTGCGGCCCACCATCTTGAAGAGTCTCCTTCCGGACGAGCGGCAAGGCGGCTGTGTCCAGCGTCTTCTCAGTCGACGGGAAGGCTGGTGCTCGGCGAGAGGGGGGTTACCGGCCGGCGGTAGCTCTGGCGGACCGCCCCTGCGTCCCAGTGAGCGTCGACGGCATAGGTATATATATGTCGTGGCTAGGGAGGCCGTACGTACCTACGGAGCTCGCCGAGGTGTCAGGATTTCTGTTTGCTGTCGAAATGTTCAGAAGTTCAGTAATGCAAGTTCAGAATTCAGAAGGAAAGAAAGAGCTTAGAGCAAAGTGGCAAGAAAGGTTACGCTCAGTCGATTCCACTTGAAGGTATCTGACGGCCTAGATGTGGTGAAGCGTGCGCGTAAAGCAAATCCAAAGGAGGGCATTGAAGACAGTAACTTTCGTTTTTGACTGTTCATTGTAATTTGTTATTACTGTTACCTGGCTTGTAAACTTTAAACCACTGATGTTTTGGTCGGTGCTTGGGTGGGGTTTAAGACCCGATCGGATAAAAGGAGAAAGACAACGAAAAGCATATCAATTGTGTTCTTTAGCCTTAGAGTAAAGTACTCTAGAACCCTGGCTGCTGTGTATTTCGTTCTTGCTATTGCCATCCCCAAAATCATCCTAAAATCGTCAGATTCCAACTCAGGTCTTGACAAAGGTATCAGAGCTCCAGCCTATCCTTGGCAGTGGTGGCAATTCGGCAGCGGCTCATCGTGTGGGAGGCGATTGGGCAACGGCGGATCCGTTTGGTGGCGATTCCTCGGAGGCGGCAAGATATTTAGTGCGCGTTGGTGACGATTTGATCATTCACTGTAAAATCCCCATACCAAAGTTGAGTTCAAGTTCCTAGCTGTGGTGTATTTAAGTGTTCTTGATGAAGGTTGGTGACTTGATTCACTTGTGAAATCCCTAAACTGAGGCTTCTGAATCAGGCAAATGATTCAAGCACGATTGGGTTACAATGGGGTGTATTCCTCGGTGAGCTATGGCAATAATACTCCATCTCCTCTCTTTTCTGCTATGATTCCACCTCCAGGCCATCAACTTGGTGGGCTACTATCAGAATTTCAAAAAAAAATAGCCAAGTTGGTGACAAGTGCAAGGTGCTCGGCACAACGCCAAGAGGAGCGACAAGTGCTTGTGCGGCACAAGGAAGTTGGAACTACTCCCCAACATCTCATGGTTCATATTTCTCACCTGGGAGAACGATTTATTATGGGCAGCAAGAAGGGTGGACTGAAGGAGTTGCACAAGGTTACGGTCATCACATGATCGACAAAAATGTCTGGTATGAGTTTTACGCATGACCAAGGTGGGGCTAGCCAAGGAAGTTGTTGCTGCACCTCTACAGCATCTCGAGGCGCGTATCATGCAAGTGAGAATCATGTACCTTATGTGCAGCAACATGGTCGTGGCTGTGCAGACATTAGAGACAATGCTCACAAGGTATTTGCTAAAATTCCCCATCTTGAGGGTAGAGTTCTAACAGTGACAATTCAATACATGAGCTTCCCTATAACACAAGAAGTACTCTACCCATTCTTTTCTTCATGTGGAGTGGTGGAAAGGATAGCTTCCATTCTTGGTATGCATGGTTCTCAATTTCTGGTTCAGTTACATTCATGTCAATCGGTTGCGCAAGCTTGTAGGGCTTTACAAGGGAAGTGTTTATATGGGTCTTACTATCAGATTGTCATTAGGCAAGCATGGCCAGGAGAGTTGCAGATTTTGTATACTTCACCTTATACTAAAAGCTCCACAGTAGCTATGCAAACTTGCAAGGTTAGTTCTACATCAGCTGCCCTGTCCCAAGGAAGAGAGAAAAGTGAGCTCGTACCTACTCTACAAGTGACTAACAGAATGCAAAAGTCAAATAGTATCGAGAAAATCACTAGTGAGCAGCAAACACAACTTAGAACAAAGGAGGCCAATGAAATAATTAATCGTATTCTTGCCAAATGGGATCAAGAGGAGCAGCGAAAGCGTGAGAAAATTGCCACAGACAAGGATCTAGAACATTTCTTTCAGCAAGCTTTTGATCTATTCGATGAAATTCAAGAGGAAGATAAAGAGACTGATAGTGCCTATTACAACACTACTCCTACCAAGGGCAAGAGGTGTTGGTCAATGATGTGGACACTGGACTTGATTCCTTCTTCTGTGAGGCTTTCAATTTATTTGATGAAACACCTAAGGGCTACATGGAAAATCCAGTTGAGAGGGGACACAAGGAAGCTAAAGGAAGGTCATTCCTAAATTGTGATCCTTATGTTGTGCTTGCTCTCAAAGAGGCTGTGTCTGAAAGTGGCACTAACAGTCTAGCACTGACCCTTGATCAATTCTTTGAGGGTGGTGCTTTTGATTTCTTGGATGAGATGTTGATTGACAATACCGATATGCTTATGAAGTGCACAAAGCTAAGTCAGCAGGCCTTAACTGGTTCTAAAGAAAATGCAAATGTCATTAATGTACTTGTTCTTGCAAATGAGTTAGAGGACAAGGGACTAACTTATGCAGCTGTGGTATCATTGCATCAGGAAGTAACTTGTATTAGAGGATTCTCATTGAGGCATCACACATCGAGTGACCTTGTAGACTCTCAGATGACCCAGCTCTTGAAATTCAGTGAGATTAATGAGTCACCACAAGACTGCTGTCAGCTCATGTACATGAACCTGCCAAGCTGTGTATTTGTGAATTGTGTGCTCCTTAATTGGCCTTGGGATCCAGGGGTTCAAGTAGTTAGGTTCATGATGTTGCAAGTTCTAAAAATCATACAGCCCAAGAACTATTGGCACAATACTACTATTGGCTCAAGTGTTCTTTACTTGCAACACTCTCATGAGTTGCCTACTCAAGTAGGCACAGAATTGACATTGAAGGATGTCCAGTATTTGTTTGGTGAAGATGCCAAGTTGTGGATGCTGCGAGAATATCACTGGTACAAGTCAAAGCGGACAATAGATCTGGGAGGGGTTATTATTGCTGTTCACATGACTCATTTGAGGTTTAAAGGTGTTGTGAACTTTCACATTGGGTCTACTACTAATGGCTTGTGGAGCAGCAGGGTTAAGATAGAACTTGTCCTTGAAGTTCTTAACAATACCTTTGATTCAGATAGTGGTAAGTATATTCCTGAGCACTGCAGCTGTAAGGTGATAGTTTTAAACATTCTGATATATGCTGGAAGTAGCACCTTGGTTTTCAATGTGGCTGCAAGAGTTCATGGAAACTTGAGGTCCACTAATATAGAATCATTGAAATTCAGTTCAAGTGCACTTAAATATCCAGTTCATCATGTGCAGTCGGCTGGAAGCCCACAAGTAGCTTTGATGTTGGAGTTCCCTATTCTTCTCATGGTTAAACTGTTTGGCTGGGAGGAAAAACTAGAAAATCTGCAAATTGAGGGAAAATATTTTATTTCCTCTGGTGCACATGTTCTGTACAAAAAGGGAGAAGATCCAAGCTTACATAGGGACCATATATCTCGTCAGACTGCAAACTTTTGTGAGGAGCCTTATCAGCAAATTTGGTGGTGTATTGAAGAGTATGGTATGCTAAGTATGAAGCTTGGATTTCTGGTTATAAGCTATTACAGTGCCATTGCTAGCGTCTTTACTAGATCAGCACACTAAGAATATAAGCTATTAAATGAGGATATTCTAGAAAGCTTCAACAATTCTGAAATATATGTGAAAGCTAATATGCAAGCAGTTGCAACTTTGAAAATTTCTCGATGTCTACAGCGGGTCCTTTTGTTGCAGTTCTTCAGTGCAGTATATTTACAGAAATTTGTATTGGAGAATAGATCCTGTAAGCAAGGGTATCCTAGGGATTCTTCAGTTAGTAATTGGGTTCTATTTCTGTCAAGGTTGCTGAAGTCCTTTTTCAAGATGGAACATGAGGAAGCATCTAAGATTCCTAAAGGACCTCTACCAATAACTTTTGCTTATGAGTTGGCTGACTACTCTGACTTGGATGCTTGCTTAAGCTATAGCATTTCTGTCACAAGGAGAACAAATGTGGTAGCTGGAGTTAAGCTCAAGACTGTTAAGGTTGAGCTGTGGTTAATCTCCTAATTTACCTCTAGTTGGTCCAGATAGGAAGATCAAGACTGAACCGTTACAAATTTTGGAGCACCGGATTGTGCAGCGGAGAGGTGATGTGGTGGCACAGTGGTTGGTTCAATGGCAAAACTTATCCCTAGAAGAAGCTACCTGGGAGGATGTGCCATTCATAAAGAAGGTATTCCCCAATTTCCAAACTTGAGGACAAGTTTGATTTTTAAGGAGGGAGAATTGTCAAGATTTCTGTTTGTTGTCGAAATGTTCAGAAGTTCAGCAATGCAAGTTCAGAATTCAGAAGGAAAGAAAGAGCTTAGAGCAAAGTCGGCAAGGAAGGTTACGCTCAGTCGATTCCACTTGAAGGTATCTGATGGCCCAGATGTGGTGAAGCGTGTGCGTAAGGCAAATCCAAAGGCGGGCATTGAAGGCAGTAACTTTCATTTTTGACTGTTCATTGTAATTTGTTATTACCGTTACTTGGCATGTAAACTTTAAACCACTGATGTTTTGGTCGTTGCTTGGGTGGGGTTTAAGACCCGATCGGATGAAAGGAGAAAGACAACGAAAAGCATATCAATTGTGTTCTTTAGCCTTAGAGTAAAGTACTCTAGAACCCTAGCTGCTATGTATTTCGTTCTTGCTATTGCCATCCCCGAAATCATCCCAAAATCGTCAGATTCCAACTCGGGTCTTGACATGAGGCGGTGAGGCGAGGTTTCTGGTCTCAAGGCTATGCATCACCGTGACAAGGCAAGCAAGCTGGTCGAAAAGCAACAAGATAAGGAGACTGGCGAGTGAGTCGGGTTGGGTCGCAGTGGACCAAGGGCCTTATGTGGGCTTCCTTTATGCTTATTTAACTACACACAACTATCTATGAACATATGCGCAAATTCACCCATGTGTCCATCCATCGAATTTTGGCAGCCCAGATTGCAGCAGGAGCTCCCCCGTCCCACGTACGGCCGTTTGCAATTTGCCCCCGCGTTTTTTTCTCGCCTCTCCCTCAATCGATGCCTCTCTTCCCCCTGGCGTGGCACCTCGTCCTACGGAGGTGGCAGCTTGCATGGCTGGCATGCGTGAGGCAGCAGCTAGCATGGCTTGACATAAGGCGCATATCTGGATTTGCATTTTCTGAATTAAATCTCCATGTGTTTGACGCTTGCCACTAAGGAGACCATTCTCTGACTATAGGTTGCAGAAGCTCAGCAAGCAACGAGATGACGAAAGGCATGATGCCTTCTCAGCACGGAGTGAGGCATAAGTGGGCAAAAAATCAACGAGAACGAACAGGCAACACTTGAGTTCAATTGAGTTGAGATTTGAGGAGACCACTTCAATTGAAAAATAGACAAGAACGAGGGAATCAAGAAATTGGGAACGTTTGAGATAGCATACGTCCAAATCAACCAAAAAAGAGCAGCGACGAGTTGTGACCCCGACACCGGACGTCGATTGTAGGATAAATGCTCGATTGGGCTGAGCGGAGCGGAGATGGTGCCCATGGCATCGGAGGAGGATGGAAGATGGAGGGATAGAATGCGACGAGTTGTGACACCGACACCGAGAGTTGATTGCAGGCTTGACGTTGATGGATCTAGTGCCAATGAGGAAGATGGAGGGATAGAGCGCGACGGGGAGGTTGCCGGAGGGACAAGCCGGCCATACCTTCATCCTCTCGCTAGCTGTTACGCCACCTCTTCCGCTTGCCAGCGCCGAGGAAGTGTTGGGATACGAGTAGGCTAAACCAGGAAGTTATACGAGTAAAAGATCATAAATCGTTATCACTAGACGTGCACTGCAGCGCAAAAAGAATTGAAGCAGCCGATCCAACGTCGCGTGCATCAATGTAGTGGAAGTAGTCGATCGTCCAATGTCTTAGGCTACCGATCGTCTCCTCCAGTCGTCGATCGCGTTCCCTACGTACATCGTGGATCATCCTCGATCAGCATAGCAGTGATCACAGTAGTGTCTCTACAATATCCACACATCTAGGGGTGAAACGTCATGCGTCGGTGTGCTAGCACCAACGTGCACGACATGGCCTTCATGGAAGCGGTAGCTAGGGTTTCAGTGGGTGGTGCAACATCCTCTCAAAAGCCCCACGCATCCCCTTATAAAGAGCCCCTAATGGGCGTTGACTGGGAGGAGCAGAGCGGCGACGAATTGTGACACTGAGAAACCGGGAGTCAATTGCAGGATAAATGTTCGATTGGGCTGAGCGGAGCGACGATGATGTCTATAGCATCGGAGTGGATGAGGAAGACGCCACCACCATATGTTACTGCGGTTGCAGGCTTGACGTTGATGGATCTAGTGGCGATGAGGAAGATGGAGGGACAGAGCGTGACGGGGATGTTGTTGGATGGACGGGCCAGCCGTACCTTCATCCACTCGCTGGCCACTGAGTCACTTCTTCTGCTCGTCGGTATCAAGGAAGTGTTGGGATACGGGTAGGCTACACTAGCGCGTAATAAAAAAAATTACACCACGTAAACTAGGAAGTCATGCGAGTAAGAGATCATAAATTGTTACCGCTAGACGCGCACTACAGCACAAGAAGAGTTGAAACAGCCCGGTCCAACGCCGTGCGCATCTATGTAGTGGAAGTGGTCAATCGTCGAACGTCCTTGGCCACCAATCGTCTCCTCCAGTAGCCTCTCACGTACCTTACGTACGTCGCGGATCATCCTCAATCAGCGCAATAGTGACCGCAGCAACATCTCTACGGTATCCACACGTCCAGGGGTGGAACGCTATGCGTCGATGTGCTAGCACCAGCGCGCACAACAGGGCCTTCGTGGAGGTGGCAGCTAGGATTTCGGTGGGTGGTGTAACATCCTCCCAAAAGCCCCACACTACCCCTTATAAAGAGCCCCTAACGGATCCCTATGTTAGAAAGCTATTAGGACTCTTAACCACGTATGGATGGATTATAATCCGATTTAAGCCTCTAACGAATCCAATCCAAACTCATTTGTTCCAATCCATTAAGTGTGTGACCCTGTAGGTTCATGTGTAATTGGTCGTGACCCGGAAACTCATTTTTGATCCACAAGTCGGTAGCGGTTCCTAGCAGAACATAACTACTCCCGAATAAACATAAAGATCATGTTGGACGAACCTTTATAAAGCTCATGTGCTGATCTTTTTTCCTCACAATAACAAGTTGAACTCAAGATGAAATGCATGACATCCTATGATAGCTCGATCTTTCACTCGATCTTGTAGTTGATTACTTACTTGTAGTTGACTCCTCAACCATATTCGGCATGGCCTTGTACTTCCTTAATCCAACCACACCGAGGGGCCAGAGATATATCTCCCGTTAAATAGGAGGGGCAAATTCCATCTTGATCGCTCGCATTCCTCTACATGCTTTATAGTAAACTCGAAAGCTACATTTATGACTACCTATTTATGGAATAGTGTTTGGCAAACCCTAAGAAAACTATTAGACATGTAGGAAACCATGATGATGCACTAGGACTCAGAGGAGGGAAGGGAACAAGGGGAACGAGGGGTTTTCCATAAAAAAAAGGGGGAGCGTGCGGGGGTAAATCACAAAAAGTTGTGAGTGGGATGGGGAGCTGCCACCTGCGATCTGGGCCGCAGAGATTCGATCATATGGACATGGGTGAGTTGGTGCATCTGTTCACACATATAGCCATACGTACCAGATATGCTGCCTTCTTTAATTGGCTTTTACTGTAATGACGTTTGATTGGGCTTTATCCGACCCAACGCTAGGGTTTTCCATTTTGAGAGGCAAAATCTTGAATGCATGTCAAGAAAAGAAAAACTTGAATGAAGTATACTATTGTGAATCGCCAATCACCATAAAGTTAGAGGGTATGAATGCAAAGTAGAACAATTTATGGGGGGTTCTTTTCAAAAGTGCTAATAGGTTTCGGTGGTTAGAGGTGGCCAAATGGGTGGTAGGCACGAGATGACACGGGCCCATCTAGGCACGGACCATTTGGCTTGTTATTTAGTCGGGTCGTGTCGTGCTGGCCCATAGACTGAGGCACCAACCCAATAGCCTCATAGGTCGTGTCGGCCCGGTCCGAGCACAGTTAGCTCGTTGGTTTAGCGTCGGTCGATTTAGCCCACCTGGCCTGAAAATTTGAATAAAATGTAAAAAAATCCCAAAACAATATGTAAAATTCAAAATCTTACAAAATAAAAATTTTACAAACTTATAAGATGAACTATATAGAATTCAAAAATTACAAAAAATCACATAAATTTTAAAAAAATCAATAGTATAGAATTCAAAAAACACAAATATTAAAAAATGAATGGGCCTAATGGGTCGTGCCGACTGAGCCGTGACTGCCCGACCCAGCTCACTGGGATGAGGTTATGACCCAAACAGTCGGGCCAAACCAGCACTGTCTGTTTAGGTGGTGGGCCATAGGGGCCGATGGTATCGTGCTTCGGGCCCGCCCAGCTGGCAGGACCCATTTGGCCACCTCTATCGGTGGTTAACATAAGACATCTAAATCCTATCCAACGGATTCTCAAGTACAAATTTGATCAAATAAATAGGATTGATGTTCTATTTTAAGGGTAATCTCATTTTGACATGAGATAACTAGTTCGCAAGCACGAATGATTAGGGGTGAAAATGGGATGGATATTTCCTGCCCGATCCGAAGCTAGAGCCGGGCAGGATCGGATTCAGGAAGGCATTTTACTATCTGGGCGGATCCAGGATGGGATCCGGATAGTTGAATCCAGATTCGGGATAAGATACAGAGCAGGCAATGTCTATCAAATCCGGGACTATGGGTAAACGAGAGAGGTTGTTAGTGCATACTTTGAAAGAGAAATGGTAGGGAAACATACTGTAACCGGTCCTTACCGGCTGCCGATAGCGGCCCAAGTCCCAACGCTGATCGGCGATAGTCCCAGGAGTATTTCATGCAACCCCAGTAATGCATGCCCAGGTTGAGCCGCTCCTTGGACTTGAAAAACTTGCACGTGTCCCTGCACCAACAGAGGGGTAGCGTCTCTCCCTCGGATAGGTGTTGCGGGGGTGTCATTATGGGGAGGTGCCCTTCTGGCATGCTCTATTTGTTCGTCCCAGGCCGTAGCACCCCTTGCGAGTTCGCGGATCTTGTCCCATTGGTTCTCCATCTAAGCAAGATTGTGTTGAAGTCTTGATGCAGGAGAATCCGTCGTGTAAGGGGTAGTACTTATATGCCGAACCGGCCCTGCGTACGTGGCTGAATTGTAATTCGGTTGAAGAAAATTCACGTTTGCGAGGCAGCGGCCCTGGGAAGGAATCGTGTGGTAGTGTTGGTCACATCTCTATGGGAAGCACACTCATTGGGGTCACGTCGCTGCACAAAGCTGTCACGTCGTCCTGACGTGTGGGACTGCCCTGACGTCTACAAATTGTTGTTACTTTTGGACATTGCGGTGTTGTTTGTCTACAAATCGTCTGCCTGAAAAGTTTTAGCGTCGTGTCTAGTCTTTTCGATCTGAAAGCTAGTGTGGCAGAGTGTTGTCATGTCCCTCTGAAAAGTTTGTGCAACAAAGTCCGGTCTTTTCGGTCTGAAAAGCTGAGGTAGAGTTTTGGTCTTTTCGTTATGAAAAGCTAGTTTGCAGAGTGTTGTCATGTCCCTCTTAAAAGTAAAATGATCATAATAGAGTCTGGTCATTTCAGTCTGAAAAGCAGGCGAGATGGAGTGTTGTCTTTTTGCTCTGAAAAGCAGGCGAGATGTAGTGTTGTTATGTCGATCTGAGAAGCATAGTCTAGTCATTTGTTGTTGTAAAAAAAGAGATGTCAGTCAATCGGATGTTCTTATAACTCATGTAGGGAAGAAGGGGCCAGAGAGAGAGAGGCTTTATGATGGCAAGTACTGTCACATCATTTTCCCTGGCGTGACATAACCATGCTGCCACGCTAGGGTTTGTACAGTTCTAGAGGAGTTGCAAAAACCTCATCGCTTTCTGGTGCTAAGTCCTGTCACGCTAGGAGTCCTAGCATGGCTAATAGTGCTGCCACGCTAGGGTTTGGTCTATTCCAGAGGAGTTGCAAAAACATCATCGTGCTCTGGTGCTAAGTCCTGTCACGCCATGTATACCGGCGTGACAGGACCGATGTGTCACGCCAAGATCCATGGCGTGGCATAACCATGCTGTCACGCCAAGTTATTTGCCATTCCAGACGGGTTGCAAAACGTCGACGCGCTCTGGTGCTAAGTCCTGTCACGCCATATATCCCGGCGTGACAGGACCGCTTGTCACGCTAGGATCCCTGGCATGGCATAACCGTGTTGTCATGCCAGGGTTTGTGCCATTCCAGAGGAGTTGCAAAAACGTCGTCGGTCTCGATGCTAAGTAAGGTCACGCTAGGGCTTTCGACGTGATAAAGAACGTTTCATCACGCCACTATCCTGGCGTGACAAGATTCTCAGTAATAAAAAACAAAAAGATCTATGCATGATTTCATTCATTTCATTCAAACAACATTTCATACAATAAGAATCATCCACCAGTCATCTCATTTCATTCAACATTAACCATCCATCAATCATCTCATATATCAACTCAGAAATTTCATTTCATGCTATCATTTCATTCAACAAGAATCATCCATCAATCATCTCATTTCATTCAACATAAATTTTACAGACATGTATACACCCATTCATTACATCACTTGTGTTTTTAGCGTGCACCCGTTCCCGGTGTGAACCTCGCTGCTGGATGTTGGCCTCGACAACATTTACTGAACTAATATCCATGCGATCACAGCGTTTGCGGCATGGTCTGAGTCAGCTGCGTGGGGGTCGGTGCACCAACATGGTCCGAGAGGACCGTCTCATTGGGAAGCCTGGCATCCACATCCTTGTCGTGCTCCTCGTCGTCCTCGTCTCGTGTAGCCGAAGCGGATGTCGTTGCGCGTGATGTTGTAGCACGCGAGGACCCACTCTGAGCAGGGGTAGGTTGAACGACTTCTCCCACCGCCACTGTGCAGTTCATTTTTGCAGCTATTCGTCGGCATCGACGGTGAACCATCTACAAGGTAAACAAAAAAAAGGTAATGTAGTTTAATAAAAACAAGAGAAAAACATGGATACTAAAATATAAAGTGATGTAAACTAAAGTATCAAAATAAAGAACAATACAAACTTAACACACTGCAAGAGATATAACTGAATATACTAAATGCCTGAATCACAATTAATTTGTCCTTTCCACATATTATATCTCTAACATATGCAATGAGCATGTTTGGCCCCGCCTCAGTTTGGGACATATGAAGCATGATGAACACCGATTATCAGCAAATCAAGCTTAAATGCGGTAGAGATAGATAATATAAAACTGACCGTGACAAACAATTGATCTGGGGTGATGATGCACCATAGACCATAGACAGTCCAATACACTAAATACTTCACCTTGACAAATCAAGAACACAAAATATTGGGTACACATGAACCAGGGAAACGAAACTTCAAAGTTCAGACAATTGGGTTCCAAATAAATTCACATAGAAAGTCCTTACAGAACATAAACTTCAAAGTTCAGACAACTGGGCTCCAAATTAACCAGGGAAACTGAACATTGTCCATGTTAATCACTCTTTCAACGCCCTAATCCATAGGATAAGGAAATGCTCCCAAGTATTATCAGGGAGATATTATTCTTTGAGGTCATCTCATATCATGGTGCGCTTCGTTCTATGTCAACAGTAGAAAATTCACCTACTGAGTCTGTACACGATCCTGTACAACTAGCTGGTAAAAGAACAAGGGGCGGACCCGCAAAAACACGAACGAAAAATGAGTTCTCAAAATTTTGCAAGCAAATTATAAACATATTGAAGTGTCAGAAAACTGACTGCTAGCTCTCCTTTAGTTAGTTGCTGCCCTCTAAAATCAGACCAAACGGTCAAATCGATCTCACGTTCTAAATTGCACTAGTGTGCTGCAGGCATGCATGTTTGGATCATCAGGCAAACACAGGTTTGTTACGAAAAATGAGTTCTCAAATTTTCGCCAGCTAATTATATACATATTGAATCGGATGAACAATGTTCCTAATTAACATGGTGACCACCAATACTTCAAACCCATGTGCAATGCCAATTTTGCTAAATAGCAACGGTGGTTACCTTCGGCCGGCGGGCGGAGGACTGCCGATGAGGGGACGATGGCCATCGAAGGGGTGGTTGCATGCGGGAGGACGGCAATGGTGGGGGATGATGACTGTTGGGGAGGATCACTGCAGTGGAGGATGGCCTGCGGGAGGAGGACGGCCGGCGGTGGGAGAACGAAAGAGGTTGGATTGCGAAAGGGAGGAGAGAGGGCGCATAGGAGCGAGAAGAGTGAGATGGGGAAGATGGGGGAAAATGAAGAACTGCTTGGGTCGAGAGCCCTAAGTCGTCACTGTCACACCACTTGATATGGCGTGACAAGCCAACTCATCACGCCACGCAAGCCCTCCATACTAGCACGACACGTAGACGAGGGCTTGCGTGATAGTTTTAGCCACACCGCGATAGGTGGCGTAACAGAATAATTTGGTCATGCCACGGGAAATGAAGTGACCAAAGGGGCCAAAATTAGCAATAAAGTTAACAAGAGGTTAAGTTTAAAATATTAATAAAAAAGATTAAATAAAAAAATCTGCCACATACCTACGTCAGGGGCGGAGCTATAGTAGATGCATGGGGGTACAGTTGCACTCCCAAAATTTTTACACAAAAATCTGGTATATACTTGCCTTAATACATAAAGTATACACTACACATACTAACATACAATCGGAGCGTCTGAAAGCTCAAAATTGTTTGGTGATAATTGAGTCATTTGACTTTGTTTTCATGGCACATTTATTGCTAACCATATTTGGATACTAAGATAAACTATGTCATGCTTTGTAAAAGAGGGATCAAGATATTGTTAATGCTGTTGAGCTTACATACATGACTAAGCTTCAGTTGCACTTGTTGCGACAGGATGATGGATGGAAAACTTTTCTCAAGGATGTCACTTGTTTTTGTATTAAGCATCGCATCAAAGTTCCTGGCATGAATTGTTTCTATGTGCCTGTGGGGAGACCAAAGCGTTTCTTTGGAAAAGTAAAGAATTCCCATCGCTTCCATGTTGAAATATTTTTAAGTGTCATTGATATGCAACTTGAAGAGCTCAATAGCGAGTTGGTTAAATTTATTACAACTGTTTATTTCTAAATTCCAACACATCATTGCTTCCTACTAATACATTTACTTCTTATGACAGGTTTGATGAAGTTAATACAGAGCTACTTTTTTGCATGATATCTTTGCATCCTGCTGATTCATTTGCTTCATATGATAAGGATAAGGAATAAGTCCAGTTTACTCCCTCGAACTATCAGAAAAGTCTGATTTACCTCCTGAACTACAAAACCGGTTATTTAACCCCATAAACTTGTGAAATCCAATCACAAAACACCTCGTGCTGGTTTACATGAGTGGTTTTGCTGACGTGAACGCATCTCTCTCTCTCTTCCCCTCACCCCCCCCTCTCTCTCTCTTCCCTTCACCCTCTGTCTATCTGCATGGGGCCGCCCAGGTTACTCATCGCCGCCAAGATTCACAAGAGAACCAGAAGCATGGTGGAGGCCGGAAAGGCCCTCGATGCCGCCATAGCCGCCTCCTCTCTCCCGCACCGACCTCCATTGCCTCATCTCCTCCCTCGCCGTTGGCCTCCGCACCCGCCTCCACATCCGCAGGGGAACCGTCGTGCTCCTCCTCCTCCCCAACTCCCTCACCTTCCCCGTCGCTATCCTCGCCATCCTCGCCGCTGGCGTCGTCGCCGCCACCATGAACCCCTCTAGCTCCGCCTGCCGAGATTGGGCAAGATTCGGTCACTCAAGCCGCCGCCTAGCCTACGCGACGGCAAGAGCGTCGGGTCATCGCCGCGGTCGCCGGTGACGAGAGTTGGCATGTTTTCGCCCCGGCGATGGAGCAGGGTCGGCTCCGGCGTGGACTTCGACCTGTTCGCCTTGCGGCTGCTGGAGGCGACTAAGGCATCGTCCTCGCTGGCGACAAAAGAAGTCAACGGCGTCGCGTCAGCTCCCCGCCCAAGAAACCCAACCCATTAACCGCTCGTCCGGCCTCCGGGAACATCGGGTGGAGAAGTGGCGGCTCGGCGACCTCCTCCTCGTTAGGAGCTCGTCGGAAGGTGGCCGCATCAACAAGGACCCGATCTTCAAGTGCTCATCGGTGCAACATCGACGCGCCGCCAAGAAGAAGGCGAAAGCGAGCGACACGACGACGACCAAGGCCAGCGGCAAAGCCGACGCCATGGGCAAGGTCAAGAAGCGATCAAGCAACAAGAGCTTGGCGGCGGCAGAGGGCATCGTCGGTGCGTCCGGTTGAGCAGTTCGTGGTGGCCAAAAGGCTCGGTGGGTACTCGTGGTACTACGGCCGCGGCATGGCAGCACTGGGGACCAAAGGGAGAATGGGGAGAAGAAAAGCAATGAAGAAGAAGCAGGAAAGTGTTTGGCTGGGAGAAGGTAAGGAAGAGAGAGAAGGTGATTTGGATGCCACGTACATACTAATTTGGACAAAAACCAGCCACGTCAGCAAAACCACTCACGTAAACCGGCACGAGGTGTTTTGTGACCGGATTTCGCAAGTTTAGGGGGTTAAATAACCGGTTTTGCAATTCAGGGGGTAAACCAGACTTTTCTGATGGTTCGAGAGAGTAAACTGGACTTATACCTAAGGATAAAGTTCTTAAACTTGCTAAGTTTTATCCAAAATATTTCTCAAACATAGATTTGATTTAACTTTCTTTGCAATTGACATGCATCATGATACAAGGTTTTGAGAAGTGAAGAATCTCAGTGAGCTCTCTATTAAACTTGTTGAGACAAAAAAACATGATCGCTATAAACTTGTTTATTTACTGCTCAAATTGGTATTGATCCTTCCTGTAGCTACTGTAAGTATAGAGAGGGTATTTTCGGCAATGAATCATGTGAAAAACAAGCTAAGAAATAGTATGGGTAAACAATACTTGAATGATTGCTTAGTTACATACATTGAGCGTAAATTTTTTCTACAAGTTAGCGATGATGCTATCATCAATTGCTTTAAAAGCATAACGAAACGTCGTATCAAGTTATAATTTTCTAAAATATTTTGTGATGTTTGTTATAGTACGAACAAGTAATTTGACACATTTGAACTTATATACTATGCCATTTGAACTTATGTTGGAACAAATGTACCTTAAGTTCACATCTTAATCGTCAAAATCATGGCTCCATCACCGACCTACGTGATCCGGAAACAAACTATACAAGAAAGGCATCCAGCCATCCATCGTCTAGACGAGGCGTCCAAACACCGCAACGGTGGCCAACGGTGGCGAGTCAGACTGGCCCAAATTTGGTTCATCACCTTTTTTTTTCTACGAAAAATTTGGTTCATCACCTATTGACCTGGTCTAGGTCGCGGAGCTGCCTGCTGCGTGCCTAGAAAAAAAGAAATGCAAGTGGGGAAGGCCACAGCGCAACTGCTGCTGCGACGCGCCTCCTCCGCCTTCTTGACCACCCCCTCGCGCGCTCCACTGCTCCGCCGCTCGGCAGTCAACTCCTCCCGATTCCAGCACCGCGCCGCCATGGCCTCCTCCGCCTCCGCCGCCGCCCCGTTCCAGAAGGTCCAGATCCAGCGCGAGGACACGGTGAGCGCTCCTTCCCCTCCCTGCACTCCACACCCGCACCACTTCCGCTCCGACCCTTGGCCGTGTTCTGTGATTGACTTGCCGACGAGGTGCTTCTCTAGGGTTTTTTCCACATCCCCCCCTTTTTTGACACCCAGGGAAGCTTCTCCGTTGTATCTGCTCGGTGCTCCCCAGTCAAATTCGTCTCTCGCATTTCGCGACGATTGCTAGGATTTGAGCTCTCTTTTAGAAGGTTTTTAGTTTTTTTTTGAAAAAAAATATATTTCGTGCGATTGATTCGAGGAAGCTGAAATTATCATCATTTTGGAAAAAAAGAAACCGAGAACGATTTCTCGTTGAGGTAATCATACTATGCACTTCTCCGTGCATAGTTGCGGTTCCTCAAGTCCAACAAGAGGATTCTGGAACATAATAATCCGCTTTTTTTTTGTTTTATTTATACTTTACCGTATGCTTTCCCCTTTTCCTTTTTCTTTTTCTTTGGGCTTTGGCCCTTTTTTCCCTTGTTGCTTTGCTTTGCTTTACCTTTTATTTTATTTTTTCTTTATCCTAATTTATATATATGATGCTATTGCCAAAGCATTACTACAGTAGTCAGGGGGTATTGACTTTGTTGGCTGCCGTTCATGCAGTAATATGTTTATGTCGTTATGTAGAAATAGAATAATAGAGTTTATTCCATCAATTTCTTCTTTTGCTTATTGTACGTGCAAATACTGGATAGATTTAATTAATTGAAAGTATGCAGTAGAATTATCTTATGCCTATTCGTTACACTTATACAATATCGCTAAACTCACCTTTCCTATTAGAAAAAATTGATCCTCGTTGTGTCTTATGTTAGGTTTGTTTTATTGTGCCCTAAAAATATGCAATTACCTTATATTAGATACCCAGATTTATGACAGGAAAAGGTCTTCATAGCATCTAGCCCTGAGAAGAGAAATTGACCCACGTCCCATTACATAACTTGCAAAATTTCTGGATGCAATGCTCTGGAAATTTCACCAAAGCGGAATTCAGTTGGCTCAAGGAGCTAAAATGAAAACTTCTGTGGAAAAAGGATTAAAATGTAAATGGTGAAATTAAGTGAGGCAGAATGTTGCACAGTGTAACAAGGTCAATTTTTATTGGGAGAAGTCCTAGCATACTTGCAGTTTAGTACCTAGGTATCCTATTACTAAAAAGCTTGCACAATAAAAATGATGCTAGGTAATAATGCTTTCACTTTCTTGGACTAACATGTACAACAATCAATTTGTAGAAAATTTGAATATGATAGTGTAACCTTCACAGGTTTTGTGCTAACAATGTATCACCACAATCATGAGAAGTATATTTTATATGGAAGTGTAACAGTGGCACAATTCACTAGTCCTGCCTGATGCTATTACCTTTTGCTCTGTCTGTTATTCATAAACAAATTTAATGTTGTTTATCTGCAGATTTTTGATGCCTACGTTGTTGGCAAAGAAAATGCTCCTGGAATTGTGGTTTTGCAAGAGTGGTGGGGGGTTGATTATGAGATCAAGAATCACGCCACCCACATTTCCCAAATTGGTGGAGGATACAGAGCACTTATTCCAGAGTATGATCATATCTTGTGGTGCTTTATATTTCATCACTTGTTCAAAGTACAGTAGTATGAAATGAATGCTTCATAAGATGCTAGTACTTGGTCAGAATGTTGTTGCTCAGTCAAGCACTTTGTTTCTTCAAATGATCACATATTCTTTCTTCAGTTTGTACCGTGGGAAAGTTGCTCTGGATGTAGCCGAGGCACAACATCTGATGGAAGGTCTGGACTGGCAGGGTGCAATCAAGGATATTCAAGCTTCAGTTAATTGGCTCAAGTCAAATGGATCACCCAAGGTAGGGATTGTTTATCTTTGTTCTTGTTTTGTCATTCTCTCTTTGTGTTTGCTTTATTCAAATTATACTATAAATTAGTTTTAGTAATTGGTAAACCATTTTGATTAACTACTAGTCTACTACTGTGTGGTACTCTGGTAGACAGTCAGGTGTTTTTGTCATATGCTGTCACCTAAGTACCTAACATTACTGCAAGCAAGGCTATAGTAGTACTAGGGTCCTTTTCTTAAGAATCCACATGTTTATTGAGTCACTGAATACTGATGGTATTGAACTCCAGTATGTTGGATGAATAACAATAGATCTGTAAGCGATGGTGTACTTTGGGTGGCTATCGTGTACTAGCTCCATGTGACAAAACCTTCTGTGTAAGAATACATTTTTTTGTTCGCAAAAACATGCCGCATTTCAATTTGGGTTATTTTCCTAAGTTGGTAAATTCCAGCTATTAATTTTTTATTGAACACCTCTTCTGCTGAAAAGAATCAAATCATTTCTAGTCTCATGTGTGAATGGTCATTTTCTTCAAAAAAGCATCAAAGGGTCCATTAATCAGTGAGAGAACCTTGTGGGTAAACCTTATTATAAATTAATACATAGTACAGTAGGAGCCTCTCCTGTTTTCCCTAAAAAAAAGAGACAACCTTGTGGGTACTTTTGTCATTCCTGTTAGAAAATGTATTTCCATAGTTATATGTGATATGTTCTAACATGTCAAGGCCCATGGAGGTAGTAATAAGATTAGAAGTTTTGTACATTAGTTGGAAGTACATTGTTGAAATCAAACAGCTAAATTCTGGTACTTCAAATGTTACAGAAGCTGAATGCCTATCTCTGGTGTGTTTTGTTAATACCTTCCTTTGACCTTGCTTTCCATTTTGTGCTGATGTAATACCTCAGTCAAACTTGTCTGAGAAATTAGACTTTAGTTTGTGATGTGCCTGAAAATTTGAGGTAAAAGAACTTTGTGCTCCTGAGACCAGTATATATTGTGTTGATTAACTGGCCATTATAGTATCAACTATCAACTATCCAACCCACGAGTAGGATGGCTCTGATAGATTTGTCTTTTGATATGCCAGTTAATAAAACAAGGAAAGGTAACTATGGGCTTTTACGCAAAAGAGAAATCAAGATAAGAAATTGATTACTTAATTAATTTGTTAGCTGTCCAATAAAGCAAACTTCTGTATGGCGACATAGGTCATAGTTATAGGAGGAGGCAGTGTTCGTGAAATAGCCTAGGCGCTCAGTGCCGGATGGCCGCCGGGACTTGGGGGCAAAGTTGGGTGCCTAGGCGGCTGCCCGCCGCGACTTGGGGCAAAGTCGGGTGCCTAGGCGGCTGCCCGCCGCGACTTGGGGCAAAGTCGGGTGCCTAGGCGGCCGCTCGCCTAGGCATTCCAAGGCGGCCGGGGCGGTCCAAGGCGCGACGGCGGTGGGTAGATTGCAGCGACCACCTTGGCAGCCGAGGCGGGATGAGGCGGGGGAGGCAGTCCAAGGCGGCGTTGACACGGGCTGGATCGACATCACCCTCGGCCGAATCGACGTCGCCACTGCTGTTTTCATGTCACCCCTGTCGATTCCACTGCGCCGCCGGCCGGATCGACGTCGCTGCCGCTTCCTCGCAGTCGATTCCACTTCCCCGTCGCTGGATTCAGCCTCCCTACCGCCAGTTTTGTCTCCCCACTGCCGCTTTGTGCTGATGGGAGGGGGCAACGCCGGGAAGGAGATGGGGTGGTGGCGGGAGGGGAGAGAAGGAGAGAGCGAGAGCGAGGAGGGCAGTGCAGCGTCGGCGTTGCAGAGAGAGAGAGAGAGAGAGAGAGAGAGAGAGAGAGAGAGAGAGCTGTGGTGGTGGTGCTGGTGTTTGATGAAGGCAACGGTAGCAGCAGGGGCAAAGGCAAGGGTAGCAGATGGGCTAGCCTTGCTTGGGAGGCCAGGCCCAACAAAAGGCCATCTAATTGCCTCAAAAGATCCTTTCTTAGGGTTTCATCTCTCTCCCCCACACAGCCGTCACATGGAGAAGCAGAGAGAGCAGGGAGGTTGCCTCGTTGGGAAGCTACTGCCGCTCCACCTGTGCCGGTGCCACCACTGCCGGCAGTCAGGACTCTGCCTCCTCGCCGTCCATTCTGCCTCCTCCGCCGTTGATTCTCATCCCTTGCCTTCGATTACGCCTCCACACCACCAGATTCCGCCTACCCACCACCGGATTCCGCTACTCCGCCACCCAAATCGACCTCCATCCTATAGGTACTGCCACTGCTGCCCCCCTCCCCTCACATTGCCCTCCTGTCACCTCCGTCGAACATGCCGATTTCCAAGGTCCCCTCTCCCTTGTTTGCTAATCGGCCGCCTATGCTGCGGCGCTCTAGGCACTACCCTGCCGCCCGACTAGCGCCTAGCGCCTTGGTGAACATTGGGAGGAGGGGACAATCCAGTTAAGCTCTTAACTATATTAGTTTGCTGACCGAACTCTGTTAGTAGCCTTACCATGGAAGTATAGCCTATGCTGCATATTTATCCTGTAGTGATGGACAACCCATAGCAACATACATCTTGTGTATGTTCTGTCCAAAACAATGCAGGTTGTAATTAATTGCTTTATGATAACCTTTTTGCCATCTATTCTGTACTTAGGTTGGTGTTACTGGTTATTGCATGGGAGGTGCTTTGTCAATTGCAACTGGAGTTTTAATCCCAGAGGTTGATGCTGTTGTTGCTTTCTATGGGACACCATCTTCTGAGCTTGCTGATCCTTCCAAGGCTAAGGCTCCCATCCAGGCTCATTTTGGGGAGCTTGACAGTATTGTTGGATTTGCAGATGTCACTGTAAGACCTTTTATCATAAGTCATTAATTTCTGCTGTTATGACTCATTATCATCTATGTTTTCCCTTTCCACTTCTCTTCATTGCTTGCTTTTCATACTGCTGCTTACTTCTTACTATTGCCTGCTGTTGCTTACTAAGATGATATCCAAGTGTTTCCTACGTCTTGTACTCTTGTATATGCTTTGTCACTGTAGCCCCCCACTACTTACCAGCAAAAACGACAAGTGGCCAGATCTCGCTGGTTGTGTGAACCCTGATCAGAACAAGATTGTGTTCAGGGATATTTGCTTAAACATATACTTCGTATCGCTGGATAGTTAGTTTTTGAGCAAGGGCATAGTGATGTAAATATGTGTGATTCCGTACGGTATCTGCTGTTTGACTTAGATCATCTGACATGTTTTCAGATAAATACTTAAAGCCTCAAATGAATAAATATCCCAGAACAGTATCTTCTATATACATTGATTGACCTAAAAATGTAACACTGTTGTTATTTGATGTTTCAGGCAGCCAAGTCGTTGGAGGAGAAGCTCAAGTCTTCTGGAGTACCATACGAAGTTCACATCTACCCTGGATGTTCGCATGCCTTCATGAACACATCACCAGAGGCCCTCAAGAGGAGGAAGGAGATGGGTTCGACTGATGAGAACCAGGGAGCCATTGATCTGGCCTGGTCTCGCTTCTCTACTTGGATGGGTCGTTTCCTGGGATCTGCATGAGCCACCATTCCCATATGGTCTGTGATGTATATCTGGAGTCAAGCCATAAGAATAAAATGTTAGATCCAGGATGCAGCCAGTGTCGAAACCAGACAAGTATGCTTGTGTTATACTCTGTGAACTTGGCATTTCTGGTTTATGGATGATCTGTGGTGTGCTTTTCTCCAGTGTTTCGTGGTATTTGGGCTTCAAAAGTTTGGGTTTTTCTACTCTAAATTAACCCTGTGGGGGGTACAATACACACCCCGGGCTGGGATCCCGGCCCATCCACATGGAGTTGAACTAAATTTCACTTGGATGGACCGGAGTCTCCAAACAAGGCCTAAGATTCCAGTCGATCTAAGTTACTATTGAATCAAGCTTTGTCATAAATTTCAGTAGACAGCAGGATTGTGCAGAAACATGTGAGACCCCTCCCCGCCACTATCTGCCGGCATGCGCTTCACCGGCCGGGAGGTGAATTTGTCATAGAAATGGTTCTATAGGACTCCGCGTTAGAATACGATCTCCAAACGTCAAAAACAGAAGTCCACACTAAAAGCTACAATGGTTTGCTACAGTAAATATGGCACGGTTCTATAGAGGCCCACACTACAGTAGAACTGGTACAGTAAATATTTTTACTGTTTCTGCATTACTGCTGCAATACCGCTACCGGGTGCTCTTCACAAACTCATAAACGCTGTTGGCACCGGATCCATTTGTCATGCTTTGGTTTATGGATGTTGGGTGAATTGTGTTGGCCATCTTTCTGCAGTTGTTTCTGGATTAGTGCCTGCGAACAACGAAATTCCATAACGCATTGTTGTAGAGAAAACATCATGGTTGGCTTGCTACTTGCTATTCAAAATGTAGCAACCATATTCTTCTTTCACAACACGGATTTGACTGCTCGGCTGGTGCTGCTGCCGGTTCTTCTCAAAATGTACGTACATGCAATGTAGCGACCATTGGCGCACAATAATTCCCTTCTTCACGCCACTCCTCAAGCGACGTAGAACTGGTAGAAGCAGATACCGGAGGTATCGTGAGATCTGAACCGTTGGATGCATGGCTTCTAGCGCGGTTTCCAAGGATGTAAAATTGGTAAATTCCATGCCTTGGTTTGGTATTACGGCGAGATGGTACGGAATTTTGGGCTAATCTAGCGTGTTTTAGTCACGTATTTACAGATATGATCGTATACAGAACGTATTAGCAAAAATGGCATCGTTGACACACGGTGGCTGTGCGTCAACGCCCGAGACCACGACATGTGGTATTGGCGCATGGCCACCGTGCGCCAACGCCGGCCCCATCGACGCAGCGTGCGCTGCCCCGCCACCTCGGCGTTGACCCGCTCGGCCCGCCACCACGGCATTGGCGCAGTGGTCATGCGCCACCGTTGGCGCATGGTGGCCCTGCTAGCCAATTAGCTAGGTAATTAGTGGTTAGGTTAGTTAGATAATTAGTTAGGTTAGTTAGGTAATTAGTTAGGGTCTGAAATTTGCAGGAATTTTAAAATATAGCAAATGAGTTTAAAAAATTATAATTTTTTTTTGTGGAGCCTCCTGACACCGTGTACTTACTTGTGTAAATTTTTCATAATTTTATTCGTTCAAAATTTTTATCGCTATTTCGTATAAGTGTCCTGTTAGTACGAATCAATAAATGTTCGTGCCATGTGTTGATTGTCCAAACATCTGAATGAGGACCTCCCTCTATTTGCCTTAATTTTCCACCGAAAGCATCAATCACTCGTTATCCCGTCACCTCCTTGTCTTATCCATCAAATCTTTGTCCCTCGACATGCATGGCTTAATTAGCGCGGGGGATAAGGATTCCCTTCGAGCAGCGGCTATAAATTAGAGGGAGCGAACGCGATTTCATTTCGCAGTCGCTCGCTCGCTCTTCCACTAGTTCATTTCATATCGCAGTCGCTCGCTCGCTCTTCCGCTCATTCATTTCATTTCGCAGTCGCTCGCTCTCTTACTCTGTCAATTATATTTTTGGGGACATTTCAACGTTATTAATTGCCGTCGTTCGCTGGTAGTTTGGTCATAATTTATAATTTACAGTGTTTATCAGTTACAAAATAATGAGCAGTAATTAATTAATAAAGTAGTGTACATTAATTGTAGTGTTAGTTTGGTCGTAAAGCGAAATCAAATAATAAGAAATGCATTCACCGAAGAACAGAGGAGCATAATCTAATTAAACTACTTATCATGTAGCTTATCACCCCAGGAAAACTACTCTGCAATTAATTTACAATCTTTTATGTTCATTATCCACCTTCTCACTAATGTTCTCTCTATTCCATGTGTTACAAGCCATGTCTTTACCGGAGCTACTAGAACACTTCTACAATGAGGATCACTGGTGACGCCGATGGCCCTTCACCCCTGCTGCTTCAGGCGAGGAGGGATTACTGGGAGCAGGACGATCGCTACGTCCCGATCCTCCGGGACACAGGCTTGTTGCCCCTTGCGAGGCTGGTCTCCGTCGAACACTAGTCCACCCTAGACGCCAGCCTGCTGTCAGCACTTGTCGACAGGTGGAGGCCCGAGACGCACACCTTCCACTTTCGGTGGGGTGAGATGACGGTCACTCTGCAGGACATCTCGTTCTTGACCGGTCTCCCGATCCGGGGTGAGCCGCTTGTTCCGGACCCTCTGGGTGTGGATTGGAAGGCCAGGCTGGAGCAGTGGTTCGGCCAATCTCTCCCGGAGGGTGCACGTGGTGTCCCCCGGGCTTGGCTGAGGCAGTTCAGCAAATGCCCGCAGGGTGCACCTCACGAGGTCGTTAGGACGCACCTCATTGCTTACCTTCTCCAGCTCTTTGGTTGGGTCCTGTTTCCAACCACAAAGAGCGATTTTTTTAACCCCAACTTCATCTGCGTCGTCGGTCTTTGGTTGACGCGAGGGCTGGGTCGATGCCTCAAGATTTGGGATCGATCGTCCTTTGCGCCACATTTGGTGGTTGTATGGCGCCTTCGCGTGGCGGCACCGGGTACCAACGGTAAATTCGCTACGTGCTCCTGCAGCTGTGGAGTTGGGAGCACTTCCCTGTTGGGCGGCCGACCATCGAGATAGCGGCGCACCCGTACCCCGTTCCGCATGACCAGGTAGACGGGCCACCATGGGATTACGGTGGACTACTGCCAGTCTGCGCTGGGCCAGCGGAAGACCAGCGAGGTGCTACTCATTGTACCACAACGAGTTCGAGTCGTTGCACGAGAGCGACATCATCTGGTGTCCATGGTATAATGATTTCCTACACACGGTAGCGTCGCACGGGCTGTCCGTGCAATGCATCCAGGACGTAGGACTGTAGACAATGATCTGCCACCTGGTGTTCGCACATATGGTGGAGCCTTACGCGCCGTAGCACGTAATGCGACAATTTGGTCGGTACCAGTTCGTGCTCCCCGGATGGCAGGCTCCTGGATTGAGCCGTACATCTGTGAGTCAAACTTCATCCGAGTAATGTTTGCAGTCCTTACGTCTTCTTTTCTAACATCAATTCTTCCGAAAATGCAGGCAATCGAGGGCGGGTAGGCATTCAGGACTGGCGAATGTACCAGCAGTAGTGGACTACGACATGGACGAACAGGGCGCACGTGGATGTATGGAATGAGCAGTGTCCGTACGACCTTGAGACGTACGATGCGTACTTGGAGTGGTACGTGCTACGAACGCGCGCAAGACTCACCATTCCTCCTCCGGAGCGCCCGAACCTGGTGACATCACACACGCACCACGAGAGCCTCCGCCGACGTCGACGAATCGCGGTAAGCCGCGATGTGGCGACACCAAGAAGACACTTACAACCTCTCGTCTGGTTGTTGATAATATTTGTACTATTTGTTAATGAACCTGGTACGTATGTCACTACAGTTGGAGCGGGCGTATCGCATCCATAGCGCATCGGAGGACAGCCTCTGCAGCCCAGATAGAACCCCGGCAGGATATAAAATTTTTTTGAAGCACATCTCGGCGGAGATGAAGAAGATAATAAAGAACTTGAGCTGCAGTCGTTTGACGGACGACGACCTGCGTATCGGGCACGAAGTGGGGGGGCCGTACTCACCCGCTAGGTCACCACGACCTAGCGAGTCTGGCAGGTGTCATAGTGTTCCCCGTTGGTCATCCGCGGGCCAGGTCGTTGTGGAGGTAAGTCGCTATGTACAAATCTACGTTCAGTTTTTTTGGTTATATCTTACGTTCCGCTAACATCATGTCATTCTCCTGCCATAGGTCCGTCAGGATAAATCACTTCTGTCGTCCGGACCTGGTACACAGATTGATGCTCCCCCTCGGTCATCTACACTGCACATCCGGGAGGTACGAGGTTCTTAGTTTACGTCCAAAGTGTTTATTTGTACTAACATCGTTCCATCTTGCAATCTTCAGTTGGCCGTGGGGGGTGACGGCCAGTTCATGTCGACTGATGATGAGGATACGAGCCTCCCAGCTCCTGCTAGGGAGCAGTACACGGTGCTACGGTACAGACAATGGCAGCTAGGGTTTCTAGCGTACGCAGGGCAGAGCTCCTCCGGGTTTGCTACCCCACCGTACGTTCAAGGCCAGAGCTCCACCGGGTATGCGGGAACCCCGTACGTCTAAGGCCAGAGCTCATCCGCGCAGCCGGAGTTGCAGGCATCATACCCCCAGAGTAGTTTTATAGCCTCCGTCATGGATGAATTCTTTGGAGGTGTCCCCCAGGTCGGCATGGCTCATCACGACGACATGTACGCCTACCAGACTCTGCTTCAGAATCAGCCTACTGGTCCACCTCCGTCTCAATGGTTTCTGTACCCCCTCCGAACCGACACGCGTTCTCCGGACCGGTAGACGTATTCCACGAGTCATGATTGACGCAAAACAAGGTCGCGCAAGCGGACGCAACCGCAACAGGCAGAGAGTAGTGGCTCAGACGAGTGAGCCATATAGTATCGCGCGTTATGCGATTTTGTTTTACTATATTTGTACACGTATTTTGGTTGTTACGTGTGTATTCCAGTGCTATATTGTATATCGACATCTCCAATGGAGTTGCAATGCAGCTTTTTTATACATTCCAAGTCACGTGAAATCATGAAACTCTAATTTTCGAAACCTAAAATCGAATTTTTTGTGACCTAAATCCTAAATTTTCGAGATAATACCAGAACACATATAAAATTGCCAAAACATTACACAGTTAAGTCCACTGCGTGAGGAGCCTTCAAAATAAAATTCATAATTTTTGAACTTATTTTCTACATTTATTGATTCGTGCTAACATGCCACTTATACGAAATAGCGATAAAAATTCTAAACGAATAAAATTATAAAAAATTTACACAAGCAAGTACACGGTGTCAGAAGGCTCCACAAAAAATTTCATAATTTTTTGAACTCATTTGCTATATTTTAAAATTCCTTCAAATTTTAGACCCTAACTAATTACCTAACTAATTTAACTAATTATCTAACTAACCTAACCACTAATTACCTAGCTAATTGGCTGGCGTAGGGCCACCCTGCGCCAACGGCTAGTGCATGGCCACCCTGCGCCAGCGGCTGGCACATGACCACCCTGCGCCAACGGCTGAGGTGGCGAGGCCGCTCGCTGAGGTGGCGGGGCCGAGCAGGGTCGGCGCTGAGGTGGTGGGGCCATCGGGCGCACGTCAACGGGGCCGGTGTTGGCACCGCCAACGCCACATGTCGTGATCTAGGGCGTTGGCGCACGACCCCTATACACCAACGGTGCATGATATACGCCAATTGTAGTATTCTTTTGATCTCTAGCCCATGTGGCTTGCACGAGAGGGTCGATATATGTTGTCCCATTGGATTCAATTGACTTGCATTTTCCAAGTAACTCTTGGTCTTAAACAAATTAACTTAACTTCGTGCAAGTGCTTGGTGATCCAAACTCCACTCCAAAGTTCCAAATGCAGAGGACTTACTCGAATACGTGCAAGTGCTTGGTGATCCAAACTCCACTCCAAAGTTCCAAATGCAGAGGACTTACACGAATACGTGCATGTGCTTGGTGATCCAAACTCCACTCCAAAGTTCCACATGCAGAGGACTTACACGAATACGTGCAAGTGCTTGGTGATCCAAACTCCACTCCAAAGTTACAAATGCTGAGGACTTACTCATAGTATATACAACCAACATGCATGCATATATGTTTATGTATGGATGATACACGCCAATTGTAGTATTCTTTTGATCTCTAGCCCATGTGGCTTGCACGGGAGGATCAATATATCTAGTCCCATTGGATTCAATTGACTTGCATTTTGCACGAGTGCTTGGTGATCCAAACTCCACTCCAAAGTTCCAAATGCAAAGGGCTTACTCATAGTATATACGCTCAACATGAATGCTTTTATGTTTATGTTGTTATATGTCAGTCTGATTCCGAGGCCCGATTATGTATAGACACTTTACCTAAACAAAGGCCCATTAGGGAGCTGTCAGCTCACAATGCCCATTAGTTAGTTAAGTCCTATATTGCTTATTCATGAACAAAGGGGGACCTCCTCCTCCTATATAGGGGAGGGGGGGGGGCATGGGGCTCTTATTGTACACACAAGTCTACGAGTAAAGAGATCAATAAAGAGAGAATGTTGGGACTACATCCTTGTGTTCTTGTATATTGTTTATTATTTGTGAGTTGAGAGCTTCGTTCGTCAAGAACGCAACCTCGATTATACAACACGTTATCAGCATGATAACACTATAAGATAAGGCTTCATAGTACGTTGCTTTGATCTAAGTTTTTAATTCTAGCGATAATGTTCTTGTCAGTACATTAGTTTTTATTCTACTGTTCATTGTACACCTAATTCTAGCAGTAATGTCCTCTTCCCTCGGCCGCACCAGTCATACACCTCCGCGTACGTGCCACCGCCGACCGGCCGACTCCGTCGTGCGCCGTCGGCCAACCGAGCCGACCGACCATGTGCCTATGCGCACGCGCCGCCGGACTCCACCGAGATTTGTTCGGGTATGCCTCTGCATACCTAAATTAATTCAAGAAAATTCAAATGGTTATTTTTATTTTTGAAAGGCTTCAAAAGAACTAAAAAATTGGGATGTTACATTGGGCCATCTGGTTTTCGACCCATGCTGACTTTGAAATTTATATTTTATTTTCTTATTTTCCTAATTCATACTTTTCAGTTTCAATTCAATTTTTGGTTTGGCGATTTAAATTTAAATTTAAGTTTTAATCTATTTTCAGATTTAGCTTTAATTTGCCTTCACTCTATTATAAATTTTAGTTTTAGATTTCCTAATTTGATTCCTTAAAATTCACTACTCGACAATTATCTTTAAAATAAAATCTAGAGAATTCAAACGTCAACAAATATAACAACTTTTTTTTAAAAAAAAATGTCACATTTTCAACAATTTGAAAAGCAGTCAATTTTTGGGATGTTACAGGACGGAACACGTGATTATACCCATAAATCAGAGTAAACATAATCAAATATGAATTTTGTAGAGTGAATTGTTGTGCTAAACTTTACCCTCTTTTGCTTGTCGAAGACACAGTGTTTACAAAACTTCAACTTGTCGACGTTTTGACCATCAAGGAGTCCTCTTTCGCATAACTACATCATGTCGATTTCACTCAAATGCCCCAGACGCATTTCCAAAAGATTAGTAGCATCAAAATCAGATGATTTATTTGAGGTAATAACAACATTACCTAAAATTATAGTACCTTGCAGATGATATAAGTTGGCAGCTTTCATATCACCTTTCATCACAACAAGACAGCCTTTGGAGATCTTCAGAACTCCACCTCCACCTGAATACTTGTACCCTTTAACATCAAGAGTAATCAGTGAAATAAGATTTTTCTCCAAATCCAGAATGCGTTGAACATCTGGCATAGTTTTGATGATGTCACCAAACATCTTGATTTGGATAGAACCAATGCCATCAATCTTGTATGGTGAATTATCACCCATCAAAACAGAACCACTTGCCGTAGCTTCATAATTTATGAACCAATTTCGATTTGGACTCATGTGGAAAACGCATGCCATATCAAGAATCCACTCATCACTGGTTTTAGAATTACCGACAAAGGCAACAAGAACATCTCCATCAAAATCTTGCCTAGTAACAATGGTGGCTTTAGCATCATCCTCTTGTTAATCCTTCTTGAAATTGTTATTCTTTTTCTCATTTTTCTTTACCCACCAACACTCATATATGTCGCGTCCATCTTTCTTGCAATACTTGCACGACTTGTAACTGCCTTTGTAATTTTTCTCTAACTTTTGCCTCTTGAACCGCCGTTTGAACTCCTCTCCTGTTGTCTGCCACGGGCAACCAGGCCTTTTGTATGCAAATTTGAACTTTCTTTCGGAACCATGAGTTTCATCTTTTCCTTCGCATGCAATGCTTCATAGACTTTATTAAGTGTAAGATTATCTTGGCTATATAAAATAGTATCTCTGAACGTAGAGTACAAACTAGGCAACGAGCATAAAAAATAAGATCCAAATTTTCATCATAATATTTTACCTCCACAGACTCAAGATCCGAGACTACTTCTTTGAACGTTGTCAGATGGTTCAATAATGACCTACCTTCCGCCATCTTTTGCGAATAAAGATTCTGCTTCAAATGCATCTTACTAGTCACATCTTTGGTCATACAAATCTACTCTAGTTTCAACCATAATGTGGCAGTGGTCTTTTCCTTCAAAACATCCAGCAAAATATTATTGTATAGATGAAGATGAATCTGAGATAAGACCATACGATATTTTCTTTACTTCTCTTCAAGTGACCATGCAGCGGGCGTCTTGTCGAACCCTAATAAAGCGTCATCCAAATCAAGCTGTGCAAGAATAGCTCACATCTTGACTTGCCATAGAGAAAACCTCGTGTCTCAATCCAGCAACGAAATGTCGGACCCCGGGCTTTGAATACCCGAAGCCCTCGTGTGTGTACTGTACTAGTGCCATGATCAGTGGCTAGTACACGCATCCACAATATTGATAATCACATCCATACATTAATACATACAAAATGAAGCAAATGTAGTACGTTGTTGGTGATATGCCCTAGAGGCAATCATAGAGATGATTGTATCACGTCTATGTTTATGAGTTATTGAATAAATGTTATTCTGTTCCTTGAATGAATCATTGGTTAAGAAGATAAACAAGTCTGTGACTTGTTGGAGAAACTCTTTTAGCCTATATGATGTCGTTCTAAATGAATCACTGGTCGGATGTCACTGGTCGAAACACTAGTGACTCTATCGACCAACACATGTATTGATTGATGACCATGTTTAACCAGTCATGGATTTAGGGATATCGAATCAATAATGTGAACACATGTTAGCGAATATGGGGTTGGATTGACCCACCTTGAGACACTGTTGAGATTGTTACGATTTTATGTGTCGTCAGTTGGTCTCAAGCAATGATGATGTATAATCCTTAGACCTGAGATCAGCATGGTTTCCTACATGTGTAATAGTACAATTAGGGGTTGTCAAATGCTACTCCATAAGTGGGTAGTTATAAAGGTAGCTTTCGGGTATGCTATGAAACATGCGGAGGAATGTGACTGGTCGGATATAGGATTTGCCCCTCCTAACATAACATGAGAGATATCTCTGGGCCCCTCGATGTGGTCGGATAAAGAAAGTGCATGGTCATGCCACTAGTGGTCGAAGTGTTCGACTATGTGAAGTTATCCGACACTCGGTCGAGAAAGTATTGAACAGTCCATGGATAACACAACATCTCACCTAGAGTTCAACTAGATATCGTGAGGCAAAGGGAGAATACACAAGAAGGTCTTTTAGTTCGATCAGATACGGACTAGTCGTATAGAGATACGAGCTAATCGTAGGTTGGTCGAACATGATCAGTGGTCGAAACCTGGTCGTAAGGAGTTACAAACTGGTCGAGACCAAATATAAACTGGTCGTATAGAGATACGAGCTGGTCATTAGTGATGTGGACCTGGTCGTAGATCATATTGCATTAAGGTTTGTCCGATATAATTCGTGTGTATTCGGGAATCGTTATATTCTGCTAGGAGCCGTTGATGACTTGTGATCGGAAAGGAGTTTCCGAGTCACAGCCGATTACGCATGAACCTAACGGGTCACATACTTAATGGGTTAGAACAAACAAGTATGGATACGATTCGTCAAACGTGTTCGGATAGAATCCGTCACGGGCACTATATAAGGAGATGCTTGAGGCTATTGGGAGTGCGTGTGCGAGACACGTGAGTTGTTCCACTGAATCCCTAGCTGCCATCTTCTTGAGAGAGCCTTCCCGTGCGACTTGGTGATAGCACACCAACGTACGGTGTTCCTTCCCTGGACGTGTGAATACCGTAGAGGCGTTACTGCGGTTGCTGTTGCGCTTGAGGACGATCCACGATTTCTCCAGGAAAGTGATTGGTTGCTAGAGGAGTCGATCGACATCGGGAACATTGGACCATTGACTATGACCACTACATCGATACACTCTTCGTTGGACCAGGCTACTCCAACTGTTCTTCCACTACACTGTGCGTCTGGTGGTAACGATCTGTGATCTTCTACTTGCATGGCTTCCTGGTTTGTATGGTAGAATTTTTGAATTGTCAGCTAGCGTAGCTTACCCGTATCCCTTCATACATAACTTAGCGATTACAATATGTACATCATGAAGGCC
Organism: Phyllostachys edulis; assembly: GCA_036346405.1. Taxonomy (NCBI): domain Eukaryota; kingdom Viridiplantae; phylum Streptophyta; class Magnoliopsida; order Poales; family Poaceae; genus Phyllostachys; species Phyllostachys edulis. The sequence continues at coordinate 81,284,611 of CM070545.1, read as the reverse complement.
GACCGGCCAAATAAAAGCTTAAGTATCAGAAGTAGCGAATATAACGGCGGAAGTAAAATGTAATAAGAGTTCAAAATCCCAACGACATGCCCATCCAAACCCTTAGGCAATTGACAAGAGACAAGTCCTAGAAAGACCCATCACCGAACCCACCGGTTCCGGGTGCGAAGAAGACGTCGTCTGGCGCCAAGGTAGCCAGAGTCGAGATCTTGAGTTGGATCGATTTGCCTTTGGTAGGATCGAATTTGTAGTATCGAATCATAGAATCAGTGATTCCATGGAATTATAAAAATACACATATTTAACATCTATACTATAAGTTTGTATGATTCTTATATGGTTTACCATTTGCATGTTCCTTCAAAGCAGCTAGACATACTCTAGGAATAAAAATAGCTTATCATTATCAAGCTCAAGATTGCCCGTGCTATAATATAGATATTTGTACTAGCATTACCACACTGATACAATATTTTGCATGCTCCTTGTTTATTTATAGTTTCATTCTCAGAAATTAATATCAACAAATTTTGCTCTAAAACAAAATATCAGCAAAGCCTGGCCTCTAAAAAAATTGCAATTTTTTTGCCCTATGTCTCTACGAGTAGGATCGACAGTGCGATTTGGATCGACATGCCATCGTGGGTTTGTAGAATCATAAAACTCTAAGAGTAAGATCGCTATCCTAACTACCTTGTCTGGCGTAGGTTCATCCTCATACTGTGAACAATAATTTAAACAAGATAGAGTACATTGTGTACTCAGCAAGACTTGTAGTGTATCACAAAATTTACATAAGTGAAAGGCTATCAAGAAATGAGGCATGGCTATTTAAATAGATTTACACTTTACAGATGTGTACAACTTTATCCACAACACATGGATTCTCTAGTTTGTTTGGCATCCATCGATACCACTGCTCACTACTTTTGGTAAGCAGTCTAGAGCACGTATCTAAACCTTTATATCATCTGGTCATATCCTTACACTAGCCTGGTGAATGATCGCCCTCACTTCGCCCGGGCTCCTCCCCATCAAGTGAGGCATTTACCATTGTGTCGGAAGGCTTTGTTCCCAACGCCTCGGTGAAGAGAGCCCCTTCGAGCAATCACACATGCTCGCACTACTATGGCCTACCAACATGCAAGCCTGGTTTTCAATGACTTAATTAGCTAATACCGTCCCATACCGGCACATGTGGTTGTACACTTACACTTAGGTTGAATCTCCCCCTATGTACTTGTGAGATACACATCTAAAACTTATCAGAATATAATATAACTCTCCCGTGTCACAAACTAAGTTTTTCATTTTTATTTTTATACAAAAAAAACAAAGGTAAACCCCTTTGGAATTTCTTTTCAAAAACTCACAAACTCATATTTATCATGCCATCCTTTTTACAAATATGATTAAAGACTATAGCTTGACTAAGCAATTGTGCGATCTTCGCACTCGAAATTTCCAAATTGACATCATCTATTGTCTATACCATAATCTAATGGCTACAACAGTAAGGATATCAATATTTCAAGGAGATTCAAGCATCGAATAGGATTATGACTACCGTTAACCCCGAATATAGCAGCTTTATTCACACATACATGCATGCATAATAGATTTTACAAAAAGAAGTACAATAATTAAAATAGTAGGATCAACATGGTAAAAGGAGGTGTTTGCCTTGCTCTGGTTGCTTTGAATATGAGAGTGAAGGATCGTTGTGAAAATCGTTCAAATGATCGACGTCTAAAAAGAGCCGGAAGCAAATTAAATATGGAACAATAATTCCAACAACAACAAAATCGAAATATTTTTTTTTGCATATTCAGGTAGATCATAATTTTAGATGAATTTAGAAAAAAAATTCATCTCATTTGGAGCTTGTATGCAAAAGTTATTAAGGTTTCAATTTGCTTCGGTTTGAAAAATTTCAGAAATTTGGAAAGGGTGACGTTGAAAGCGTATTTTGCAAAGTTTACGCTTTCCAATAGAGAAAGCATATTCTTCTTTGAGTTTTACGCTTTCCAACAGAGAAAGCGTATTCTCCTCAGAACTAAAGACAGCTTTCTTATTTCTCTGGATTTTTATTAACTTACATGTGGGACATACTTGTTGGTGACTCATACTTTTGTTTTATCGATTTTATTTTAAAACTAGAGGCATTTCCACATGTTATAGACTTGTTATTTATTAACTAATGATTAAACATATTTTTGATTTTAATTAACTGACAACTAGGGTCCACATTTCAGTCTCTCGGGTTTTAAAACGTGTTTTAAAACCGAGAATAGTGCGTGGTCCCACATGTTAGTGACACATTTAAAAAATGTTTGAAATTAGATTTTTGATTATTTTTTCGGCTGGTCCCACGTGTCATACTCTTGTTATATTTAACCTCTGTTACTTAGTGCTACTCAACCTTTTAATCACACGGGCCCCATTGGTAGAGAGAGAGAGAGAGAGAGAGAGAGAGAGAGAGAGAGAAAGGCAGCTCGCAGTGGTGAGGCAGACACAGAGACGCTTGGGGAATGGGCAAAATGGGTTCCCCTCTCGATGGCGATGCCACCGGGTGGTTGTGGAGGCTGGAGAGATGGATAATTCCAAGTCATGAGTTGGATAATTAGTCTCGTGAGGCCGCAACTAATGTGATGCATAGACCACCACTTTGCCTCTTGCATTAGCACTCAACCAAGGCCGTGGTGGGATACATCAAAATACACAATAAAGCTTTTGTGTATGTCGGGCAGAGTAAGCACTAGAGCTGTTGTGAGCCTTTTTTTAATTCTTGAAAACTCTCATCATATAACGTGACCATTCAAATTTCTACTCTATTTTAAGAAGTTGCATTATCGGTCTTGCAATCTTTGAGAAGTTATCAATGAACCGGCGATAATACTCGGCTAGGCTGAGAAAGCTTCGGACTTCAGGAACGGTGCGGGGCTGCTCCCAAGCTAGGACATCTTGTACTTTGCTCAGGTCCACAGCCACACCACCTTTAGATAGAACATGGCCTAGGAAGCCAACTTCCTTTAGCCAAAATTCGCACTTGCTGAGTTTTGCGTATAATTGATGTTGGCACAGCTTGTCGAGCACCATACACAAGTGTTGCTCGTGTTCTTCTGCGTTATTGGAATAGATAAGAATGTCATTGATAAATACCACCACTAACTAATCCAAATACTCCATGAAAATCTTGTTCATAAGGTTCATGAAACTTGCAGGAGCATTAGTGAGTCTGAATGACATTATGGTACACTCGTACAAACTTAATGGGTGGTGAACGCAAACTTTGGAATGTCTTCTGTCCTGATCTTGAGCTGGAAATAATCGAGCCTCAGATCAATCTTGGAGAAGACACAAGCACCATCCATTTGATCAAACAAATCATCGATCCTCGGGAGAGGATATTTATTCTTGATGGCAACTTCATTTAAAGAACGATAGTCGACACACATCCGCAGACTATCGTCTTTCTTCACCGCGAATAGCATGGGACTTCCCCACGGGGGACGAACTAGGACGAATGAATCCTTTGTCCAATTTCTCTTTGAGTTGTTGCTTTAATTCAACCAACTCATCAGATACCCTTCGATAAGGTCGCTTTGATATATGTGTTGTTATGGGTATTAAATCGATGACAAACTCCATGACTTGGTCCAGTGGCATCCCCGGCAATTCAACCGGAAACACATTGGGATATTCATATATCATGGGAACCTGACTAAGCTCTGGGATTGAGATGAAATTGAGCGTAGGCTGCTGCGATGAAGTGACATAAGTGGTGGGGAAAACTATCCATTGTCCGTTAGAGTTGGCAAGAGAAATGACTCGTTCTGCACAATCAATTACTCCCTTGTGTTTGGCTAGCTAGTCCATCCCAAGAATCATATCCAACCCAGGTGTATCTATAATAATAAAGTTGGCTTTCAATCCTACCTCATTAATTTCAATTTGGACATCAAAACATCTGAGTTTTATCCCGATGACAGACCCAGGGGAATAGACTACCAAGTTGTTTTCTAAGTGTGTAGTTCGTATGTCTTGTTGCGTGGCAAATTTCATGGATATAAATGAATGGGAGGCTCCAGAATCAAATAACGCCAATGTAGGTATTGAGTGAACGAGAATCGTACCCGTCACCACATCGAGTGCTGCGTTGGCCTCCTCGGTGGTCGCATGGTTCAAACAGCCATGTCCGAAGCCTTGCGTAGGCTTGGGGACTTGCTTCCCTCCTTGACCATGTGCAAGGCCCTGGGGTCGCTGCTGGATGCCAAGGGGTTGAGGTTGATGCACTGGAAACTTCCTCTTTGGGTACTCTTTTGCAATGTGCCTACATTCTCTGCAGCCGTAGCATGTGATGACTACTGCCCGCTTTTGCATACAGAACGGCTATCCTCCATGGTTATATTGCTAAATCGTGGCTTGCTGTGGGCGAGGACCTTGGGCTTGTAACCTTGAAGGCGGTGGTGCTGAAGGACGTGCGTTTGAGGGTTACCAAACACGCGGTCTTGGCGTGCCGCTGCTTGCTGATTTCTGCGCTAACCACTTATGCTTGCGGCTCTCCACAGTTGTCCGAGTGCTATCTTCTATTCGGATTGCCTTGTTGATTAGTGTTTGGAAGTTGGAAACATCATGGTTAGCGAGTGACCACTTCATCTCATCATTGAGGCACTCCCGGAAGAGAGCAACCTTCCTCCCTTCGCTCGGTATCTCGAAAGTAGCATAGCAGGCAAGGTTGTTGAAGCGATGGAGGAACTCCATCACCATCATGTTCCCCTGCAGGAGTTCATAGAACTTCCACTTCTTAATGTTCATGAGGTTCGAGGGGATGTGGGCATTACGGAATGCTTCCTTGAAAGCGACCCAGGTGAGAGTCTGGCCTTCTAGAAGGATGACCTAATAACTTTCCCACCAGGCAGCTGCCGCGCCTTGCAACTGGTAAGATGCATACAACACCTTGTACTCGTCATTGCACTAGGCAGTGACTAACTTTCTCTCGACGGTGCGAAGCCAGTTGTCGGTGTCGAGAGGGTCAACTACCGACGAGCAGGTCGACGGCCGAGTCCGCATGAACTTGCCCATCCTTGACTGCGATTGGTTCGCAGTAGCTCGACCTCCTTTGGAAATAGTGCCAAGGGCAGTGGTGTTTTGCACTAGTTGTTGGAGCAGAAGGCTGTTCGTCTGCTGCCCTTGTTCAATCATGGCAAGCACTTATGCCATGGTGGGCGGTGATGGCAAAACCTCTGGTTCTTCCGAAGTAGCAGACTGAGATGGCTCAGCTTGCGACATTGAGGTAGAAGGATGTAGCTGGTTGGGTCGCAGAGGATTTGGAACCTCGCCTCCCTGTTGTCGCGATCCGAAGGCAGCTCCCGTTGCCATGAGCTGGTTAATGGAGCGGGTTACTGGCATCATGTCCTTACATCGCATAATTTTAACAGACGTGCGCAGGATGAGAGGGAATGAGCATAAGTTAAGTGGGTTGGCAAGTAGCATAATCCTATACTAAAATAACTTATCTAATTTGAAAATATGCATGTTTTTAAACCATAGGGGCAGCACACATGAATTTTCAACATACTAGTCAAATGTTACGTGATTCGCATGCCCGTTGTTTACACATTCCAAAAAGAAACCAACTAAACCATCATAAGTAGTAGATTACAATCATTATTCAGCAATATCTTACATAAATTTTAGCCTACAAAATACCCAAAAATGCTCACACTAAAGCCCTACCAGTGAGCTCCTAACTTCCAGTCCCTGTCTAGTTATCGCAATCGCGCCGCGTAGCAACTGAAGACTCCGGAGTAGCAGAGGAGGAAGGGTCAAGGTACTCGACCTCCTTGCACTCATCATGGAGAAGACGGTGTCGCTGCACTGCTCGCAGTGGCTCCTCCACAACTGAGTAGGTGGCCATCATGCGATGGCGGTGACCGATAGCCGACATGCGGGGACATCGGGCACTGGATCAGATGCGGATGGTGGGCTCTGGTAGCTCCTCAACGGGTGCTAGTACGACATCCTCCCTGTACAGTAGCTCTCGTGAGAAGAGCCACTGGACCACCATCGGAGCGACGCTGTCCTTGAGGATGGAGATCCTCCACCGGGCCTCCAACAACTTTCAGGTCAGGCGACAGATGTATCCGTCGAGTGATCTCACGAGACCAGCGAGGTGCAGGTGGGGAGTGAGGAATAACCTTCCCTCCACTTGATAGGTGTGCTCCTCCCTATCCACCGTCCGTGCGGGGAAGTGGATGAACGGGTCCTCCAACTCCGGTAGCTCATGTCGCAGGCGCACGATGGCGACATATGTTGCATCGTAGAGCGACATCAGGACGGTAGAGCCCCATCTGTAGTAGCGGAAAGTGGGGTCTCCAAAGTGACGCCCCTGGATGAGCACCTGGGTGAGGTACTCAGTGGACGCCGCACTAGAGGGCATGCTGAAGACCGTATACTGAGGCGTGTATGACCAATCAACATGCTGTAGCATCACCCACAAGGTGTGCTGCAGCGTACCCTCCTCGAAGGCGCTTGTGTGGTACAGTGGCTCCCAGTAGGTCGGCATCTACATTTTAAGAAAAGGAGACTTAGTGACCATCTCTATATAATAAGAGACATAGATAAGAAACGATACTAGACAAGAAAAGAATTGCAGCATAATTTTTTGTTTATTGTCTACATTATTTAACCAACACCTATGGCTTAATTTCAGGTCATACTACCCCTTGGTCTTTATGTATATTAGACCTTCATAATATCAATCAATTTAACACCAAATGAAGGTAGGAGGGGTTTAAAGAATAGTACATCGCATCATTTTCAGAATGTAACTAGGTTCTGAAATTTTTGGAAAAATCCATCTAGAGTGATATCCTTATTAGTTTAATAATGGATTTCCAAAAGAACTTTATGTAGGATGTTTTAGGGACTTTTTCAAAATATTTTGACTCTATTTTAATGTTTTAAATATGGTTGAAAACATTTATTTTTAGAGAGTATCTCTTCTCCCAAAACTAGGATTATTTTGAAGAAAGATGAGAGGAGATAGCAAAAGAATGACTTAGATGAGAGGAGAATGCTAAGAGAGGTAAGATTAGCAAAAATTCCTGAATTTTTACAACTATTTTTATGATTAAATAGGTTACTTTTTGAATACCAATTCCTAATCTAACAGCCATTCTAACTAAGGCTTGTCCTGCAGTCAGTATGGCTCTGATACCAACGCTGTCGGACCCTAGGCTTTGAATACCCAAAGACCTCGTGTGTGTACTGTACTAGTCCCATGATCAGTGGCTAGTACACACATCCACAATATTGATAATCACATCCATACATTCATACATATAAAATGAAGCAAATGTGGTACGTAACTTAAGCGAATACAATATGTACATCACGAAGGCCAACCAGCCAAATAAAAACATAAGTATCAGAAGTAGCGAATATAATAGCGGAAGAAAAATGTAATAAGAGTTCAAAATCCCAGCGGCATGTCCATACAAACCCTTAGGCAATCGACAAGAGACAAGTCCTAGAAAGACCCATCACCAAACCCACCGGTTCCGGGTGCGAAGAAGACGTCGTCTCGCACAGGTTCATCCTCATACTTTGAACAATAATTTAACCAAGATTGAGTACATTGCGTACTCAGCAAGACTTGTAGTGTATCGCAAAATTTACATGAGTGCAAGGCTATCAAGGAATGAGTCTCTACTCTACAAGTTATTTTCAGCATTAGGCAAATTTACATGTTTGCAATATCAATATGTAGTATTTTGTAACGGAAGTTTAAAGAGCGGTTATATAGGTAAAGGACCACAAGTAAGTAAATAAATAAATAACAACTCACAACCCTCCTTGGCTACCAGCAACATCTCATTTTCAGCCATAAGCATGGCACTCAACTCAATTAGCAACAAACCCTTTCCCATATTTTCCAACAAAATTGTTTTTATGAAAACCAAGACTATACCCAGCAATACTACGCTTAGCACGCTCATCACCACGAGTATGGCTATTTAAATAGATTTACACTCTGTAGAGGTGTACAACTTTACTCACAGCACACGAATTCTCTAGTTTGTTTGGCATCCGTCGATACCACCGCTCACTACCTTTGGTAAGCAGTCTAGAGCACGTATCGAAGCCTTTATATCATCTAGTCTATCCTTGCACTAGTCTGGTGAATGATCACCCTCACTTTGCCCGGGCTCCCCCTCGTCAAGTGAGACATTTATCGTTGTGTCGGAAGGCTTTGTTCCCAACGCCTCGGTGAAGGGAGGCCCATCGAGAAATCACACATCCTCACACTACTACGACCTACCAACGTGCAAGACTTGTTTGCAATAACTTAATTAGATAATGCTGCCCTATACCGGCACATGTGGTTGTACGCTTACACTTAGGTCGGATATACTGGCGCTTGTTCCTTAATCGACCTGGGCGAGAATCCCCCTTATCTACTTGTGAGATACACCTCTCACACTTCTCAGAATATAATATAACTCACCCGCGTCACAAACTAAGTTTTTCATTTTTATTTTTATACAAAATAATAGAGGTAAACCCCACTAGACTTTCTTTTCAAAAACTCCCAAACTCATATTTATCATGTCATCCTTTTTACAAATTTGATTAAAGACTATAGCTTGACTAAGCAATTGTGCAATCTTCACACTCGAAATTCGCAAATTAACATCATCTATTATCTATACCATAACCTAATGGCTACAACAATAAGGATTTCAAGCATCGAATAGGTTCACGACTACCGTTAACCCCGAATATAGTAGTTTTATTCACACATATACGCATGCATAATAGATATTGCAAAAAGAAGTACAATAATTAAAATAGTAGGATCAACATGGTCAAAGGAGGTGCTTTCCTTACTCTGGTTGCTATGAATATGAGAGTGAAGGGCCGTTGTGAAAATCGTTCAAATGATCGATGTCTAAAAAGAGCCGGAAGAAAATTAAATATGGAACAATAATTCCAACAACAACAAAATCCAAATATTTTTTTCCATATTCAGTTAGATCATAATTTTATATGAATTTATAAAAAAAAATATTCATATCATTTGGAGTTTGTATGCAAAAGTTATTAAGGTTTCAATTTGCTTCGGTTTGAAAATTTCAGAAATTAGAAAGCAGTGACGTTGAAAGCGTATTTTGTGAAGTTTACGCTTTCCAACGGAGAAAGTGTATTCTTCTCTGAGTTTTACTGATGTTTATGCCTTCTAACAGAGAAAACATATTCTCCTCAGAACTAAAGGTGGCTTTCTCATTTTTCTGGATTTTTATTAACTTACATGTGGGGCCTACTTGTTAGTAACTTATACTTTTGTTTTATCGATTTTATTTTAAAACCAGAGGCGGTCCCACATGTTATAGACTCATTATTTATTAAATAATGATTAATACTATTTCCTATTTTAATTAACTGACAGCGGGGGCCCATATGTCAGTCTCTTGGTTTTAAAACGTGTTTTAAAAACCGAGAATAGTGCGTGGTCCCACATGTCAGTGACACGTTTACTAAAAACGTTTGAAATCAGATTTTTTATTATCTTTTAGGCTGGTCCCACGTGTCATACTCTTGTTATATATAACATCTGTTACTTACTGCTAATCTACCTTTTAATCGCGTGGGCCCACTGGCAAAGAGAGAGAGATGAAGCTGCGCTCATGGCCGAGCGCCATGACGAGCTCGCCGGCGGTGTGGCAGCCACGGAGAGGCTGGGGGAATGGGTAAAATGGGTTCTCCTCTCGACGGCGATGCCACCGGGTGGTGGTGGAGGCCGGAGGCGGAGTGTCACACCCCCGGGAGTGAAATACCCGAAGATCTTATGTGTATACAGTGCTAGTCCCAAGAATAAAGGCTAGTACACACATTCACAACATTTGGCATCAAAATCATACACTCATAATCTAAAGTAAAGCAAAAGAGACAATCTACTTAAGTTATTACAACAGTTATTACAAACCCCGGTCGACCGGCCAAATAAAAGCAGCCATCAGAGAAAGTAAAAAGCAGCGGAAGACATAGTAGTAGTAGCAAAAGTCCAATGGTGTGCCCATCCGATCCCTCAGGCAACCGACAAGAAAACAAGGCCTAAGTAGACCCGTCACTGAACCCCTCGGTACCAGGTGCAAAGAACTCGGCGCCAGGCGTCGAATCATCTGCAATTTCTAAACCAACAACAATAGCAAGGTTGAGTACTTGTGTACTCAGCAAGACTTGTAGTGTATCACAAAATTATATTAAATGCAAGGCTGTCAAGAGTAAGGCTCTATTCTACAAGTTCTTTTGCTCAAAGCCAAGTTTATTTGCAATAATCACAAGTAATAATTTGCAACAGAAATTGAAAGAGCAGTTTATAAAAGAGTAAGTACAAGATAGTAAATAAAGTAACTGAACAAGTAACAACAAACACTTACAACCCTACCCAGTTGTAAGCAAAAAATATAATCAATATTCCGCCATAGAAATGGCACTGACAAGTTCATGTTCAACCATAGAAATGGCAGTTAACTCAACAAATAAAAAAACCCCATGTCATTACCCCAATCTTTTGTGACAAAACGGTTTGGAAAACAAAGCTACCGCCATACCAGCCTGTAATAACCCCAAGTTAATTAATGATAATTAGTATGCACCTTATCAGCATGCATGACTTTTTGGAAACATTTGCATCATTTATTGCACTTGGAAAATCTCTAAACAAGATTTAACCTACAACTTAAATCTAAATTCCAAAAGAAAACAAGAACAAAAACTTATGATTGTCTTCTGGAAATAATTTATTCAAATACTACATTACTTATCATGAATAAATATAATTTTTCCTAAATTTTTGGAACTTAAATTTACCCTAAGAAAATTCAAACTCAAATCAAAGACCTATTCTAAGTTCGAATTTAAATTATATAAATTAATTAATGAAAAGTGGGTTTTAAAATTTTATTTGGGAGCTAGGTCACCCCAGTAACACCCCTAATTTATTTCAGAATTTTTAGAATTTTATTTCTATTTTTAAAGCCTTGGTCAAATCTGTTGAACTTTGGTCAAATCTGGAATTCTAAAACCTAGCACTGTTCTTATGGCTCGAACTCGACACACCAACTTGGCTCCACCCAACCACCTAAACGCACTCGCTCGCGGACCATCCGATCTGTTTTGAGTGGCCAAGATCGCGTAGCAGTTCGGACCGAGCCACAACCCTTGGGTTCCAGCCGCACCCTCTCGCCATGTGCCATTGATCGGCCGGGTCCACCAGTCAGGGGCGTCTTCAACCTCGGGCCGAGGTGCACACAGGAACCAGGCGCCACGCGCCCGAGAGCCTCTGCCCCGCTCCGTCTTTGCCAACACCCACCGCCCGCGACGGCCTATCCCTGAGCATCGCATTCTCACGCCATGTTCATCTCCGTCCTCGTTCCTGCTCAAAACCTACTCGACCACTCTCTCTCAGCTCACTTCTCTTCTCAGCCGAGGAAGAGAAGGAAGCTCTAGCTCCGTCTCTCTCAGGTGAGCTTCGCCGCGACCGCGCCATTCCTTTCCTCTCACTCCGCCGTCTCCATTCCTTCTAACCCAAGCTCTTGTCGATGCTTGTAGCTCCCGGAACACGGCCGCCTCATCGCCGCTTTTGGAGCGTGCCCAAGCATCGTCGTCGCGCTCTGTAGCGTCAGAGGCAAGCTCATCCTAAACCCCCTTGTCCTTAGTGTTCGCACCATCGCACTGAGCTCACCTTTGCTTTTAATCGTGTTTTGGTGCAGCACCAAGGGAGATAAGCTCCTTCTTCTCCAGTTCCAGCTGATCGCGCCTTTCTTCCTCGGGTCCGACGTAGTGAAGCCCAGCCCAATTCATGGCACTGGAAGCACCACGTCGAGGTCCTCGAGCTTCCCCAAGTTTCCTCAAGCCTCCTCATCCCTCTCGGTGAGCTGTCCACATGGAGGCCATCTGCGCCGCCGCTGACTCTCGTCGTCGGACCACCCCGGTCACTTTTTGTCGCCTTAAAGAGCACGATGAGCATCGCAAAAGTCCCCTGAGCATTTTCCCCCACTTCTTGTTGAGTTCGTCGCCTCACCGAGTGCTGTCACCTTGTATGCTACGCCGCCTTGCTCGACAAGACTGTGACACCCGCGACGCCTCCCGCTCAACTCCGCCGCCGTGCCTCCCCGCCGGCAAAGACACCACTGGAAGGTAGCCCTTGCTATTGTCTTTCCATTTTACCATGGCCCTTGCACTCTCCGGCCTCCACTCGCCACCGACGAGCGCGGAAACGCCACTGCGTCGCCCTCCTCTCTGTTGTCGAGCGTCCGACAAACCTGTAGCGATTAGATTAAGTGATATCCCAGTTAGTTAAATTAATGGTTGCATTAGAAGGCTAATGTCTCTATTACAAGTGGGCCCTTATGGCTGGCTTAGTGAATAGGTTAAACCGCGTAGTGCGCTTTCTGTCAAGGGAAAACGTATTTCTTAAGAGCTTATTTCGAGAATATGTTTTTGGTATTAGGAGACGTACTGCCTGAATACGTCTTCGACGTCATTCTCGGCTGAGGCTGGTCCTTGTTGACTGGGTCAACCCTTGGCCTAGGGTCCCGCCTGTAAGTGCCTGAGGCTAGAATAGAGCCCGGTGAGAAAAGGACTAAATGCTAATAGAAATCCAGAAATCATTATTTTGTACACTGATAATGCAATTAACTTCAGAAATGCATAACTAAATCATTTTAACTCCAAAAACAATGAAACTAATTTTGATAATTTTCATTTTAAGTGAAATTTATTTTAAAATAGGTTTCAAACAATTCACTATCATAGAAAATATATTTTGTGAAGAGTGATCCAAAACTGAGTTATTTTCGAACTAGAAAAGACTATTAACTTTGAAAATTCATAACTAATTCATAAAAACTCCAAATGAGGTAAACTCAGTTATTTTGGTCTTATAAAATTATTATCTATTTACCTATGTAATCCTTTTTCCCACTACTACTCTACAAATTTTGACCAAATAATTAAATTAGGTGAACAGTAACATATTGCATTTTCTAGAAATCCAATCTTCCAACTGCTATAACTTTCGCATACTAAATCCAAATGGAATAAATATTTCACCTAAATTAATATAAAATCATGATCTACCCACTGTATAATTTTCATGCATTTTGAGCATTTTGAATTTTCGGCTTATTTGGTGTTAATTGCAATATCGTTCTTTCGATAGATTTCTCGACGATACGAGCGTATTTATGAGTGTAAAATGAGATTGAACAAGTGGTACAGCAAACGTGCGAGCACCCTCCTCTTGATCATATTGCTCCCACTGATTTTAAAATGTTTTGTATGGTTTTAAGCTCTCAATTGCATGCTATTTTGAAAAGTATGTTTGTGGGTAGAAGTAGTTAATTCCCTACTTGTTGCATTGGCCCTCCTTTGAATGTTGATTACCCTTTTTACCTTGAATGATTAAGGCTATATGTTATATGGGATTGTTTGCTAATTTGTAGAACGATGCTTAGTCATGCTTGTAGTTGTAGTCGATAATGGTTGATGGAGCTAGTCCATCGGCCGATGGATTGAATCGAATCTTGATGGAATTTGAGGATTATATGGATTTGATTATGTTGAATTTGAGGAAAATGTCCAGATCGTTGAATTTGATTATTATGAACTTGTTGACGGGTGGTTGTTGTTGTGTGTTGGACTTGGACGGGTGATATGGTGATGAAGGGATGGTTCCGGATTCGCGTAGCCCCATCTGGGTATTTGAGGACCAGTCTGTGGTGTGATGAACCAAGTCTTACGTACAACCACACGCCGGGATAATGGCGAAGGTTTGGCTTAATAATTTGTTATGTGTTAGTTATCAAAACACAATTAGATTGGCAATTGTTGTTGTTAATGTTTAATGGTTCTCTTGTCAATCTAGTGGGGGCATATTAAGTTTCGCCTTACTTGCCCTTAAGGGTCTTTTGCGTATGCCAGATTGCTGCGCAAGGGACTTACTTACACAACGGGGTTAGCCGTGGTTCTAGTGCGTACGATAGCCTGCCATGGTGTACATCCTCGGGTGATTTGATAGTTAGGACATGACATTGTAACGGCCTCGTTATGATATCTCAGTCACACTCCTACGGAAGAGTGCATTGATCGACATTATGAGATAATCATATCGTGTGGGTAAAGCTGTACACCTCTGCAGAGTCTAAATAAATCTATTCGAATAGCTGTGTCCCCAGTTATGGACATCACTTGTGGGAAAGCAAGCACAGTTAGCTCATGAGAACTTTGGTTTGGGTTATGGTTGGAAATATTATGTCTTTATATTAGTTTGTTCAGATCTGAAATGTTATCATGAACGCGGAGATCGCGTGTTAATTTTGTGAAGAATTGCTATATGTCACGAATGGGATGTTCGTGTGTTGATTATATTTGGAGATTATACTTTTGATGATCATTGCTTACTGTTATACAATGTTTTATAAATATTTTAAAAATGGCAATTTGAATCTATACTGTTTATCTAATTGCAAAACTTACTTTATGCTAAAAATTGACTAGTGTAGTAGCCTTCCTTTGATACTTACATGCATCCTATTTTTCTTGAAAAGTCTCACGAATACAACTTTGTACTTAAAAATTGTCTATTGTTCAGGTGAGAAATCATTCGAATTGGGTAAAGTACTTCAGACGCTATGACTTTAACTCCAGTTGGTTGCTTGTGGGATTGTGGACATGCCAACTCGGTTATTCCCTAATATTTTAAGGTTGTCTTCCGCTGCAATTTATTCTTGATATTTATGTTTGGCCGAATGGCCCTCTTATGCAAATTTGTACTTAAAAGTTCTATTTGATGATGTTGTATTTACAATTCCATTACTCTTGTATGATTGTGTATGGATGTGATTGCAATGTTGTGAACTAGGATATGTGCATGTTAGCCACTAATCCTTGGGAGCTAACATGAGACACATATCCGGGCACTCGGAATCGCTTATGTTTCATGTTAAGTGTTGCGCAATCACTTGGCTTGAAATAGATCCGATGCCAGGTCCCCACACAGCCGCACTAAGCATGCTCATGACTGTGAGCGCTATTCGAATAGTTTATCACTCTGCAGAGGTGTACAACTTTACCCATAGTACGCGGTATTCCAGTTGCCTGAAATATCTCTCTATTACTGCTCACTACCGATGGTAAGCAGCCTAGAGTTCGCAACGTAACCTTTACATTATCTAGTCCTAACCTTGCACTAGCCCTACGTATCATTATCCTCATCCATCGGAAAAAAAATAGCAACACTGATAGTAACAAGGTAACACATCGAATGAGGAGCCTTACTCACCCAGACAACACCCGTTGAGCAAGTCCCTCACTTCGCCCGGATGGACTCTCGTCGAAGTAAGGCATACGCAGTTGTGTCGGCATTACCGATTCCTCGGCAATGCGCGCACTACTTCTGCCTACTATCATGCAAGGCTAAGATTTCGATAACTTAGTTAGCTACAACCATCCCACACTAGCACATATGGTTGCACAATTAGGTCTTAGTCTCGGATTTGCTAGCTTTAGTCCTTAATTGACTACGGGCAAGATCTCCACCATATCTACTAGTGAGTCACAATCCTCACTTTTTCAGAATACAATATAACTTGCCCGTGTCTAAAGACTAAGGTTTTCATGTCATTTTCATAAATAAAAATAATAGAGGTAACTCCTCTGGACATTTTACAAAATACTCCCAAACTCACAAATTATCAGATTGTCCTTCAATCAATTTTTCAGAAATTCTATTGCTCTAGTTGCATTTGTGCAATGACTACACTCGGAAATTTCCAAATGACATTACATATTATCTAACCCATATTCTAAAGGTTACAACAGTAAGAGATCAATATTTTAAGGAGACATATGCAGCAAGTAGGATTTACAACTACCAATTTCTCAATAATAACATTTTTTATACAAGAAATACACGCATGCATAATAGAATTTACAAAACAAAGTACAATAAGTAAAATACTAGGATCAACATGATCAAAGGGGTTGCTTGCCTTGCTCTTGCTATTCCTGAGGTATAGTGGATTGATCGTCGCAAGAATAACCCGAATAATCGATGTCTAAAAAGAGCCGGAAAAGAATTAAATAGCAACCAACCAAAATAAACAGTAACCAAAAATAAATATTTTGACATAAACAGGTAGATCATGATTTTAGACGAATTTAGAGGCTAATTTCACCAAATTTGGAGTTGTGTACCAAAAGTTATTAAGCTTTTACTACACTCGGTTTAAAAAATCCAGAATAAATGGAAAATACGTTTTCTAACGAAGAAAGCGTATTCTCGCGTCTGTTATATCGGAGTTTACGCCTTCCAAAAAGGAAAACATATTCCGGCTATAACTGAAAGCATATTTTCTATTTTCCCTTGGATTTCCGATTAAAACCGACAAGTAGGTCCCACTGTCAGTGAGACGGTCCACGAGGTTTTCACTGTGCACTTAAACCGTGGGGCCCGCATGTCATAGACTCAACAGAAGTTAACGGTTTGAGTTAACTTAACAGCTTGGTCCCACATGTAAGTGACTCATTAGGATTAACTAAACAGTTAAATGGTCAGTTAGCCCTAATGACACGATTAGGCACGCTGATGATGAGCTATAGTGCTCGTCACCATGGTGCCGCGCAGTGGCGCTCACGGCTGCGCTACTCGCCAGCGATGTGGGGCTCAGTGAGGCAAATGGGTGCTCAAAACGGGATCTACACTCTAATGCGCACCAGCCGGCATCGACGGCGTGGCCTGGGGTGGCTCAACGCGGTGGCGCACCGACGGCGAGTGGAGAAGCAGGTACGACAAACGACGACAACACAAATGGGCATAGCCCTTGGCGAAAGAGCATGCGCATAAGCATCTAGGGACTACCAGGAGTGTACCGGAAGGTCACGGAGGTACAGAGATGGTCGGAGACGTGCTGTCGACGGTGAGGTGCGGCGGCGAGGTTGGTAGTGCGCGGAGAAGAAACCTGGGTGAAGGATCTTGAAATCCGATGGTCGGAGAAGCTTCAGTGAGTCCTGGCGATGCTTCGGGTGTAGCGAATAGGCTCGAGGTGTAGTGAATCGTCGGCGATGCTTGAGGCAGCGTTCTGGCCGGAGACGAAGAAGAAGACTCTATTCGGGAGCTCCTGTGATTCAAAGAATGAATTGAGTGAGGGTAAAGGAAGCTTGTGCACTGAGACACGAGATGACGTGATAGGATTGACTAGGAACCCTTCGGTTGGCCGTCAATGGAGGCGGTGGTGCACGACCGTTTTAGGGTTTCATTCTCCGAGCTCTAGAGCTCAAATGAGTGAAGGAGAGGTGGAGTGAGTGCGCGCACGGAGTTGGAAAAGAGAATGCGAAGCTCGGGGTGGCCTTTATATAGGCAAAGCGGTGGAGATGAACGAGGTGGAGCTCGGGCAGTCATGGGCAACCCAGCGGAGCTTCACAACGTTGTACGGGCAGGGATGGGCTCACACGGGGGATGGACACGGTGTGACCAGGCGATGCGACCGGAGTAGTTGGCTGTGGAAAACCATGGGTGACGTGGTAAAAAATGGTGGGCGGTGCGGCGGAGAGCTTGCGGTGCCACGCTGGAGTGCCTGGGCGTGAGGTGAACGAATGTCCCTGCGCTCGGGTCCCACCAGTCAGCGAGACAGCGAAACGGTACACGTTGGTGTAATCTCAACGGTCCGATTAGAAACGAACGACGTAGATAAAAAGGCCTGTTCGGATGGTCCGAACATTTCAACCAATCTAGACTGTCGATTTCACCATCAACAGCTCAGATGAAAAGAGTTGTTCGGGTGGTCCGAACGTTTCAATCTAAGCCGTCGATTTCAAAATCCAACGGCTCAGATGGATTGCTTTCACCGAATGGTCCAAATAGCCAGATTTATCTGGACGGTTGATTTCAGATCCAACGACTCAGAGACGCTGGGTCCGATCCACTTAAGGAGATGGTCTGGTTCGACCATGGGGTTTGGGTTCGGGCTCGAGGAAAATCAGCTGAATTGTTTGCCGATTTAATTCACCAACCAAATAAAGTCCAAAAATTATGAAAATGTTTGTGTAGACTACTGAGCTCGAGTAATTTCTACAGTAAAAATTTTTAGAGGTTAACACGTTACCTGAATTTCTACAAAATTCAAACAAGGTGTTGTTCCTAAGAGGTAGTAAAGATTTTTCTAAACAAAATTTCATATAGAAATTTTGTTGAATAGTTCCTGGGATAAAAATCCCGAAACCATTATTTCACTTAGAAAATTTTATTTTATTTTCTATATTTCCTTTTTAGCACCTAAAGTTGTTCAAGTTTAATTTTTAAAACCAACACAAGATTTTCAAAAAGGCAAAGTTTAAATGCAAATGTTCAATGAAATTTTTCCTAATGCATTTATATTACTTAATCCCAAAATTAGGATTTTAGGATGTTACACGGAGATACGCCGGCAATAAGCGGCAAGGTGCTTCGGGTCCGACATGGTTTTCATGGCTGGAGGAAATCGACAGTGAATGGTGGTGTGCATTGTCTTTAGAAGATGACTACGATGCAATAGGCAGCGGCTTGGGGACCAATGGCCACCGAAGTGATGACGATAGCCTTTCCCGTGGTGGCGCCATGGGCGGTCACGGTGAAGTTCATGCTACGCAAGCTAATATTTTGATCCAACATGGATAGAAGCACTAGGGGACTACTAGGAGCTCACCCAGGGTGTAGATGACGTCAAGGGAAGGCCGGAGTAGCGTGTCGATATTAAGTAGCGGTGGCGTAGAGGTGGCTCACGATGTTGGCGCGTTACGGTGTTGGAGATGCTTTAAGAAGTAGATCATTAGATCCCTGGGGTCCTAAAGATGGTGTAGGAGTGAGGAATCAAACGGGTACACACCGGAGTGACGGCGAATAGAAAAGGAATAGGCGGCGGTCGGATTTTCGGAAGAGCTAATTTCTGGCGATTCCTTGAGCTTGGGTCCGCATTGAGCAAGGAAGGAGCATCAGTGGAGTATGAAACACGATATGACGTGGTTAGATGAGGTTCGAGCTCACCAGAGCGTCGGGAACATGAAGGCCCGAATCGAGGTGTGCGCCGGAGATGAGAAAGATGATGGCTTGTCCTCGCTATAGGGTTCCCTGGGCTACATGAAGCAAAGGAGGAGTATCAGTGAGATAAGGGACACATGGCGACACAGGTGGCGAAGGCATGGAAGCTCACCCGAGCTAGAAGCGCTGCAGGGCTTGCTCACCGGCGTCAAGAATGACACACTCGTTGTTAGAGATTTAGAGAGCTAGAAGCTCGAAGAAAGTGCGAGATGGAATGAGGGGCGAGCTAGAGAGATGTTGACATGCTCGGGGCTTAAGTAGCAGTCAGTAGAGCACGAGATGATCGGCGAGAAAAAGCGGCCTACGGCGAGAACTCGCGCTTTCGCCTTTGGCGTCTCCGCTAGAGCGGGCGTTGGGCGTCATTAAGGGGGTAAATGGCATGGGCGAGGCCTGACGGAGGTGATAGATGTAGGTGAGGTGTGAAATGGTGGGTGGTGAGGCGAAACCGTAGGCGAGCGGGTGGAGCGGGCGAGGGAGCGCTGGTGTGTTGGCCGAGCGAGGGAGGGAGCAAGGTTGAAGACAAGCGCTGACAGGTAGGGTCCACAAGTCAGCGAGGGAGAGCGAGCACACTAGAGCTGGGCGAGGAAGTTTTAGGTCGGCACAGTTTCGGCCCAAAGGGTGAGAGAGAAATTTGAATTCATTTTCTGATTTTTCCAAAATTGGCTGATTCTTTGGTGAATTTGTAAACCTATCGAATATGGTCCAAACTTTATGATTTTTTTTAGAGTTTTTGACAATATATAATTTGATATGTAAAGTTTACAATATTTTATATGTTATGTGATTTTCCCAAAAATTCTTACAAGTTTTTGTTTTCATGTAAATGCATTGTTACTTGTGATCAGAATTCAAAAAAAATTGCTCAAGTAATTTTTCCCTCATGTAAATATGCCCAAATTTATTTTCCTACATATTTCCACCCTATTTTCCCAAAGTTGGGTTTTTTGGGATGTTACACGGAAGATCATACTTCAAACTCACCATATGGAAGAAGTCTTGAATTTGTTGATACAACTCTGTGTGTACCTAGCAATAAATTGCAATTTCCTTGGTATACTTCCATATACACAAAGCAACGAAGACCTTGCTAGCTTGTTGGTAGACTTCAGTGTGCATGTAGTACTTTAGGATGGATTGTGCTATTTGGCTGTCATGGATAGCTCGTAGCTCTGATACCACTTGTTGTAAATAATGCACATAAATGTAGCAACGAGAGACATAAATTTTACGTGAAAAACCCTTTCAGAAAAACCACAGACGCTTGAAGGCAATATCACTACATGAGAAGATGTTTACAATAAAGCTCTTGCTCTTCCCTATGGATCACAGGAATATTTGTCGGGACCCCGGGTGGTTGGACCAAAGCCCTCTGTGTATTCTGAATTAGTCCCAGATCAGCAGCTAGCTCACACAGTTGCAACCTTGATGAAATCATATCCATACAACGAAATAGCTAATGAAGCAGACAAATTAATATTACTTAGTAGCAAAAGGACCTTATGGTCAAGTCTTATAGAGGTTACCATGCAGGGCTTAACAACAAAAGATAAACTTGTAGCGGAAACCAAAACGTCTCGTGGTAGCCATCCAACATGTCCACAGGCAATCAAGTGGAGGACGCGTCCTAATTCATGTAGTCTTCGAAGTAATCTTCCTCGTAGAACTCGGTGCTACCTGGTTCTTCTTCGGCAGCTAATCAACAAGTGGCGCAAAGACGTGAGTACTTAGGTACTTAGAGTACTCAACAAGTCTTAGGGAAATGTATGCAAATAGTATTCATGCAAGGCTCGACAAGAATAGCTTTATGGCTATTTTGTAGAAAGCAATATCGACATTAAATACAGTAAGTAGATTGTAAAGCACGATTTCAAAGATTAATACATGAGTAATCAAGTTCTTTGAAACAAATAGTGAACACCCCGTTCACATCCCAACCATTCCAACCAACCCTAATTAGTCCAATATTTTTAAGAAGATCTATCCCTCGTGCGAAATCACCAGGCATTGTCCATAACCGGGACACAACTATTCCAATAGTTTTACACTCTGCAGAGGTTGTACAGCTTGACCCAAAAGAGATAATCATCTTATAATGTCAGGCATTTCACGCTTCCGAAGGCGTGTGACTAAGTGATTATCATAAGGCTTTTACAAAGCTCTGTTTTGACTTAGTTCTGCTCGCTAATGTTTTGCCATTCTGGACCCCCTCTTGCGTCGCTTATCAACCCTTACCAGAACTGAACCAAAACATTGCTAATTAGTCAGCCAGGTCTACCCCATCCTGGACATGTGGTTGTACAATATGACCCAGATCAATGGCACACAAGGTTAAGTCCTTAGTGACTATTCTGACGAGGCAACCACATTCCAAAATTCTCCCCCTTTATTGCATGATCATTTGCCTGAGTATAAAATCATTTTAGGTTCAACCCGACGAAATGACAACCCTTGTCATGGCACAACAAATTTTAACAATAGTGGCCGCGCCACAATTCTATATTTCATTAAGTCAAATTTATCATAATTGAATCAGGTGATCGAGAGACCATTGCATAACTAAAGCATGGCTAAGTATAAATACGATACCCATGTTGGTACGAAAATAATGTCTAACTAAAATTAACCATCCTATGGTGTCCAAGGGTACATGTCATTTACAATTATACAAGGAGACATAATGACAATTAGGCATTTAACTATTCCTGAAAGCAGTTATTATAAACTTAGCAATGCAGGTTGATATAAAATAATATAATTTTATAAAATCGGTTCAATATGATCAAATGTATACGACTTGCCTTCATTGAAGGTTGCAGTTGTTTCGGTTGTCGGGTCCAAGAATTCTTTGAAAACGCCGAAATCTATAAGTGCGAAAAGAGCCAAATGAATAAAATAATTCCAAATAAAATCCAAAAAAATACCAAACTAGAACCAAAAGAAAGGTACTGAATTTAGATGAATTTAGAAATTTGGATCATTCGAATCGGAGCTCGGACAAAGGGGAACGGGCTCTCGAAAGTTTGAAAACACAAGAAATGATGAAATGGAAGATGACAAAGGGCTCAGGGTGGTCAGAAGGAGATTCGACTACCTGGTCGAAAGGAGTTCCAACTACAGGAGGGGCACCGGGCACGGGGCTGGCAGCGGCGGAACACCACGAGGCGTCTGACGGCGAGCTGGTGAGCGACGACGAGATGGCCGGCGGCGAGGACACCAACGGAGAGAGGGAGGTGAGGCGAACTCGAAGCATGGTGAAATGAAGGCGAGAGAGGGAGGGAGAGTCGAGGGGAAAGGAAGAGGGGACGCCGGGGGGGGTCTTGGGGCTCTATTTAATGGGGAAGGAGGAGTAGCAGAGAAGCTTCGTGGCAAGGGCAGAGCTCCGGATGGCACGGGCTTGGAGCAGGCGAGGGAGGGGATGGGGGCAGGTGGGGAGGAGACAAG
The DNA here is from genome assembly GCA_036346405.1 of Phyllostachys edulis. Taxonomy (NCBI): domain Eukaryota; kingdom Viridiplantae; phylum Streptophyta; class Magnoliopsida; order Poales; family Poaceae; genus Phyllostachys; species Phyllostachys edulis. Next base: position 81,262,026 of record CM070545.1, on the reverse strand, counting down.
TGGAGGGAAACAGGCGCGGCAGAGGTGACAGCATTTAATGCGCACGTCGCCAAGGGAAAAAGGGGCGGGATTCGCGTCGGGGCGACGACTTTGTAGTGGTGGTGACGCGAGCTCGCGTACGGGCGGCATGGTGTCAAGACCCAAAATTACAATTCTGGACCCTCTGTGTACAATGTACTAGTCCAGGATCACGCTAGTGCACACAGTGTCAACATAGATCAATATCGATCCATACAAGACGAAATAATAGCATAAACGAGTAATTTGAATAACAAATAACCATTTTGACCTTATGGTCAAGTTTACATTTATTAAGCCTCACATGGCTGGCAATAATAAAATAAACAGCAGCGGAACAAGATAAACTTCAATAGAAACCCATCGATTCGCCACAGGCAACTGACTGGGATCAAGACCTAATGATCAGCACCTTCGTAGAACTCCTCCACTTCTGTTGATTGATTATAGCAAGCATGAGTACACAACCGTACTCGCAAGTCATACCACAGAATGCAATGTATACATGATGGCTTATTCTAAAGGAACGGCTTTTGTGGTTCTTTTACAGAAATGCAATATTTGCAATTTAAATACAATAATAGATTAAAACACAATATAAAACAAATAAACAATATTAATTTATCAGTTGTTTTAACAAAGAACACAAAGTCTAATCAATTTATTCACACAGCCATAAGACTTAGATCACATAGCTCCCTTCCCAAGTATTTTATGAAAATCTAACCCTCGTGTGAAATCCCCGAGCATTTTTATGACCACGGACGCGGTTATTCGAATAGCTGACCAAGGCAAGACTTCCAAATTCTAACTATGCCACAAAGATTATAATTCCCATTCACAAAGCTCCACCATATCACTTAGTATCCGCCACTTGCCTCGGTCTAAATCCTTTCCCACCCAGTTGGTTAATTGCAACATATGCTATCACAAAGTAATAACACACATCACACAGTTTTTATCACAAAGTTCCATAATCACTTAGTCATATTCATATTGCAACTCACATGAAATAATGACTCGTGGCATGGCTAAGCAATCTACTCGTGTTTAACCAACCCACATTGTTGCTACAATATTACCAACTAAATAATAAACCAATCTAGGGTGACAAAAAATTACGACATAACAATAGACAAGGTGGATATAACAACTAGGATTAATAACTAAACCAAAAGCATTTAAATAAATACTTAAAGTAAATGCAATAATTTGAATCAAAATAACTTTTGAAAACTGGTTTCAATATGATCAAATGTACAACTTGCCTTGGAATAGATCCAAGTACTGGTCTTGGTCTTGAGGCACTCCTTCTTCGTCAAAGTTCTCCGAAGAATCAACGTCTACTCGTAAACGAAGCAAATAAATAACAGAGATAAAATGAACTCTAAAAATTAAATAAAAATCTCATATAAATAGATCTTGAATTTAGATGAATTTAGAAATTTGAATGTGCTCAATCGGAGTTCGGATGCAAAAGATATGGCCTTTGGAAAATCAAAACCTAAAGAAATAGCCTAAAAGGAATTTCTAGAATTTTGGGATTTATTTTTCTACTAGAAAATAGGATTATGACGCAAGCATGACATCAGCCCTTGGAATTTCGGTTGAAAAAGAAATTAAAATAAAATCTGACATGTGGAACCCACAAGTCAGTGACACGGTCTATGGAGGACTAGGTCTACGAGCTTTTGGATCTAGACTTGGGCTGGAGTGCCATGCAAGTGCGCATGTGGCGCTGATGCGGGCGCCACGCAGGACGACACACACACACGAAGGCTAAGCTTGCCGCGGACAAGGATGACCACGTTAGATCGACGGCGGTGAGGCTCGGGAACCGAGGGTTCCGACAAACGGCGGCTCCTCGCCGGCGATGGGTGGTACCATCGGGTAGAGGGGACTCAGGCGAACTTGATGGGGTGCTCACAGGTGCTCGGGGACCACTGTGGTGGCCGGCGTTGAGGTCGAAGCGGAGCTAGGGCTACGGGCTTGTCGGGATCTAAACTCCGGTGATGCTCCGGCGGTACCAACGCGTCCAGGACGCCGATCTTGAGCTTGTGATGTCGACGGTGAAGACCACGAGGCAAGAGCGGCTTTGGTTGCAGCGAAATCTCTCGTCGGAGATGGCAATGGCGCAATTTCTTCCCCGAGCTCCTATGGCGGCTAGGGTTTGGCGCTGAGGCTTTGGCAGCTAGCGTTGGGTTGCGGAAGCCAAGGGCTCGCCCCCTTTTATACGTAGTGGCCTGAAGGAGTCCGGGGCACGCATGCCAAGAAAGGATCACGCGGTGACGGAACAAATCCTCAACAAATTCAGGAACGAAGCACAGTGGATTTGGTGGGGCCCGCTTGTCAACGGCTGTAGGTCGGGCGAGGTTGCGTAGCGAAAGGCTTCACAGAGAATGGCAGGTGGGACCGGGTGTGGTTGTGCGCGCGAGAGAGTGATAAGGGACTGACAGGTGGGGACCACCTGTCAGCGACGGTGGGCGTGAGTGCGGCCTCCTAGGCTGCACAGTGCCGGGCCGGAAGTGGAATAGGGCTCGGTTTCAGCCTAAGAACTATTCTGATATTTAATTTAGTTTTTCTTTTTAGAAATTAGCATAAAATACAAATGGCAATTAGAAAATAGCAAATGAACTCGAAAAAATTGTAGAAAAATCTAGAAAATATATCCAAGCACATAGAATCCAAATAAAATAGTTTTGACAATTGTTGATGTTGATATTATTCACATTAAATGGTTTTGATATTGAAAGTCTATGTTTAAGCTTTTAAATAAATTCAAATAAAACTCAAGGGTGCATTTTCCAACTACTAACTAATCAAAAGATTTTTAAGACTCAGAAAATTGGGATGGTAAACATGGGCAAGCAACGGGAGGGAGGCGAAGGTGAGCAGGGGGAGGCTGACAGGCCGGTCTGGTCGAAACCGAGAGGGTGGTAGGGTGGTCCAAACCGAGAAGGTGGTCGAAATAGGTTTTTGACTTTGAATACCAGAAACACATTTAAACCAAATTTGAATTAATTGAGTTTGATTAATTCATATTAAATTATTTTTGTTGTCTAAAATTCCAAGTTAGGCTTTAGCAACTTCAACAAAAAATCAAATGATTATTTTTTATTTTTTATTTTTTTAAAAAAGTCCTGAAAATTGGGATGTTATAATATATTTATAAGTGGTATATGAAAGACTCTGTGTAGCTATGAGTCAGAGTAGGAAACAAAGTTCGTATCACACTCAAATTCAATTCGTATGACACTTAAAGACTTCGAGGGGTTTGAGACACGGGGATCCTTTATCCCCTCTTCTCTTTAATCTTGTGGCAGATGCACTTGCCGAGATTATTAACGTAGCTCAAGCTAAGGGTTTTTTGAAAGGTTTAGTACATAATCTAATCCCTGGTGGGGTGCCCATCCTTCAGTATGCTGATGATACTGTGCTTATGGTGGAGCTTGAGGATGAGTATTTGCTGAATCTTAAGTTTCTCCTCTATTGTTTTGAATGGATGTCTGGTCTGAAAATTAACTTTCATAAAAGCGAAGTCTTTGTTATGGGGGTGGATGAGGAGGTTGCTTCTAATGTTGCTAATATCTTTGATTGCAAATTAGCAAAACTACCTATGACTTATTTGGGCATTCTTGTGGGAGACAGACATGTAGGTATTAAAGCAGCTGATAAAATTTTTGATAAATTGAATAAGAGGCTGAATAATTGGAAAAACAGGTTCCTTTCTTTTGGAGGCAGGTTAATTCTGGTCAATAGTACTTTGAGTAGCCTGCCAGTTTATACCATGGGGTTTTATAGATTTAATGAGGAGACTCATAGCAAATTGGATACTATTCGCTCTAATTTCTTTTGGAGGGGTGCTAGGGGTCATTTCAAGTATCATATGGTCAAATGGGCTGCTTTATGTCGGCCTAAAGACTTTGGGGGTTTGGGGATTTTAAATACCAGAATTTTAAATGATTGTCTTTTAGCTAAATGGTTATGGAAATTACACACTGCTACATCTGAACTTTGGTTTAGAATCCTTAAATCCAAATACTTCCCCAGGGGTGTTTTTAAAGAGATGAACACTTTTAATTGTTTTCAATTCTGGAAAAATATGATGAAAGTTAGATGCATGTTCAACAGGGGTGTGAAATATAGGATTGGCAATGGTTGTTGCACTTCCTTTTGGAAAGATGTCTGGTTGGGCAATTGCCCTTTTAAGATCCGTTTTAATGCTTTGTACTCCATCTGTCAAGATTCTGATATTTGTATTGACAAGTGCATGACTAGGGGTGGGTGGGACATCAAGTTAACAGAACTTTTGGAGTTTTAGAAAATGACCAGTGGGATGATCTTAAAAATCTGCTGGAGCATACAGTTCTTACGGGTGAGAATGACAATGTCTTCTGGTGTTTAGAGCAATCTGGTATTTTTTCTGTTAAGTCTCTTTACCGTTTTACTGTTTTTGGGGGTGTCATTTGTAGAGACAAACAGAAAATCTGGAAGAGCAAACTTCCTTTGAAAATTAAAATTTTCTTATGGCTTTGTTTCAACAACAGCATTCAGACTTTGGATCAACTAAAAAAGAGAGGCTGGAAAGGTAACAACAGATGTGCACTTTGTGGTGCTGAAGAGAATTTGGATCATGTATTGTTTTCCTGCATTTTAGCTAAATTTTTTTGGTGCTGTGTGAAGGAGGCCTTAAATTGGAACTACAGCCCCAGTTCTTTGAATGATTTCAGATTAAACTGGTTGGAGAAGAGGAGAGCTAATGACTATGTTATTGTCCTCTTTAGTTTTGCAGCCTCAGCTTGGACTCTTTGGAATTGTAGGAACAAAATGGCGTTTGACAAGAATTTTCCTAAGAATCCTCTGGCTGTGATTTTCAGATTTTTATCTTCTTTGCAGCAGTGGAAGATCTTCATCAAACCTGATGCTGTTGAAAAGATGGAGGTTTTCATTAAGCAAATGGAAAGATGGGTGAAAGACTTTGTGAATTCTGGACAGGGGTGATCCTTTTGTGGCAGTGCTTACTTGCCGTCATTTTCGTTGTTTTTCTGAGTTTGTCGCTTGTAAGTTGTAACCGACTTTGGTTGTGTTTTGCCGAAGCTCGTTATGCTCCTTGCATGTCTTCTCAGTGGAAGATCCTCATCAAACCTGATGCTGTTGAAAAAGATGGAGGTTTTCATTATGCAATTGGAAAGCTGGATGGAAGAACTTTGTGAATTCTGGACAGGGGTGTTCCTTTTGTGGTAGTGCTTACTTGCCGTTATTTTCATTGTTTTTTGGGTGTGTCACTTGTAAGTTGCAACCGACTTTGGCTGTGTTTGTCAAAGCTTGTTTTGCTCCTTGCATGTCTCCTGTAAGCTGGAATCCCCAGCTCCTTTACTGTTTGTCCCTGTGTAAGACTGGTATATTTGCTTTATAAAAGCTGGGTATCCCCTTTCTCAAAAAAAAAAAAACTCAATGTTGAAGTAAATTAGTTGCAAAGCGAGCGACTTGTGAGATCTTAAACTCAATGTTGAAGTAAATTAGTCGCAAAGCGAGCGACTTGTGGTGATCTCACTGCCAGCGTGAGTGCCAGCTTAATGATCTTTGAGTTTCTTGTCCAATCTGTCTACTTCGTAGGAGGCACAGCATACCGGATCTTTATACGGGGCCTACAGCCTCTCCTTGCATATACATATATACCATCCGCTTACTGCCCTTTGGAAGTCATATACACCAAGCTTGCTAGCTAGCTATATATAGTACCATTGTTAAGTTGAGCACAAAGCAAGTAGTGATGGAGATGCTGCAAGTCAAAGGGCCATTTGCTCTTCTTTGTGGCGTTACACTTGCAGCAGGGTGGCTGCTTCACTGGATCTACAGGTGGGTGAACCCTCCGTGCAATGGCAAGCTTCCTCCTGGCTCTATGGGACTCCCCATTGTTGGTGAGACCTTCCAGTTCTTCAGGCCAAGCCCTTCTCTGGACGTCCCGTACTATTACAAATCAAGGTTGGAGAGGTGAGAAGCTCAAGTAGTCCCCATATATGTTACGTATAAATACACGTATATATGTGATGTATCACTCAGTGGCAGTGCATAGAACTCAATTTATTACGAGGGAAAAATATTTGTCCTGCATGTATTATTAAGTTTTATATGCACTAACCAGCTCTTTTAAGCCGTTGAGAAAAAGACAGACAATATGTTCATAATTCAACACACGTGCTAACCAGTGGCGCCTCTCTCTATCTCAGGTACGGTCCGGTGTTTAAGACGAGTCTGGTAGGGCAGCCGGTGGTGGTGTCACTGGATCCCGATGTGAACCGTTTCATCTTCCAGCAGGAGGGCAAGCTGTTCCGGCTCTGTTACCCCGACACGGCGAACAGCATCTTCGGCAAGGTGAGCACCTCCTCCTACGACGGCACCATCCACCGCTACGTCCGGAGCCTCGCGTCGCGCCACTTTGGCCTGGAGAACCTCAAGGGAGCCTTCCTCGCCGAGCTTGAGGGCACCATCGCCGACAGCCTCCGGGCTTGGGCAGCCCAGCCCTCCGTCGAGGTCAAGGACGCCATCTCAAACGTACGTTATGTTTTTTCCTTAATTGATTACCTTAATTTTAGAGCTCTTATACATACATTCAATTTAATACGAGCCGTTCATTCTGTTTGATCTAATGATTCAAATTAATTAGGATTTAATTATATTATAACCAATAGTAGTATGAGTAGCAAAATCCCAAGAGGTAGAATTGTAATTGTCCATGTAGAGATCACATACCACAAGAGTAATATTTTCAACATTAGTTGGAAAAGTCCATAATACCCTTATGAAAAATTATAAATACAAAGAAAAGTCTATTATACTCTTAACAAATCAATGATCAGATTTAATTTATACTACCACCATATACTACGAGTAGAATGCACCATAAATTTTCTCTTATTTTAGTTGACGAAAGAATTAGTTTAGTTTGGTGATTTATGTTGTGTGGTTTCCTTGCAGATGATCTTTGATCTTACGGCGAAGAAGTTGATTGGGTTTGATGGCGTGAGGGCGAGAGAGCTGAGGAAGAACTTTGAGGCCTTCTTTCAGGGACTGATCGCCTTCCCGTTGTATGTCCCGGGAACAACATTTTACCAATGCATGCAGGTAAATGCGTGTGTATAAATCGCACGCACCTTCATCATATCAGATTGTATCAGGTGATGGATGCGTCTAAGGGGTTTAATTGATCCATTGATGTGTACGTGCGCAGGGAAGGAGAGAAAGGTGCAGAACATACTCAAGGATCTTCTCAAGGAAAGGCTAAGGACACCTGAGAAACGGCACGGCGACCTTCTCGACGTAGTCGTCGACGAGCTGCGGAGCGAAAAGCCGGTGGCGGACGAGAATTTCTCTGTAGACGTGATCGCGGCGCTCTTGTTTGCCAGCTTCGCCCCGATCGCGTCGACTCTCACGGCTGCGATGAAGTTCCTCACCGACGACCCCAGAGTCGTGCAAGCACTCACGGTTATGTTACGCCCTCAAATCCTGGGATCGTTAAACTCTTCACAACCGTCCAGAATGTGCAGTTACGAAGTAAGCAGTGTCTCAAGCAAGCTTTCGATTTCAACAAAATCCAACATTTTATTACATAAGATTAAGGCTTAACAGCCAGTTTTGATACTAACACGGGCATCCAAGCCCAAAGTTAATATAATACAAGACAAAAGAACTTCAAACCACAGGCACACTTGAGTGCGGCTGAGACCTAATAACAGTAGTCGTTGCCAACCGTGGGTCCACCAAAATCCTGTTCAACCAGATCCTCTGCATTTTCTCAGGTTTCTTCTGTAGATTGTTTGCAGATTATGCAAGAATGAGTACAACTACCGTACTCAACAAGCCACATGGAAAAAGCTAAATAATTACATGCAAGGAGTTCAAAGGATGGTTAGGTTTTACCTTAACAGGTATATGTGGATGCAATTTGCAGTTTAAAACAGTTTATAAAACAGTAAAACGATAATATATAATAACATTAGGGGAGTTTATCAACAAACCACAATTTCCAACTTACCATCTCCAAACTCTACTTATGCCTCATGTACTGGAATCACCCATTAACACAGCTTCATTAACCGGAAGCACGGCGTATTCGAATAACATTGATTTTTACTCTGCAGAGTTGCCCAACTTTACCCACAAGATATCTCATACTCGTACTGTCATGCAATATACACGCAACACTTTAGCGTGCGACTGAGCTGAGATAACAAAGCATTTTCACTGCTCAACCTTTCTAGCCTCTACCCGGTAGGTATTACTCTCAACGACCCTCGGAGACCACCGCCAATAGTGGACTTTGTACCACGATCTCGACGGGTCCATACCGTTGCGTAGACCAGCGAGTGTCCCTATAGGCCCACCCCTGTCTCGCCTTTGATATTGCAGATATTCAATTGGAAGAGCAGTGTACTAAGTTAGGGAGTAATGACCACGCATGTGGTTGAGCGGTTTACTGTGTCTGTTACTTAGCACAAGGTTCTTGTCCTTACTTGTCACCCAGTGAGGCGATGGCCCAACCCGCGATTGCCCACCTCTAGATCTCACCGATGACTCATTTTACCAAGTATCTTGGGTTGTCCAACATAATGGACACAACCCTCAACTCTCCACCCAAACCATTGGCTAACTGCCAATACTGCTTTTAATTGATGATCACAATTTGAGTGACAAAGCTACTTATATAGATAATATTTTATGTGAATTTGTCAAGGTGAATATGGCCTACAAGTGCTGGGTAGGTTTGTATGTGGGGTTATAGGAATTATCTATTTATCATGTCATTCAAAAGTATTATTTCAGTACTTAAAGTAATTGGCTCAAATATGATAATGAAAGTATCAATATAAATATATGACATGTGGGTTCAAAATGTTCAAGGAATGCAACTTGCCTTCTTGCACAAAGTCCTGTGGATGCTGGTCTTGTCCGGCGTCTTCTGGCGTCTGGTCGTCTAGATCGTAACCTAACGAGAAGCAATGCAATAAAAAGAAACCAAGTAAAAACTAGCTCAACAAGGAATGAGCTGGAAACGACAAACAAACAAATAAAACCAAACAGAAACTTAAAGGAAGGGTGGTGCGGGTTGGTGGGATTTATCTGGTGTTTATTTGGACTGGACGAGGTTTGAGATTCTGATCCAACTATAACAAAAATATCGTAGAGGATTAAAGATCACTATGGGAAGGTGAAATGATTTGTTGGGAGCTGGGTATAGATGATTGGAGTCAAGAATGGACTCTTTGAGATGGTTAGAATGGGTATAAGGTGTTGAATTTAGGGTTTCGGGCGAACAAGGCGACAGATGGTGAATAGTATTATTTTACTATTCAAGGATGAAAATGATTTATTTGGAGCTTTGGTATAGCTGAACGGAGTCGAGAATGTGTTTTCTGGGAACGAGGCGATCGAAAAGGATATACTAACTCAACTTAGGGTTTTCAAAGAATAATGACCATTTTACTGTTCATACCTATTAATTAGATATAAACAATAATTAATCACTATTTTAGGCTTAGGAACAGTAATTAGAAATTACTGTGCAAATTCTGGAATTTTGGAAATAATAAACAAGTTTTACTGTGCTGTGAACAGTGCTGGGCCAAAATTTAAACAGTACTGGGCTAAACAGTGAGTTTAAACAGTACTGGGCTGCACTGTGCGGCCTTTAGCAAAGTGGGCCGAGCCCACTCGGCCGAACGCCTGAGGCCCAAAACCACGTGTAGCGTATTCGCGTCCACACACGGCGAGGCCAAAGGTCGAAGGGTCTTGGCCGCCTTTAAAAGCGCCCTTGGCTTATTGGCTATGCTTGGCGGCGGCAGAGACAGCCTTGGTCTTGGCGTGCCGGCGACGGGCGACGGCGAGCGGCGGGACGGGGAGAGCGGCGCAAGGCGGCTCCGCCCCAGGTAGGTTTCCTAACCCTAGGGTTTTTTGCGGGATTTTGGCGTGGGTTTTGGCTTCGGGTTTTCTAGGGTTTGGGGGTGGCGGCGGTGAGGGAGCGGCGACGCCGGCACAGATCCGGTGGATCTAGGGTCGGAGAGGGTAGGGGAGGGCTCGGGTGGGTTAGGGTTGCACCGGGTGGGAGGGATTTGCAAAGGGGAAGGGTTTGTTCTTACGGGCGGGGAACCGAGGCGGCGGGCTCTCGCCGGGGTTGGGGACGAAGGTGGGAGAGGGGGCTGGTGCGGGTTGAGGAGGAAAGGGCGGCTCGGGTGCCTTTTTATAAGGCACTGGAGGCGGTGGGAGCAGTAAGGCGGTGGCAAGGGCGACCGCGTGCACGAGAGGCGAGGTGGCGGGGTGAGGTGGAGGTATGGCGACTGCGAGGGCGGCGCCGTAGAGGGGGTGGCGACGTGGTTGGGTGAGGGCGCTTGGGCGGTGCCGGACGGAGGGCGGCGGCATGGGTGGCGGCTTGGACACGTCTTGGCGCATTGAAGGCGCGGGAGGTGGCGAGATGATGGCGTGGCCATGGTGTCGACGAAGCCGAACGGGTGGGCGGGCTCGCACACTGCGCCATGAGGAGGAGAAGGCGTGGCTGGTGGTAGCGTCCATGAGGGAAAGCGGAAGGGAAGGAGGAAGCAGATTAGGGTTAGGGTTTGGGTTTGAGCAAATTTTGGCCGAATTTTGAATTTGGATTTGAAATTGAGATTCAAACTCGAACTCAAATTGATTTTTGAATTTTAATTTTTTTTGCAGGTGTTTCAGGTTAGTTCGTTGTTCTCTATATCATTTGATTTCATACTAGGCATGCATAATTTCAATCGTCTTCAATTCCTACGTACACACACACATAGTGCGTATTTTGCAGTGTCTAGTTTAACTGGAAATACACCCTGGGCTTCTAAATTAAGCAAAAGCCTAATAAGAACTTTGTATTTTTGCAGGAAGAACATGAGGCTATACTTAATAAGCGCGAGAGCGGGAATTCTTGGATCACATGGGAGGAGTACAAGTCCATGACATTCACTGCTCAGGTGATTTGATGCTATGGGAAATGGGTAGCATCAGGTTTTCTATGCATTCATGAATGGTGCCTTGATGCTCAACTATTGGGCTTTTGGATTAAGGAACATGCGATGGTAGATCTCATTGCAGCAATACAAACACATGACGGCAATATATTTCTGTTGTGTTCAATTTAACCCCCTTCATATTAAAGCTTCTCTTTGACCACACTCAACCGACGGATTTTTTTTTTCAACTTGAAGGTTATGAATGAGATAGCTCGAGTGAGTAACGTCGCACCTGGAATTTTCAGAAAGGCTCTCAAGGACGTCCAAGTGAACGGTATATCCTTAAGACAACCCGGTGACCTATTCTAAGTTTCTAACGCACATACAGCCAAGCTTGCAGTTATTAACAGAAGATTGATCCTTAAACAAGTGGCTTACATTGTTTGACTCAATGTTGATGCAGGGTATACAATTCCTGCCGGCTGGCTGGTCATGATCAGCCCCATGGCAGTACATCTAAACCCCGAATTGTTTGAAGATCCACTAACCTTCAATCCATGGAGGTGGCAGGTCAGTTCACTAAAAACCGGACTGGGATTCTAGGACGCTTAATCAAACCAAGCGTTTAGCTTAACAAATCCAGGCATATGTAAACACCCTCACAAACCCACCGTGTTGTAGTGGTTAGGACTTAGGAACACATCGACCGCTTCATCCTTTACACTACACGTACGTTTCACTATAATGCGCAACAAATGACTGTCATAAAAAGTAAAAAAAGAAAGAAAGAATATAAGCACGATGATATCAAGTACAGCCCAACATCTTTTTAGCGTACGAAGAGTTAGCTAGAACATGTACCTAGAGACACTAAACAAGTGAGAGGTCAAATTTTGATGTACAACTACAAGCAACAATTCAACCCTTTGAGAATCTTTTCATGGAGAGATTTGGGATTCTAAAGATGCCAAACTGCCGGTTGATACTGCCAAGCTAGACGTCGACGAAAAACACCAACTAATTTTGTTTTATGAATGGATAAACCAATTAGGTCTCATGTACTAATACTATCTTGTGTTTATTATATCAAAATTTGACCAATCCGAAACTAATGCAGGAGGACAAAAGGAGCAAGTTGTTGAGGAATTTCATACCATTCGGAGGAGGCATAAGGCTTTGCGTTGGGGCAGAGTTTAGTAAGATTTCGATCGCACTTTTCCTCCACACCTTGGTAACCAAGTATAGGTAATTTTTTAGTGACTTGTCAACATAATGTGTATGCATTTCTTTAGATGAGAAATGCAGTAATATACAACTATAACGTCTTTTTTGGCAGATGGAAGGAGATCCAAGGAGGTGACGTGTTACGTATCTCCGAGATTATGTTTCCCCAGGGCTATCACATCCAACTGCTACCTAGGACCTCATGAATTGATCATGTGCATCATTGAACATCAATAGTTGATTCAAGAGCCTCCTTCTTTTATCTTTGGATCATTGATTTTAGTATCTCGTATTATCCGCGTTCATGTAATAATGCATGCAGCACATGTTTTGGCTGAATCAGGTGCAAATCGGTAACGGGGGAGCATGAGAATTTGGCTCGAGTGCTCGACCATCAGTTCCCAGACTCCGTATTGAGTGCACATGGTTTAATGAAAATAATTAATGTGTTCCAGTTCAAAAAAAAAATTGCTTCAAGAAAGTATTACTCCTTTTTCTTCTCCTTTCCATAAGATATTTCCTTTTAAGATTAGGATTCAGTTCTCGCAACAAAAAAAAAAGGATTCAGTTTCGCAATGTGTAAGGGGACAAAGGAAGATGTTGGTACTGCAGTTAGATAGGGAGCACGGGTACGTATCCGTGGTTCCCAAATTTTGCCTTAGTGTAATCAACTGTGGGATTTAATTATGTGGTTGCTAAAAGAGGTAACATCAGCCAGGAGGGTTTGATGATCTTGTGCTCTAGGGTTGTCCAGTGGGCTAGTCGCCTGCCTACTTGCCTAGAGTTGACACCAAGAGGAGAGAGGATCCTTGGTGCAAACTCCAACTTTTGGAGTGGGCAGGCCTCAAGCAAAAAGACTTGAAATACCTCATCTGGAACTGATTCCAAGCAACAACATGCCATCTGTCAGTTCTTGTCAATGTCTATTTGACAGTGCTCTGGATGTGTGGCAGCCACTGTGATCATCGGTTGAACTCGCCGCCGTCGCCATCATTGCCTTCAGATCCAACGATCTGTTGTTGTTGCCCTTGCCGTGGTCTCGCAAGCCTGCGCACGGAGTGAGAACCAAGATAACTGGGAAAGATCACCAGTAGTTTGTGACTTAACGAAGTGGAAGCTAACTGTAGCCTGGTATGCAAGACATTCGCCAATCCACACACCGGAAGGACTAACCCACACACAACGACTATGCTTCTTGATGTCATTGAGGCACAAGTTAGGTGCTCGACATGTTCCAATCCAAGAACACCCACAAAAGAGGTAGCGCTAGATAAGTACTAGACTAACATCGCCATTTGGCAGAGAAGTATCTCAATAATCTGATAAAGTGGCGGATTTGGACCCAGAAATGGACTAGGGCCGGTGCTAATTTATGATAGACTAAAATCGCCACTAAATCACAATCAAGCAAAATAGACAAAGTACATAAAGACAAACTTCGTCTATTTTGCTCGGTTGTGATTATTTTTCTAGCTAGAGAAATGCCAAATTAAGGAAGATTTGATCCACTAAACCATTGCGACAACATGCATGTCTCCATTATGGCAACTTGCATAGACGAACAATATATAAAAATCATCATTGTAACGGTATAAAGTGTAACGACTGTTTTTGGGAGACTTACCTCCCAGGCCCCCTCTGCCTTTCTCCCCTCCTTTTTCCCGTCTTGGCGCTGCCGTCATTGGCGCGCCTGCTAAATCCCACCTCGTCTTGGCGCGCCGCCGCGACGCCAAGACGTCGCCATCTGATGGCCGCCGTCATGAAGATCCACACCACGCGCTGCAGCTCAAAGCCGCGCCGCCGGGTCCTCTTCCCGTCTTATCGCCGCCCGTCTGCCGCCTTGCCGCTCTGTCTGGCGCTTGTAGCTGCTCCCCTCCTGACGACTGCGCCAAGACGCCGCCAAGGCTCGAGCCGCCTGACACGCGCCAAGGACGGACCCCCGTCCTCCGCGCCATGGCCTCCCTATAAAGCTCCCTCCGTCCCCATGCTTGAGCTTCCACGGCGCCGAGCTCGAGTAAGGTCCACCGAGCCCAAGTCGCGCTCCTCCCTCGGCCGCCGCCTCCTCACCTCATCGCCGCCCGGTGAATCGCCTCCCAGTGAACCCGCTCCACCACCCGTCGGCCTCCCCACGCCCTCCCGAGCCGGCACTCGAGCCGCTCATGGTGGGCCGCCCTGCCCGCTCCCGAGCCGCCGCCACCTCCTCCCGCCGGCCGCCTCCGGCGACCTCGCGCCGCCACTCGCCGGCCACCCCACCGGCGCCGCCTCACCAGTGTCGCCCATGGCGCCGCTGCCTTCCAGTGCTCATGTGCTGCCCGCCTCTCCCTCCCGGCCTTGGCCGCCCACAGACCCGCCGCCTCAAGCAACCCCACCCCACCACCCGGCCTCCTCCGCGCCTCCCCTCGCCGGCGCTGCCTCCGCCCCGTGCCGCCCATGCCCCTCCCCTGCTCTTCCCTGTGGAGCAAAGAAGAAACAGAGAGCAATTGGGAAATTAGAATGGGGAATTGGGTTGGAATTGGGGATTAATTTGGGATTGAAGGGCCCACTTGTCATAAGGCTTGAGCCATCCCTTTTGGCTGCCATGTGGGGCCCTCCTTTTTACTGTGCGCGTGGACCGGCCTCACCCTGTGCGCATGGACCGGGCCCACGCACTGTTCTGTAGACTTCCCTCTTTTTCTAATTCAGTTAACCTTCAAAAATTCATATCTTCTCCATTTTAACTCCAAAAATTATGAAATAAATTTCTAAAAATTTGTTAAATCAAGATCTTGCTAATGGCATAGGACTTGATTAATTTGGAGTTTATTTATTGTTCCTTATTTATTTATTTGCTCTCTTTGCCGTTGTGTCTTTTTCCGGTATTCTCGCGCGATTAGGATTTGAAGACGCCGGCGACCCGCAAGCTGATCAAGACCAAGATCCCCTAGCCTTTAACCAAGGCGAGTCAATACTTTGACCATGTTGATCCTACATTTTATGCAAATTATATTAATTTAAATTAGCAAAATTGCATGCTTTATTTCTTTATCAAATGTATGTTAAAGCTTAAGGTAGTTAATTACCCCCTTGTTGATTAATTAAATTAATATGCCATCCTTGATAACTTGAATCCGTTAATCCTTGTCACCCTAGTAACTATATGGTAATACTAGTTATAGGTTGTATAGCGACATGCTAGTCTTGCTTAAGTACGGGTATTAAATACCCCAATCATCATTTCCTCAAACATAAAATGTTTGGGTAGTCATTGGTGGTCCATTGGCTAAAGGTTGTGAAAATAAATTGGTTTTACTCCCCAAAACCCCAATTGCTAGTTCTATCTGGGCGGATGGTGAGGCGGTGGGTGCTCGGGGAGCACACGGTTGGTTGGCTTGTGGAATGAACGCCCAGATAACCCTAAGGACTTAATCTTGTCACGACCTCCGTGTTAAACATGTGCAACCACAAGTGCGCAAAGTGCAACTTGGCCTAGTACAATTATCAAACCACGAATGTGTCTCATACGGTGGAAAAATGTATCATGCAAGCTTGCGGTAAATAAGGCTTGAAAGGGACACCGAGGCAAGGGTGAAGTTACTGCTGTCACCGGGGTAAACCGACTACTGGCGTGGGGTAACATCCCACATGAGCGTATGGGCGTAACCCCATATGGGTGAGATGAATGAAAAGGCGAGGTAATTAGAAAAGTTTCTTGTGATTTGCCGCCCAACTACATGACTACGGAATCATGTGGGGTAACAGGTATGACTATCTCTTGTGGGTAAAGTGTACAAACCTCTGCAGAGTCTAAAAGCTGTTTAAGCAGTAGTGCCCTACGGTCAAAAGCGGACATGGGAATCATAACTTGAGTTAGTTCTATTTCAAAAAGCTTTGTGGGTGGAATGGAAAAATGGTGGAAGGGCTCACCTAGCCCTGCTTTTGGATTTCTCTGAGTCGCCGAGCTCGGTGGTGTGGTCTTTGGGGTAGCCCCAATTGAAAGGATGCATGGGTAGAGTTTCCGACGGATGGATTCTCTACTAATATAATTATTGCACATTAATCTTTTAAAATTGCAAATTTGTTAAAAATGCTAAGTCATAGGATTTGTAATTATAATATTGCAAAACTGGCTTTCACAAATAAAAGAACCTGAGCCATCCTTGTTAAGCCTTGCATGTATATAATTGCATTGTGTGTTGGCTCATGAGCACAGTAGTAGTGCTCATTCTCGCTTCTCCCCAACTCTTGAGATAATGAAGACGACGGAGATTCGCCTTCTATGATGGCCTGGAGATGATGGACATGGCTACGACGAGGAGTAGTGTAGTTATGTAGTTTAGGTCTCGCCAGTCTAAGTAGACTCGTTGGTATCAGCGTACAACCGATATTATCCAACTCTTGGTTAATATCTGTCAGTACCTGAGTCACCCGATCGCTTGCGTGTGAGATGAGCCCTACTCGCCTTTTGCTTCCGCCAGAGGTTCGTTGCTTGTATGTGATGTAATCAATTTGGCCTGTTCGGCCCTTTTGTAAACTTCGACTGGCGTGGTCTATGTTACTCGGTTGGTTGTAATATTTTAATATTTCAGTTCACGCTTGTATGAATGAATCAAAGCAATGTGTCTTGTGAAGTGCTAGCTCTTGATCCAGGAATAGCACAGTGATTTCACAGAGGATTTGGATTCTCGAAATCCGGGTCCGACAGAGTGGTATCGAGCATCTGTTGAGGAGCCTTAGCTAGATTGGTCGAGCCCTAAGGACTTGCGTCCTATTTTCAAAATTAAGAAAAGTTTTGCCAAAAATATAGAGTATTTATTGCTTCTACTCATCGTTCCTAGTTCCATACTTATCTCTATTCTCTTTAAGTGTTACTAATCTTTTCTCTGTTTCAAAATTTGTAGATGGCTTCTCCTCCATTGCAGGCCCATGGGACCATAGCTCTCATGGAGTTAATGAAGGCGATTTAAAGTCGAACTCCTTTGCGGTGATCACGATTTCTTAGCTTCCCCGCCTCCGCTCTTCAGAGGGCGGAAGGCGATGGTCATAGCTCACGAGTCTTGGGACATGGAGGTTTTCCTCTATGCCAGACCGGCGAGTTCACGACCCACGTGTTCTGCCGAGGCACCCGCCGCAGCAGCTCCGACGCCATCCAGGATGCAGCCCGTGTCGCCGTCACCCGCTTGTGTCAGAAATACGAGGTCCTCCTGCAAGAGTCACCGTACTGCTTCTTCCCATGTCTCTACGACGGAGAGAGCTTCCCGGAGTCCTTCGTCGCCATCGACAACGAGCCCCGCCTGACCCAACAGGTGCAGCTGACCCAGGCGATGATCCACAACATCCACTCCCACACCAGCGAGATCAGACAGCTTCGGATGCTTCTCACCGACAGCGAGGCTCACTCCGACACCCTTCGCACCAACATGATCAGAAGCGATGAAGCCCACCATGATGCCTTGTGGGAGAGAGACACCATCGCTGTGGACAGAGACATCATCAAGATGGAGAGAGACGCCGCCCTTGCAGAGGTAGCACGTCTCACAGCCGCCTGGGCGCGGCGCTTCGCCGGCCGGCTCGGCTCGATTCCTCCTCGGCGCGAGGACTCCAGACCAGTCGACGGCAGCAAGAAGCGAGCGCGACGCCGCCGCGCCTTCGACGACCTTCCGATGTCCCGGCATGGACGCAGCCCCCGCCGTTCCCGTTCCCGCTCGCCGCGCATCAGCTCGAGTCACTCTCGTTCGCCGAGCTTTAGTCAGAGCCGCTTCCGCTCCCGTTCCTCGATGGAGTAGTCAGGATAGGCTAGGATAGCTAGTAGTGCTTGCTAGGCACTCTTTTGGGTTGCAAGCACTTTTGTTTCTCCCTTTTGTAGACGATGTGTATCTTGTGTTGTGGCTTAGCATAGCCTATATGCTATGTTCAGGAGTCATGTAACACCTAACCCCCCTTAATATAATGTAGCCACTCTAGGCTTTGTATTGTATTTGATCGTTTCTCCTCGTTGGTTTGGAGTTCTTTGGTGGTGCTATAGGGGGCCAGTAAACCCTCATATATCCTCTCTAGTTCTTAACCTCTTCTGTTCGCTTTAGATGGCACCAAAGAGAGCCGCATCCCAAGAAAGTGGTGCCACTAGCAAAAGAAAGATGACCACGATAGACCACGAGACACCTGCCTCAAAGAATCGACTTTTCTCGTGACTCATCTTTCAATCCGTCGTGACCCGACCACCAAGAGCTCCAACCCCAACTCTGATTCCAAAGGAAATGGTCTCTGCATTCTTCGTCGCTAGACGAGAAGCGACAAGCAACCCGGTGACTAACCTTCATCGCTTCAATTTGTGGAGAAAAGGGCACTTCGCCAATAGATGTCCCCAAAGGAAGCAAGGCCAAGAGATCGATGTTTCTATTGTGCCGACCTTAGGACACCACATGAACAGCTGTCCCCAACGGAATATTGAAGAACCAGTAAACAATGCCATCGTCACCAACCTCAACCTTGACAACGAAGAACTTATCATGAACCCCAGCAAAAAGCAAGCTGTGCCTGCCGAAGTTCTATCATCGAACCCAGAAGCTCTGCCAAATGTTTGCTTTGAATGTGGCAAGACAGGACATGTCGCCCAATCATGCCCTCCACTGCGACAAGATGCAAGAAGAGTATGCTTCACATGTGGGCAATACGGACACTATTGCTACACGTGCCCAGTTCCCTACTGTTCCTATTGTGAGGAACACCATCAATAAGAAGATTGTCCTATGAACCTGGTAGCATGCACGCATTGTGGGGAAAAAGGACATCAGGCAGACAAATGTTGTGCAGACTGCCCCAACTGCGATAAGGATCATCAGCCAAGTGAATGCCCGATGAGTAAGGTTACGTGCTTCCTTTGTGAAGGACAAGACCACTGCCCCAAGGATTGTTTCCTGCGCCCAATACTGACCAAGGCAATCGAGCTACAAAGAACCAGTCTTCAAGTCGCCGTGAGACTCGTCACAAGCAAAGTTGGTAAAGATAATCAACATCAGACACCCTCCATCTTAAAGGAGAATAGCCAGATGGCACCGAAGTGTCAGAGCACCTCAGTGGAAATGAGAGGAAATGGGAATGTTTTCCGCATTCTCCGCCCCGCTGGACAACCTGCCTCAGTTAACCCAGCAGCTCACCTCCATTGCTTTGCTTGCGGAGAGAAAGGACACTTTGCTAACCAGTGCCCCCATCGCCACCACCCTGCTCCAAAGAACAACCCAGGAGCCACTCCAATTCAAGGACAAACCTCAGCCCCAGGCAAGAGCCACCAGACTTCCCAAGCTTCGAGGTCTACCCCAACACAGAGCCGTGGCCAGGTGAATCATGTCACCGCAGAGGAGGCACAAGAGGCCACAGGAGTACTGATAGGTACGTTCTCTGTTAATTCAGTACCCGCACAAGTTTTGTTTGATTCTGGAGCTTCGCACTCTTTTGTTTCAAGAAAGTTTGTTGAAAGGCTTAAGCTGCCGACCTATAAGTTAAAGAAACCCGTGGTACTTAGTTCACCCGGGGGACCCCTATATGCTACCTCAGTTAGTCCCAGAGTAGAGATTGCTTTGAAAGATTCTGGATTTCTAGCCACCCTTCTGGTGCTAGAATCTCAAACGCTGGATATCATCCTAAGGATGGATTGGTTGGGCGTGTATCATGGACTAATAGATTACGCCAACAGGAAAGTGGTACTTGCCAAAGACCCTGAAACCACAATAAGGATTAGTGTGGATCGTTCCTCTCCTTTGGTTCGGACAATCCACCATCTTGGAGAGATGTCTCTAGAGACAACGCCTGTAGTCCAAGCTTACCCCAAGGTTTTCCCAGAAGAATTGCCAAGCATGCCCCCTGATAGAGATATCGAGTTTGTGATCAACTTGAAGCCAGGGATGGCCCCAATTGCCAAGAGACCACACCGAATGACCGCTGACGAACTTGAAGAGTTGAAGACACAACTTGAAGATTTACAAGAAAAAGGATTCATTAGACCTAGTTCTTCTCCCTGGGGTTCGCCAGTTCTCTTTGTGAAGAAGAAAGATGGTTCCGCCAGATTGTGTGTGGATTACAGAGCCCTCAACGAAGTGACCATCAAGAACAAGTATCCCTTGCCCCGCATTGATGACCTGTTCGATCAGATGACAGGAGCTTCAGTCTTCTCCAAGATAGACCTACGGTCAGGATACCACCAGCTCAAGATCAGGAATGAGGACATTCCCAAGACAGCCTTTACCACCCGGTATGGCTTGTTTGAGTTCACAGTCATGTCGTTTGGCTTGACCAATGCGCCAGCCTATTTTATGAATCTGATGAACAAGGTATTTATGAAATACCTGGACAAGTTTGTAGTCGTGATTCATACACGACATCTTGATCTATTCCAAGACCAAGAAAGAGCATGCTGAACACCTGCAATTGGTCCTGGAAAAGCTTAAAGAGCATGAGCTCTATGCCAAGTACAGTAAATGTGAGTTTTGGCTTCAGGAAATCGGTTTCCTCGGACATATTGTATCCGCTGGAGGAATAGCAGTTAATCCGGCCAAGGTAGAAGTCGTGACGAATTGGAAACAGCCCACATCAGTAACAGAAGTTCGTAGTTTTCTCGGTTTAGCCGGATACTACAGACGCTTCATAGAAGGATTCTCAAAGCTCTCCAAACCAATGACCCACCTGCTTAAAAAGGAAAAGAAGTATGAATGGACCGAGGCTTGTGAGAAAAGTTTCCAGGAATTGAAGAAAAGTTAACCGCACCAAGATTGACCTCTGGGACATTCATCAAGACTTTGAAGTCATCTTGTGATGCATCGCGCCAAGGTCTTGGTTGCGTGCTTATGCAAGGAGGAAAAGTTGTAGCTTATGCATCCGACATACTCCGTTCGCATGAAGACAACTATCCAACTCATGACTTGGAGTTAGCAAGCGAGAGTGCACGCCTCAAGATTTGGCGGCATTATTTGATTGGAAATCATTGTAACATCTACGGACCACAAGAGTCTCAAGTACATCTTCACCCAATCCGATCTCAACCTTCGCAAAGAAGATGGTTAGAGTTAATAAAGGATTACAATTTGGATGTCCATTATCATCCGGAAAGGCTAATGTAGTCGCCGATGCATTAAGCCGCAAGTCATACTGCAATAATGTTATGATTCAAGAACACCAACCTGAGCTCTATAAGGAATTAGAAGCCCTAAACCTTTGTTTGATAGAACAAGGTAACCCAGACGCCATGGAAGCACATCCAACTTTAGTAGAGCAAATCAAGACTGCTCAACAAGGACACTCTGGAGTCCAGAGATTCAAACATCTCATGGCAAAAGGAAAAGCCCCCAAGATGATCGAAGATCAGCAAGGAATCCTATGGTATGGGAAACGTCTCTTTGTTCCCCACCAGAAGGAACTCAAGGACTTGATTCTGAAAGAAGCCCACAGCTCAGCATATACCCTGCACCCAGGCAGCACCAAGATGTATCAAGATATGAAGATTTTGTATTGGTGGCCACGTATGAAAAGAGATATCGCTGAATATGTCGCCTGTTGTGATGTATGTCAGCGAATCAAAGCCGAACATCAGAAGCCAGCAGGATTGCTTCAACCCCTGCAAATCCCTCAGTGGAAATGGGAAGAGATTGGAATAGATTTCATTACCGGTCTACCCCGAACCAGGTCCGGATGTGACTCAATATGGGTTATAGTTGATAGACTAACCAAAGTAGCCCGTTTTATCCCTTTAAAAAAAAACAACCTACAAGGGAGACAAGTTAGCCGAGCTATACATGGCTCGTATTGTGTGTTTACATGAAATACCCAAGAGTATAGTCTCTGATCAAGGATCTCAATTCACCTCGTATTTTTGGGCTAGTTTGCATGATGCCCTTGGAACACACCTCGATTTCAGCACAGCTTATCATCCGCAGACCGATGGTCAGACAGAAAGGACAAATCAGATTTTTGAAGACATGCTTGAGCTTGTGCTTTGGAATTCTGATGATAGGAAAAGTGTCTACCGATGCCGAAGTTTGCATACAATAACGATTATCACCAAGTCTGAAAATGTCACCGTTTGAAGCACTTTATGGAAGAAAATGCGAACCCTCCGCATTGGTCAGAATCAAGTGAAGGATATATTTTCGGACCAGATACTCTCAAGCAAGCTGAAGAGAAAGTTCGACTGATCAGAGATCGTCTTCAAGCAGCTCAGTCAAGACAAAAGAGTTATGCCGACAACCATCGAAGAAAGTTAACCTTTGAAGTTGGAGATGCTGTATATCTCAAGGTATCACCACTTCGTGGAACTCGAAGATTCAAAGTGAAAGGCAAGCTTGCCCCAAGATATATAGGACCGTTTCTGATTACCGCCAAGCGTGGAGAAGTGGCCTATCGACTAGAGCTCTAGGAACATTTGTCGAAGTTCACAACGTGTTTCACGTCTCCCAACTCAAGAAGTGTCTCCGAGTACCTGAAGAGCAGATGCCCGTTGAAGCCATCACCCTTCAACAAGATTTGCCGATCAAGATCCTCGACGTCATCGAGAAGCGAACAAGACGCCAAGTCTTCCGCCTTTGCAAGGTCCAGTGGAGTCACCACTCAACCAAGGAAGCCACCTGGGAACGCGAAGATCAACTAAAGCAAGACTACCCGTTCCTGTTCTCAGAGCAGTTCGAATCTCGGGGTCAAGATTCCATTTAAGGTGGGTAGGATTTGTAACGACTGTTTTTGGGAGACATACCTCCCAGGCCCCCTCTGCCTTTCTCCTCCTTTTTTCGTCTGTGCCGCCGTCGTGGCGCCTGCTAAATCCCCACCTCGTGCGGCCGCCTTGCCTGACGCTCAAGACGTCGCTCTGATGGCGCCGTCATGAAGATCCACACCACGCTGCAGCTCAAAGCCGCGCCGCCGGGTCCTCTTCCGTCTTGTCGCCGCCCGTCTGCCGCCTTGCCGCTGTGTGCCGCACCGCTGCTTTGCTCCCAAGACGACGCACGCCAAGACGTCGCCGCTGGCTCGAGCCAAGACACAGCCAAGCGCCAAGGACCGGACCCCCGTCCTCCGCGCCATGGCCTCCCTATAAAGCTCCCTCCTTCCCCATGCTTGAGCTTCCACGGCGCCTGAGCCTGTAAGGTCCACCGAGCCCAGTCGCTCCCTCCCTCGGCGCGCCGCCTCCTCACCTCGTCGCCGCTCGGTGAGTCGCCTCCCGGTGAACCCGCTCCACCACCCCCGGCCTCCCCACGCCGCTCCCGAGCCGGCACTCGAGCCGCTCATGGTGGGCCGCCGACCGCCCGCTCTCCCGAGCCGCCACCTCCCACCATGGCCGGCCGCCCAAGCAACCTCGCGCCACTGGCCAGCCACCGGCGCCGCCTCCGCCCAGTGTCGCCCATGGCGCGCCCTGCCAGTGCTCAATGCTGCCTTCGCCTCTCCCGGCCCTTGGCGCCGCCTGAGGACCCGCCGCCTCAAGCAACCCCCACCTCACTTGGCCTCCTCGCGCCTCCAAGGCCCGCCGCCCCGCCCGTGCCGCCCATGCCCTCCCTGCTCTTCCTGTGGAGCAAAGAAGAAACAGAGAGCAATTGGGAAATTAGAATGGGGAATTGGGTTGGAATTGGGGATTAATTTGGGATTGAAGGGCCCACTTGTCATAAGGCTTGAGCCTCCTTTTGGCTGCCATGTGGGGCCCTCCTTTTTCTTGTCTTGGCGTGGACCGGCCTCACCTCAGGCGCATGGACCGGCCCACGACTGCTCAGAGACTTCCCTCTTTTTCTAATTCAGGTTAACCTTCAAAAATTCATATCTTCTCCATTTTAACTCCAAAAATTATGAAATAAATTTCTAAAAATTTGTTAAATCAAGATCTTGCTAATGGCATAGGACTTGATTAATTTGGAGTTTATTTATTGTTCCTTATTTATTTATTTGCTCTCTTTGCCGTTGTGTCTTTTTAGGTATTCTCGCCGATTAGGATTTGAAGACGCATGGCGACCCATAATGATCAAGACCAAGATCCCCTAGCCTTTAACCAAGGCGAGTCAATACTTTGACCATATTGATCCTACATTTTATGCAAATTATATTAATTTAAATTAGCAAAATTGCATGCTTTATTTCTTTATCAAATGTATGTTAAAGCTTAAGGTAGTTAATTACCCCTTGTTGATTAATTAAATTAATATGCCATCCTTGATAACTTGAATCCGTTAATCCTTGTCACCCTAGTAACTATATGGTAATACTAGTTATAGGTTGTATAGCGACATGCTAGTCTTGCTTAAGTAACGGGTATTAAATACCCCAATCATCATTTCCTCAAACATAAAATGTTTCGGGTAGTCATTGGTGGTCCATTGGCTAAAGGTTGTGAAAATAAATTGGTTTTACTCCCCAAAAACCCCAATTGCTAGTTCTATCTGGGCGGCTGGTGAGGCGGTGGGTGCTCGGGGAGCACACGGTTGGTTGGCTTGTGGAATGAACCGCCAGATAACCCTAAGGACTTAATCTTGTCACGACCTCCGTGTTAAACATGTGCAACCACAAGTGCGCAAAGTGCAACTTGGCCTAGTACAATTATCAAACCACGAATGTGTCTCTGACGGTGGAAAAATGTATCATGCAAGCTTGCGGTAAATAAGGCTTGAAAGGGACACCGAGGCAAGGGTGAAGTTACTGTCACTGGGGTAAACCGACTACTGGCAATGGGGTAACATCCCACATGAACGTATGGGCGTAACCCCATATGGGTGAGATGACGGAAAGGGCGAGGTAATTAGAAAAGTTATTGTGATTTGCCGCCCAACTACATGACTACGGAATCATGTGGGGTAACGGTATGACTATCTCTTGTGGGTAAAGTGTACAAACCTCTGCAGAGTCTAAAAGCTGCTTTAAGCAGTAGTGCCTACGGTCCAAAGGCGGACATGGGAATCATAACTTGAGTTAGTTCTATTTCAAAAAGCTTTGTGGGTGGAATGGAAAAATGGTGGAAGGGCTCACCTAGCCCTGTTTTGGATTTCTCCTGAGTCGCCGAGCTCAGCGGGTGTGGTCTTTGGGGGCAGCCCCAATTGAAAGGATGCATGGGTAGAGTTTCCGCCGGATGGATTCTCTACTAATATAATTATTGCACATTAATCTTTTAAAATTGCAAATTTGTTAAAAATGCTAAGTCATAGGATTTGTAATTATAATATTGCAAAACTGGCTTTCGCAAATAAAAGAACCTGAGCCATCCTTGTTAAGCCTTGCATGTATATAATTGCATTGTGTGTTGGCTCATGAAAGCACGGTAGTAGTGCTCATTCTCGCTTCTCCCCCAACTCTTCAGATAATGAAGACGACGGAGATTACGCCTTCTATGATGGCCCAGGAGATAATGGACATGGCTACGACGAGGAGTAGTGTAGTTCTGTAGTTTAGGTCTCGCCCAGTCTAAGTAGACTCGTTGGTATCACAGATAACCGATATTATCCAACTCTTGGTTAATATCTGTCAGACATGAGTCACCCCGCCGCTTTCTGTGTGAGATGAGCCCTACTCGCCTTTTGCTTCCGCCAGAGGTTACGTTGCTTGTATGTGATGTAATCAATTTGGCCTGTTCGGCCCCTTTTGTAAAACTCGACCCGACGTGGTCTATGTTACTCAGTTGGTTGTAATATTTTAATATTTCAGTTCACGCTTGTATGAATGAATCAGCAATGTGTACTGTGAAGTGCTAGCTACTGATCCAGGGAATAGCACAGTGATTTCACAGAGGATTTAGATTCTCGAAATCCGGATCCGACATAAAGATACGAACGGCAAATTCACGAATACAAAACATACCGCTAGGTACTAACACGAGATAATTGGTGCCTACGTGACCTTATATTTTGAGGGCCATCTTGGGTGAGGTGTTGGACGAGACTCCAATATCTTGTGCATCACTTAACAGCGTGGGCAACATGCGCAAAAATGATCATAACTTCTGTTACACAACTCCAAATAATGCACTGTTTGAAGCATATGAAATGCCGAAGACATCCAAATTTATGCAGATTTATCGAGAGTTAGACGGACAAAATTGCATGTGGTTAGGGCCAGCCATGCATGTTTCCTCTCCCTCTTGGCCCATCCTTGTAGCCGCAGGCTCCCTCTGTTCACACACAAATTGGACTTGAAACTGTATTCATACAAACCAAGTAGCAGTGTTGCCATGTGTTTACAATTAGATTTAGAGTTAGGCTTAGCTTTTCACCTTAGGTGTATGTGAATATATTATATATGCACATGGCAGGTGTAGGTATATCACAACGCCAGTGCCTCCTGAGCAGAGTTTCAAGAACAAGCATCCAACAACGGAGTAGGTCATGCAAGCAAAAGCAGGGTTTCAATAACCTGGGCTGGTTCCAATTTCAGTGAAAACCGGATTTCGCAATTTTTTAGTGAATTTTCTCTACAATAAAATCGGCCGAATGTACAGTTCCAGTCCGGGCCATACATCACATGAACACACAGCAACTCAGCAAGGACGAATGCCTTATTGAACGTTATGACCTCCCAAATGTAGGGGTGCTAATGGGTTGGGTTCGTTCAGGTTCTATGGGTTGGGTTCTGATTTGGGTCTATTTGGATGAGTTAAAATGGGTTAAGTGGTAAAGGTGGGTTGGCTTCTAATTTGGGTCCGTTTGGATGGGTTAAAACGGGTTAAGTGGTAGAGGTGGGTTGGGACGGGGCGGGTTGCCTGATGAAACGGGTTGATGTGGTGTGGGTTGGGTTTTGTGATGGCCACCCGAATTGGGTTCAACCCACGGGTTGAACCTGTGGGACCCACTTGACTAAGCCACCTGTCACCTGCCCACCTCCTCGGCTCCTTCCCACATCCTTCCCCTGATCTCCACCGCCCGTCATCCTTCCCCCGATCTCCACCACGGCCGACCATGAGAGCAAGACTACCCTTTCTCCCGTACGTCCACTGCCCTTTCCTTCCTCCCTACGTTTGCCCGTCGTCCTTCCCTTCTTTCGTCTGGATCTCTGTCGCCTTCCGCTGCCGCATCTCCCTTCACGCCTGGATCTCCACCACCGCAGAGTCCCCCCTCCTCCAGCTCTTCATCGCCACCGCTGTCGGACCCCCGGGCGTGGAATACCCGAAGACCCTATGTGTATTCTGTGCTTGTCCTTGGATCAGTAGCTAGCACACATATTCACAATATTTGGTATTCACATCCATACATTCACATGCTAAAATAAGTAAAATGGTACTCTACTTAAGCTATTACAAGTTTATTATAACCACGGACGACCGGCCAAATAAAAGCAGTCATCAGAATAAAACAAATAGCGAAAGACATAATATAGTAGCGAAAAATCGAACGGCATGCCCATCCGATCCCGCAGGCAACCGGCAAGAAACAAGGCCTAGGTAGATGTCGGACCCGAATTTTCTAATCCCGAATCCTCTGTGAAAGACACTGTGCTATTCCCTGGATCAGTAGATAGCGCTTACAGATACATCACTGAATCAATTCATACATGGCGCGATTAAACCATGCCATTCATTAATTTAACACATTAGAGTTTACATAAACCGTATCGGGTCAAGTTTTACAATAAGGACCGAACAGGCCAAAATATTACATCACAAAAGTAGCGGAAGCGACAACGGAAGCAAAATGGTGAGAGCACATCTCTCCACAGGCAAGTGACTGGGAAAACCCGTGCGCGTCCGATATTACTCAAAGACTCAGGTAATATAGGATGCACGCAAGCACCGACGGAGTCAGCTGGACTGAGGCGAGATCTAGACTAAAAGAACTAAACTACTACTCATCACCTCCTGGGCCTCCAACTTCTGGATCATCTTAGTATGTGTGATCTTCTACATTTCCTGCTTCTGAGGGTTTTGGGGGAAAGAACGAGAATGAGCACAACTTCCGTGCTCGCGAGCCAACACACAAGATGCAATAATATACATGCAAGGCTTAACAATGATGACTCGGGTTCTTTTATTTGCTAAAGCAACATTTTCAATTATCATAATTACAAATTCCTATCACTTAGCATTTTAACCAAATTGCATTTTATTAAAGAGAGTAATTGTGCAATATTAAATAACAGCAAAGGTTCCCTCCGTCGGAAACTCTAACTTATGCTTCTTTGGATTGGAGCTACCTCCACTTATTAACACCACTGAGTTCGAAAACTCAGGAAAAATCCAATCTCAGGGCTAGATGAGCCCACCACATTTTTCATTCCACCCACAAAGGTTTTTAAAATAGAACTAACTCTAGTTAAGTTCCCATGTCTGCCTTTGACTGTAGGCGTGGCTATTTAAACAGTTTAGACTCTACAGAGGTTGTACACTGTACCCACAAGAGATAGTCATACTCGTTACCCCACATGATTACTTAGTCATGTAGTTGAGCGACCGTCACAGTAGCCTTTCAAATTACCTCGCCCCTTCCGTCATTTCACCCATATGGGGTTACGTCCATACATTGTGCGTGATGTTTATCTCAGCGACAGGAGTGGTTGGACTACACCTCAGCGACAGGCAACTTCACCTTGTATCGGTGTCCCATTCAAGCCAAACGTAGTCAACGCTTGCACGTTCCCATTATCCGTCTAGCGAGCTGACATTCAGGGTTTAATAAATTTACTAAGCCAAGTTGCAGTTTGCAGACTTGTGGTTGTACTTGTTTTACACGGGAGGTCATGACAAGATTAAATCCTTAGGGTCATCTGGGTGGTTCATACCACATACCAACATTCCTTGGGCTGCATTAGCACCCATCAACATACCATCCATCCTACCATCCGCCCAGACGGTAACAGCAAGCTATAATTAATTAATAATCAAATGGGTATTTAACTACCTTAAGCTTTAACATACGTTTGATTAAAGAATTAAAGCATGCAATTTTGGTAATTTTAATGAATATAATTTACATAAAATATAGGCTCAAAATGATCAAAGTATCGACTCGCTTTGGTTATAGGTAAGATAGTCTTGACAATCTTGTGCTTGATCGAAGTGGAGATCCTCCACGTCTTCGAATCCTATTCGGACGAACGTACCAAAAAAAGGCACAAACAAGCAAAGAGAGCAAATAAATACTAAAGGAACAACAAATGAACTCCAAATTAAACAAAACCTATGCTATTAGCAAGATCTTGAATTTACAAAATTTTAGAAACAAATTTCGTAATTTTTGGAGTTAGAACGGAGGAGAACAAAGCTTCCGAAGTTCAAAATGGAATTAAATCGGAAAAATAAAAAGGAGGAGAGAGAATTTGGCCCACTGACATGTAGGACCCATTGAACAGTGACATGATTCACGTGTACAGTGCATGGACCGGAGGTCAACATGCACTGTACATGTGGTCCACAGGAACAGGGGCGGTTGCGGGGCCCACATGTCGGCCAAAGGGGGAATGAACTGGGAGCTTAAATGCCAGGATTTACTGTGCTGGCCCCACACAGCAGTGAAACCTTGAGCCATTAAAGTGTTTCTTAACTGTCCATTAAATAAAGCAAATGATTACTTGACCCTTAATGACCAACATAGATTTGATTCAGCCATTTAATCACCGCACAACGCCGGTTCGAAACTTGGACAACAGGGGGGAGCTACGGGCGCACACAGGCAGAGCTCGTCACCGGCGGAGGGAGGTGTGGCGGAGTCGGCAGCGCCAGGAACAGGTCGCCCAAGGGGTGGCGGCCCTAGGGGACGGCGGCGGGGTAGGCGGCGCAGTGGAGCAGCGACACGGTGGAGGAGAGCGGCGGTGGCACCACGGGCCACGAGCGGCACTAGCGGTGGAGTGGCGTAGTGGCGTAGTGGCGAAGAGGGTGTGCACACGGGCTGCACGCGGCCACAAGGGAGGTGTGGAGCCGGGCGGGGAGGTCGGAGGCGGCCCGAGGCGGTCCGACCGGGGGGGGGAGGAGGAGGGGCAGTGGCGACGGCAGTTCTCGGCGGTGGGGAGGAAGAATGGTGGTGGGGGACGGCATGAGAGCCACCTGGGGGTGTGTGGTGACGCAGCAGGTTGGGCGAGAAGTTTACCAAGGCGACGGTGCGGCAACGAGGCGGCGTGACCGAAACGGGAGCGGCGGCTCGGCTCCAGCTTGTGGGCGCGGCGGTTTGGGAGGGAGGAGGAGCAAAGGGGCAAGGGGCGCCCTGGCTTTATAGCCGCGAGGGGGAGGGCGAGGATGGGGGGAGGAGAGCCGCTGGGGGAGGCGGGCGTTACCGAGGCGGCGACAGAGACGGGAGCGGCTTGGCGAGCAGGTGGGAGCTGCGACGGGAGCACGTGCTCTGGCAAGCGCACAACGATGACCTGGGAGGGCCAGAGCGGGTGGACGAGGCGACCAGGTGAGGCGGATGACGCGGCGAGGGCATAGGCGGTTGACTGGACAGGGGCGGAAGCGTGAGCGCACGCGTGCGGGTAGAGCAGGAGCGGGGCAGGCGCGCATGCGAGGCGCAGAGGGCAGGTGAGCCAGGGTGCTAACGGGGGCAACGCAGACGGCTACGTGGCCATTGCAGGGCGCCTGACTAGACGTCGACGTGGTGGTGGCAAAGACGCATGGGGGCGCTGCAGTGGCTTTGACTGGCATCGCCCAGGTGAAGAATCTAGACCTACCATTATGTGTTAATGGGGTTTTGGTGATTAATGACAAATCTAATTGTGAGACTAACACTTTCATTGATATACATATTGTGTAGTCTTATTTGGATATAAAAGGTAATAATCATGAAGGCATGCATGTGATTAATGAAAAATCCAATTCATTGGATAAACAAAAGGAAAATCCAAACAGTATGCATTCATAATGATGAATCTATTTGTGAGACTAACATTTCTATTTGTTAAATCATGTTTAGTCTCGTTTGGATATAAAGATCAAAAGAGGTATGCATTCTACTTTGTATTCATATATCTTGTTGCATTCCTCGGATCCAAAATATAGGTTGAACTCCACCAAAAGTCTAACTTGAATATGTGCATATGTTTCCATTACACATTTGTGTATGCACACATTTAGGGGGAGCTCAATATATGTTTTGTGGTTTCATTAGTATTGATCCATATTTCCTTGTCCATATATAATTGGGATCTTTACTTTGAAACATGTCCTTTGAATATATTTAACTTGCATAGTTAATTTATTCATATGAGTATATGAGACTTGTGTAGTTCATATATTCTTGAATGTATTTAACTTGTGTAGTTAATATATTCATATGAGTATATATATAACTTGTGTAGTTCAGTATATACTCATATCCTTGAATATATTTAACTTGTGTAGTTAATATATTCATGTGAGTATATATAACTTGTGTAGTTTATATATGCTCATATTCTTGAATATATATAACTTATGTAGTTAGTATATTCAAGTGTGTATATATGACTTGTGTAGTCTATATACACTTATATGTGAGTATAACATAACTTGTGTAGTTTATGTGTGCTCACATATTCTTGAATTTGTTTAACTTATGTAGTTAATCTATTCATAAGAGTGTATAAGACTTGTGTAGTCTATATATACTTATATGTGAGTAGAACATAACTAGTGTAGTTCATGTGTACTCACATATCTTTGAATATGTTTAACTTGTGTAGTTAATATATTCATATGAGTATATGAGACTTATGTAGTTAATATATGCTCATGTATTCTTGAGTTAATACGACTTGTGTAGTTCAGATACACTCATGTTGAGTATATATAACTTATGTAGTACTTATATACTCATACCAAACTCTATTCAATTATTTGTTATTGAAGTGGTTATCATCAATTACCAATGAGGAAAGATTGTGGTATCTTGTCCCGCCATTATGAGTTAATGGTATGTTGTGGTAATTAATGATAATCATATTGTGGAACTAACATTTTTCATGAGTTGGATGAATAGGTTATGTTCGGTGGTTGATGACTTGGGATGACATCATGTGTTGATAGTCATCAAGTCAAGAAGAGATGATCATGTGTTGATCATCAAGTCAAGTGAAGACCCATCATGAGTTGATGGATGTCAAGTGAAGAGTGCATCATGTGTTGATGCATATCAAGACTCGGGATGGAAGATGTCATCATGTGTTGATGAAGCATCAAGTCAAGATCCCGAAGTAAAGCTTCATCATGTGTTGATGAAGGTCAAGTAAGGATGCATCATGAGTTGATGCATATCAAGTCAAGAACCCGGAGTTGAAGCAAGGATGTGCGTCATCAAGCTTCAAGTGTTTGCGCAAGGCAAAGGTATGACTAGCTAGGGCTAAGGATGTGTTCCTAGTCTTTTACCGGTCATGGTGTTTGGTTGGATGACCGGATTTCTAGTATAGGTTGCCGTACTATTAAGAGGGGTCTTTGACTAGTAGCTTGAGTTTGTCATGTGTTGATAGCTCATTGTGTTTGCTCTAGCTCACTTTAACATGTTGCCAATATTTGCGAATGTGTTTTGCAAATAGTTGTGGCTCATGGTTAATCCTTGTAGCATGTGACTTAAGTTTGCGAATGCGTTTTGCAAATGGTGTAAGTCCATGTACCTTATTCCTTGTGGTGTGATTCTAAAAGTGTGCAAATGTGTTTTGCAACTTGTTGAGAATCTCACTTGAATCCTTGTTTGCATCAGCGTCAATTTCGCAAATGTGTTTTGCTAATTGAGTTGAAGCGAAGTGCAATTGGTGGGATATTCTAAAAGTGTGCAAATGTGTTTTGCAACTTGTTGAGAATCTTACCTTTGAACCCTTGTTTGCATTGCGCATCAAATTGGCGAATGTGTTTTGCAATTTGAGTTGAAGCGAATGCAATCTGTGTTTTCTCGGAAAATCGAATGAACCGACGTGTTGTGAGCGATGCACGACCGGGATGCGGTCATCTGCGGCGCTTATCTGTGTGACGACCGCTTTCTTGAGCATGTGTTGCTCTGGGTGTGGAGCGGTAGTACCGGCGTGTCTTGAGCGATGCACTGACCGTAGGCCGGTCGTTCCGATTATTTGTTGGCGGTTCAAGTTTTCCAGAGAAGATGCATTTGTTGCATATCTTTGTTTTGAGAAAACCCTTGGAGCGGTACGACCGCAGGTGTTTTATGATACGACCGCACGCTGCGTTCAACCGCTTCTTTGTGGCGGTTGTAAATTTCGAACAGTGTTCGTGGGACTTAGCCGCATTTGGCGCTCCTTTGTGGAGCGGTACGACCGCAGGTGTTTGTGCGGTTGTACCGATTGTTGCGGTACGACCGGGCCTTAGTTGGCGGTCGTTCCGATTGGTGACCAACGGCTAGTTTTATAGCCGTTGGAGGAAGGGCGGTACGACCGGCCCCATAACGGCGGTCGTTCCGATTTCCTAACTTTTTCAGCAGACTTTGTCCCAACGGCTAGTTTGTGTGTGTGGGCTATAAATACCCACCTTGGCCGTGTGAGGGAAAGTAGCTGGTGCCCCTTTGAGTTCTATTGAGCTAGTGCAAGCCTCTCATACTCTTTTGTGCATGTGTTGCACTTAGTGAGGTTAGAGAGCAAACCCTAAGTGCATGTATTGCCTTAGGTTGTGGATTTCGTATCCATAGAGCTTTGACACTTGATTGGTTCAAGTGAGAGTTAGAGTCTTGTTACTCTTGGTGTTTGCCAACACCTAGACGGCGTGGAGGCGTCGTGCGCCGGTGAGCTTCTCAAAGAAGATTGTGAGAAGACCCGGGCAGTTTGTGAGTGGCGTGGTGCTCGCCATCTCCGGAGTGGAGGAAAGAGCAACCCAAGTGGAGCGAGGTGTTTGATCCTCGGAGGAAGGCTTAATTGTGGAGCCGCCCAATTAGTTTGGGTTTCCCTCAACGTGGATTAGGGGAGACCGGCAAGTCTCCGATTCACCACGGTAAAACATAACCGTGTCCATTGTGGTTTGCATCCTTGTGCCTTACTATTGCATTTACATTCATTGTGTATGATTGCAATTGTTCGTTGTGCTATTCATCATTGCTAGAATTGATTAGCTTACAAGTCATATGCTTAATTGATATACTTATTAATAGACTTGTATTGTTGGTGCATTTAGGGGAACCTAGTTGATTTAGGCTTTAATTGTGCAAAACCGTATTTGTATTAGCTTCCGCATTAGAAATCGGTTTTAGAGCCTAAAGGAATTTAAAACGCCTATTCACCCCCCCTCTAGTCGGCCACCTCGATCTTACAAGTGGTATCAGAGCTTGGTCTCTCATTTATTAGACTTAACCGTCTAGAGAGTAAAGGATGGCGACTAGAGATTTAGTGCACCTTGGTGAAGCACCTAAATTTGATGGCACAAATTATGCTCATTGGAAAATCCCATGTCATGTTATTTTAAGGCCATGGGCCTAAATATATGGCGGATTGTAGATGTTGGCTTTTCTCCTCTATTGGATCAACTAGCTCCAACAATTGAGGAAGAGAAATGCTTACATCTCGACGCTCAAGCAATTAACGCCTTATTTAGTGCTTTGAGTGTAGGTGTGTTTGATGCCATATGCGATCTCAAGAACGTTCATGAGATGTGGACTTATCTTCAAGAATATTATGAACGGTCCATTTCAACTAATGAGGATTGCATACAAAAGTGGACGTCGGGAGAAGAATGCTCAATCTCTAACTCCGACGATGAAGAGTCCACAAGTCCCTCCACATCAACTTCTAGCTCCGACGATGATGACACATCAACTCCATCTACATCGCCTCATTGCTTTATGGCAAAAGGTAAAAAGAAGGTATATAATGATGATGATAATGATGAACCTTCATATGATGAGTTGATAGATATGCTAGAAGAACAAAATGTTTTTATGGGAAAGGAGGTTTCAAAATTCAAAGTTTTGAAGAAAGAATTTAACTTGCTTCAAGAAAATTATGATGTTTTAAAAAATGAACATGAAACCCTCCTTCTTAAAAGTTATACTAACTCTAAAGTGGATATAGGAATTGCATGTGATCTATTAGATGATTTGCCTTGTATTGCTCCTACTCCTTGCAATTCATCTAAAATTAATGTATCCACTTCTTGTGATGATTTAATTGATATGCCTTGTTGCTCAAAATTAGATGTACCTATTTCCTCTATACTTGTTGAGACTAACCTTGTAGAGGAAAACAAAAGCTCAAGGCCCAAGTCTCAAGTTTGAAGAATGACTTGGATAGAAGCTATAAAGGGAAGGCTACTCTCGATGAAATATTGAGCAAGCAAATATGCTTACAAGATAAGAGTGGCATTGGATTTACTCCCAAGAAGAAAAAGGAAAATAGCAAAATGAGGCACAATGCAAGACACATGAAGAATATTAAGTGCCTTAATTGTCATGAGAAGGGTCACATTGCCTCCGTATGCCCTAACAAGAAGAATGACAAAGGAGGACTTGGTCTCACCGCCAAGAAGAAGGTGAAGAGCATTCCAAAGCAAGATAGAAAACAAGTCAACAATATCAAGTGCTTTGGATGCAAGAAGAATGGTCACATTGCCTCGGTGTGTCCAAATCAAAAGGATGTCAAGTCAAGACATTCAAAGAAGAGGCAAGCCGGAATTGAGCAAGATAAGAAGACATCAAGGGGAAGCAAAAGCCCTACTTGCTACAATTGCTGGGAGAAAGGACATTTTAGTAAAGAATGTCCCAAAGGTATCACTCCTAAGCCTATCATCTATAATGATCATTATTTGCTTAGGAAGGATAGAAATGGCAATGTGTTTGCTAGGAATGTTAGTTTACATAAAACTAATGCTAGGGCCATTTGGGTGCCCAAAAGTGTTGTGACTAACATTCATGGACCCAACCAAGTATTGGGTACCAAAATGCGCTTAAATGATTAAATAGGTACTTGGAGAAGCATTGGAGGTTTGGCTCATATATGAAGAGGTGGATTCCATCATATACAAAATTGGAGCCAAGCTTAAGGAAGATAAATTCATATCATAAACCAATGCTATCTCGGTAACAAGTATTTACATTGAAGTATCTAGCCCTTATACCTTGTGTAGGTTGTATTCATGTAAAATCTTAAAAAGGGTTGTTCTTGCTCTTGTGCTAATTCGTTGTTATTAATTTCTTGAGCAAGAAAGTGGTGGCACATTAAGGGGGAGTGCTAAATCATAACCATGTATACCACATCCCTAAGTGTGCCCAAATAAATTAAGTGCTAGTATTGTTTCTCAAAATGAGCCATTTAGCCAAAAGTCAAAATTTTGAAATTATTAGTATAAACTTTGAAAAACTAGTTGCAAAATGTATTCAAATGATTTCCAAATGTTTTGCAAAGGTTTTGGTTCAAGAAAACCTATTTAAAATGAAAATGAGTTTCTAGCCAAAATTCTAGATTTTAGAAACTTGTTTTTGACCAAAACTAGATTTTTTGTGTAAAATCTATTCTAAAAGGAATTTGACTTTTGTCCCAAAATGAAAATGATAGAGTTGGCTATTCTAAACAATTTTGGTATTCAAAATATTTCCAAAAGGCCAACCTATCAAAAGTTATTCGATTTTGAAACTCATCCAAAATTCAAGGTTGACCTAAGTGGTCACCTTCTAGCACTTAAGTGAGTTTTGCCATATGAACCAAAATTATTCACATAAAAAGGTCCATAATGGTATTCATAACTCACACATGAAATTTGATGCTTTAATTTCCTCATTTGCTCAAATTTGACTTCTTGTATAGAAGTTTCTCAAAATGAGCTTTATTCGAAAATTCAAAAGACTAATTCATAAAAACTATATTCATTGAAGTTTACTATCTCCAATCTAATGCATAAGGATCCTAAGTAACATTTATTTGAATATTAAAACAAAGGATCATTTGCAAAATTTCCTATTCCTTGATCTATTCCCGAAGCTCCAGGAAAATCGGAACGACCGGAGTTATTCGAGCGGTACAACCGATTTTAGGTACGACCGGCCTTTGCACGGCATCGACGACCGAAGAACGGTATGACCGGAAATTGAACTGCGGTTGTACCGATTTTGTTGTTTTTGTATCAATTGATTCCATTTCAATTCTATTCAATTGTAAATCTTTTTGACTGCCTCCCTCATGTCAAGATTGATCCTTGTTATCCTTGCAAGCTACTCACTACTAATTGTCCTTGATTGCAAGTGCAAT
Organism: Phyllostachys edulis; assembly: GCA_036346405.1. NCBI lineage: Eukaryota > Viridiplantae > Streptophyta > Magnoliopsida > Poales > Poaceae > Phyllostachys > Phyllostachys edulis. Next base: position 81,224,767 of record CM070545.1, on the reverse strand, counting down.
TACTCAAGTGGTATCCTTTCCAAGAGTAGCTTCTCAAAATCATCTTGACATCGAAAAGATTCAAATCTAAATCTTTTTTGGCTATCCCTCTCAAGTCAAGTTGATCCTTGTAATCCTTGCAAGCTACCCACTCATGCTTTGTTGACTCCAAATACCATTTTGATCCTTGTGATATGTTTATCATTCAAGTGGTATTCCTTTAAGTGGTAGCACCTTTTGATCATCTTGATCTAGGCATGGAATTCATATTACTTATGTTTACAAGTGGTATTCTTCAAATGATATCATCTTGTCTTTATAAGTGGTATTCTTTCTAGTGATATCCTTCAAGTGGTATACTTCTTATACCCACCTACAAGTGATATCTATTTCAATCCTTGCCAATCAATTCTTTTCAAACCAAGCTCTCTCCGATACCTAAAATTCATGATATATCTTTTTCATGTGGTATCTCTCCGATACTTTCATTTCATGATATATCTTTTCAAGTGGTATCTATCTAAGTCTTATCTCTCCAAGTGGTACCAAGTATCTACAAGTGGAATTAATTATTATTTGGTATCATCTTTGCTTTCAAGCCTTGTCGACGCATGTTTTCTTCAAGTGGTATCAACATGTGGATTTACAAGAGTATTATTTTCAAGTGGTATCTACATGTATTACCAACAAGTGGTATTGTCGACTCATGGTATCTACAAAGTGATGTATAAGGATTATCTTACAAGTGGGTACACATAAAGACATTGGGGGAGAATGCTTTTGTGCCTAATGTCAAAAGAGAGAGTTTTTGGATGCAAATCAAAGATCAAGTGGAAGAAGTAGAAGTCATCTTAAGTGTTGGATGGACATATTTCAAAAGGATGACAAAGAGGGAGATAATTGGATAAAGGGAACTTTTGTGTGTCAAAAGAAAAGATATGGATTGGACGAAGAAAACTCTTTGTGTGTCAAAGAAGTATCGTCAAGAAGAAAACCTTTGTGTGTCAAAGGAGAAGAATGTCTGTTTTCAAGAGGAACCTTTGTGTAAGGGGGAGTTTTCCTAAAAGGTTTTGAAAAAGTATTATTGAAAAATGTTTTGATGTTTTAAATGGGTAATCTATTATATGGGAAAACCAATTTAAAAAGACTCCCTTATTATGGCTTCGTTTTACTTTGGATTTTTGTTGTCTTATGACAAAAGGGGGAGTATGCTTATTTGCTCAAAATAAACTGAGTTTTATTGCCTAGCTGATAAGTTTTGCAAAGACTCTCCTTTTGCTTAAGATTTGTTTTGGTTTTGGTGCTTAATGCCAAAAGGGGAGAATTTGTATGAGCTACATTTGGATGTTAATTTGTATGAGCTTTATTTGTTATTCTCTTGATCTCTTGTGTTGCCTAAAAGGGGGAGAATCTTGTGGTGCCAAAAGTGGGAGTTTACCAAGATTCTCTTGTCATTTCAATGCATCCATATAGTCAAATAGCCTAATTGATTATCCTATGTTGACTTATATCCAAATGTTGTCATTTATAAAGGATTTGTCATCAATCACCAAAAAGGGAGAGATTGAAGAATCTAGACCTACCATTATGTGTTAATGGGGTTTTGGTGATTAATGACAAATCTAATTGTGAGACTAACACTTTCATTGATATACATATTGTGTAGTCTTATTTGGATATAAAAGGTAATAATCATGAAGGCATGCATGTGATTAATGAAAAATCCAATTCATTGGATAAACAAAAGGAAAATCCAAACAGGTATGCATTCATAATGATGAATCTATTTGTGAGACTAACATTTCTATTTGTTAAATCATGTTTAGTCTCGTTTGGATATAAAGATCAAAAGAGGTATGCATTCTACTTTGTATTCATATATCTTGTTGCATTCCTCGGATCCAAAATATAGGTTGAACTCCACCAAAAGTCTAACTTGAATATGTGCATATGTTTCCATTACACATTTGTGTATGCACACATTTAGGGGGAGCTCAATATATGTTTTGTGGTTTCATTAGTATTGATCCATATTTCCTTGTCCATATATAATTGGGATCTTTACTTTGAAACATGTCCTTTGAATATATTTAACTTGCATAGTTAATTTATTCATATGAGTATATGAGACTTGTGTAGTTCATATATTCTTGAATGTATTTAACTTGTGTAGTTAATATATTCATATGAGTATATATATAACTTGTGTAGTTCAGTATATACTCATATCCTTGAATATATTTAACTTGTGTAGTTAATATATTCATGTGAGTATATATAACTTGTGTAGTTTATATATGCTCATATTCTTGAATATATATAACTTATGTAGTTAGTATATTCAAGTGTGTATATATGACTTGTGTAGTCTATATACACTTATATGTGAGTATAACATAACTTGTGTAGTTTATGTGTGCTCACATATTCTTGAATTTGTTTAACTTATGTAGTTAATCTATTCATAAGAGTGTATAAGACTTGTGTAGTCTATATATACTTATATGTGAGTAGAACATAACTAGTGTAGTTCATGTGTACTCACATATCTTTGAATATGTTTAACTTGTGTAGTTAATATATTCATATGAGTATATGAGACTTATGTAGTTAATATATGCTCATGTATTCTTGAGTTAATACGACTTGTGTAGTTCAGTATACACTCATGTTGAGTATATATAACTTATGTAGTACTTATATACTCATACCAAACTCTATTCAATTATTTGCTATTGAAGTGGTTATCATCAATTACCAATGAGGAAAGATTGTGGTATCTTGTCCCGCCATTATGAGTTAATGGTATGTTGTGGTAATTAATGATAATCATATTGTGGAACTAACATTTTTCATGAGTTGGATGAATAGGTTATGTTCGGTGGTTGATGACTTGGGATGACATCATGTGTTGATAGTCATCAAGTCAAGAAGAGATGATCATGTGTTGATCATCAAGTCAAGTGAAGACCCATCATGAGTTGATGGATGTCAAGTGAAGAGTGCATCATGTGTTGATGCATATCAAGACTCGGGATGGAAGATGTCATCATGTGTTGATGAAGCATCAAGTCAAGATCCGAAGTAAAGCTTCATCATGTGTTGATGAAGGTCAAGTAAGGATGCATCATGAGTTGATGCATATCAAGTCAAGAACCGGAGTTGAAGCAAGGATGTGCGTCATCAAGCTTCAAGTGTTTGCGCAAGGCAAAGGTATGACTAGCTAGGGCTAAGGATGTGTTCCTAGTCTTTTACCGGTCATGGTGTTTGGTTGGATGACCGGATTTCTAGTATAGGTTGCCGTACTATTAAGAGGGGTCTTTGACTAGTAGCTTGAGTTTGTCATGTGTTGATAGCTCATTGTGTTTGCTCTAGCTCACTTTAACATGTTGCCAATATTTGCGAATGTGTTTTGCAAATAGTTGTGGCTCATGGTTAATCCTTGTAGCATGTGACTTAAGTTTGCGAATGCGTTTTGCAAATGGTGTAAGTCCATGTACCTTATTCCTTGTGGTGTGATTCTAAAAGTGTGCAAATGTGTTTTGCAACTTGTTGAGAATCTCACTTGAATCCTTGTTTGCATCGCGTCAATTTCGCAAATGTGTTTTGCTAATTGAGTTGAAGCGAAGTGCAATTGGTGGGATATTCTAAAAGTGTGCAAATGTGTTTTGCAACTTGTTGAGAATCTTACCTTTGAACCCTTGTTTGCATTACGCATCAAATTGGCGAATGTGTTTTGCAATTTGAGTTGAAGCGAATGCAATCTGTGTTTTCTCAGAAAATCGGATGAACCGAGCGTGTTGTGAGCGATACGACCGGATGCGGTCATATCGGCGCTTAGGCTGTGATACGACCGCTTTCTTGAGCATGTGTTGCTCTGGGTGTGGAGCGGTAGTACCGGCGTGTACTGAGCGGTACGACCGTAGGCCGGTCGTTCCGATTATTTGTTGGCGGTTCAAGTTTTCCAGAGAAGATGCATTTGTTGCATATCTTTGTTTTGAGAAAACCCTTGAGCGCGACGACCGCAGTGTTTTGGCGATACGACCGTAGCTGCGGTTCAACCGTTTCTTTGTGGCGGTTGTAAATTTCGAAACAGTGTTCGTGGGACTTAGCCGCATTTGGCGCTCCTTTGTGGAGCGATGACGACCGCAGTGTTTGTGCGGTTGTACCGATTGTTCTTGCACGACCGGCCTTAGTTGGCGGTCGTTCGATTGGTGACCAACGGCTAGTTTTATAGCCGTTGGAGGAAAGCGATACGACCGCCCCATAACATGATCGTTCGATTTCCTAACTTTTTCAAGAGACTTTGTCCCAACGGCTAGTTTGTGTGTGTGGGCTATAAATACCCACCTTGGCCGTGTGAGGAAAGTAGGTGGTGCCCCTTGAGTTCTATTGAGCTAGTGCAAGCCTCTCATACTCTTTTGTGCATGTGTTGCACTTAGTGAGGTTAGAGAGCAAACCCTAAGTGCATGTGTTGCCTTAGGTTGTGGATTTCGTATCCATAGAGCTTTGACACTTGATTGGTTCAAGTGAGAGTTAGAGTCTTGTTACTCTTGGTGTTTGCCAACACCTAGACGGCGTGGGCGTCGTCGGCGCCGTGAGCTTCTCAAAGAAGATTGTGAGAAGACAGGCGGTTTGTGAGTGGCGTGGTGCTCGCCATCTCCGGAGTGGAGGAAAGAGCAACCCAAGTGGAGCGAGGTGTTTGATCCTCGGAGGAAGGCTTAATTCGTGGAGCCGCCCAATTAGTTTGGGTTTCCCTCAACGTGGATTAGGGAGACCGCAAGTCTCGATTCACCACGGTAAAACATAACCGTGTCCATTGTGGTTTGCATCCTTGTGCCTTACTATTGCATTTACATTCATTGTGTATGATTGCAATTGTTAGTTGTGCTATTCATCATTGCTAGAATTGATTAGCTTACAAGTCATATGCTTAATTGATATACTTATTAATAGACTTGTATTGTTGGTGCATTTAGGGAACCTAGTTGATTTAGGCTTTAATTGTGCAAAACCGTATTTGTATTAGCTTCCGCATTAGAAATCGGTTTTAGAGCCTAAAGGAATTTAAAACGCCTATTCACCCCCCCTCTAGTCGGCCACCTCGATCTTACACCAGGGGAGGAGGAAGGGTAGGCGGAAAGGAAGCCGGGCCAAGAAGGCCGGGTAAGGGTGCTGGGCCGAGCCAAAATGGGAAAGGGGGATGGGCCGGGGCCCAGGGGAGGTGTCGGGCTGAGCTCAAGGGAAAGAGGGGTAAAGAGAGAAAGGGCCCAAAATTCGAAAAAGGATGAATTCAAATTGAAATTTGAATTTGGGAAATGCAAGGAGGTTTGAAACACAAACCCGAGCTTAACTAGAAGCTAGAAGATTTTGAGAACATAAGCTAGCTTGAAATATGAATGAAAACCGAAAACCAAAAGTAAATACTATTCACCATTTTAAAAAAGGGACGTTACAGTAGACCTGTCACCGAACCCTCCGGTGCCGGGAGCAAAGAACTCATTGTCTGGCATCGGCTTCTCTGCAAACTCTAAACCAACAACAATAGCAAGATTGAATACAATGCCTACTCAACAAGACTTGTAGTGTATTGCAAATTTATAGTAAATACAAGGCTATCAAGAGATGGCTCTACTCTACAAGTTATTTTGTTTAAAGCCATGTTTGTTTGCAACTCATAGTAATAATTTGCTATGGAAATTAAAAGACCAGTTTAAGAAAGTAAGTACAAGACATTAAGTAAAGAATTTAATGAAACAATAACGACACTCACAACCCTAATCGGTTGCAAGAAAAAAAAATCAAAATTCTGCCATAGAAATGGAATTGACAAATTCATGTTCAACCATAGAAATGGCAGTCCCGCTATAGGCATAGAAGTCCAGCCATAGACATGGTAGTTAACTCAACAAATGAAAACCCTAGGTCATCACCCAAGTTTTGTGACAATTTGTTTTTGGAAAAACAAAGCTACAACCATACCAACTGCACTAAGCATGCTCATGACCGCAAGCGCGGCTATTTAAATAGATTTTCACTCTACAGAGGTATACAACTTTACCCATAGTACGCGGTATTCCAGTTGCCTAGAATATCTCTAGTTTGTTCGGCATACGTCAATGCCACTGCTCACTACCGAACGTAAGCAGTCTAGAGTTTGCGACGTAGCCTTTACATCATCTAGTTATAACCTTGCACTAGCCCTGCGAGTCATTATCCTCATTCGTCCGGATAATAAAAGAAACACATCGAATGAGGAGCCTCACTCACCCGGATAGAAACCTGTTGAGTGAGTCCCTTACTTCGCCCGAATATAAACCTGTCGAAGTGAGGCAATCGCAGTTATGTCTGCATACCTGTCATTTGGCTTGCGGCACTACTTCTGCCTACTATCATGCAAGGCTATGATTCAATAACTTAGTTAACTACAGCTACCCCACCCTAGCACATATGGTTGTACGATTAGGCCTTAGTCCCGGATTTGCTGGCTTTAGTCCTTAATCCCCGAGCATGTCCATCACAGCGGACGCTGCTACTCGAATAGATTGATTAACACTCTGTAGAGGTTGTACACTCTATCTACAAGATATAACCATTGTAGGTAGCACCAATCATAACAAAACCATTCCAAAACTTCAACTCAACAATTGACCCTCCCGATGTGCATACCATCGACCCCAACCTCACTCGTTGGTCCGACGCACACTGTTGTACCTGGATACGGTAAAGTGCTCAAAAGTGTGACCCAAACAAATTAGTACACACCTCCACATTAACACATAGTCTAACCTACTACTTGAGTAGTCAATGCTAAGACTCTGTAACTTACTAAGTTAGGCATGTCCTATACCAGATATGTGGTCGTATAATTATGGCTCAGTTCAATGGCGCACAAATTTAAGTCCTTAATTGACCAAGGCGACACTGCCCAATTTCTAACCAAATTACCAAGATTCATATTTTCCAAGCACACGGTTCCACCATATCACAATTGTTTCCACCCACCTTGATCTAAATCTTTTCCCACCCCGTTGATTAAGTGCAACACATGACAACAAGTGACAACATACAACACACAGTCTTTCCACAAAGAAGTTCCATAATCACTTAGTCACGTTTAGATTTGCAGTTCAAAATGATATCAATGACCTGTTGCAAGGCTAAGCAGACTAATCGTGTCTAACCAACCCACGTTGGTGCTATGATAATACCAACTAGTAATTAACCAAGCTAGGGTAACAATTGATCATGATAATACAATGAGCAAGGTGGATATAATCAAGTAGGTGCATAACTAATCCAAAAGTATTTAAGAATTAAATAATTGAAATAACGTGCAATAGTTTGAATCAAAGTAATTTTGGAAAACTGGGTGCAACATGGTCAAAGGTAAAACTTGCCATGAGACAAGTCTTGACACTAGTCTTGAGCTTGATCAACTCCTCCTTCCTCGAAAGCTCCCGAAGTATCAACGTCTACTCACAAACAAAAGTAAAAATATAAATAAATACAAAAGAGAGCAACAAAATAACTCCAAAAATTAAATAAAAATCATAGAAAGGTAGACATTGAATCTATACGAAGCTTGTATGAGGAAGAACGGGCTCTTAGAAGATTTAAATCTAATAAAAAGAGATAGAGAAACACTATTTCGGATATTTGGAAATTTCTTTCTAAAGGAAATCCTGGATTGCTGCGTCAGCAAGGAAATTCAATTTCGGTCAAAATTAAATTTCTAAAAAAAAGAAATTTAAGTCACTAACATGTGGGCCCATGGTCTATAGACCAGGTCCACGAAAGAAGGTCTGTGGCGCATGGTGCATCTGGTCTATGGAATAGGGTTCTGATTTATACAAATATGTTGACTTAGCTTATAGATAATGCCTTAATGTGAATCGAGTATAAACTTCCAATCCTTGACCATTCTGCTCCCTTCTATTTTCTCTCGCTGATAGTGGGTCCCACTCGGGATGAGTAACACTAATGACAGTGGTTAAGTGAAACTCATCCAGTGCGCAATGTCTTGGCTCAGGGATGGGCAAAAATGGTTTCCCCTCTCGATGTCGATGCCAACGGGTGGTGGTGGAGACCAGAGAGGTGGACGGAGACGGTGCTACGCTGGCGAGAAGCAGTGGAGTGTCTCGGGTCTACAGTGGCATTTGCGAATGGGGGCATATCAGCGATGAAAGACGGTGCACAATGGCTCCAGGGGGCAACAACGATGCTACTGGCAACGGCTCAGGGACCGTGGTCACCGAAGTGGTGGTGACACCATCTTCCATGGCGGCACCATGGGTGGCTACGAGGAACTCTATGCTACGCTAGCTAATCCACTGATCTAATGTGTGCAATGGCTCTAGGGGACTACTAGAAGCACACCAATGTCCTTGATGGCGTCAGGGGATGGCCGGTGAAGCTTGTCAACATTGAACAGCGACAACATGGAGGAGGCTCTCGGTGTTGGCACTCTACGACGATGGAGGGGCTACAAAAGGGCGTGCATCAGCTTGCGGGTAGGCTGAGGGTAATGTAGATGCGAGGAATCGGATGGGGACTCACCGGAGTGGTAGTGAACAGAAAAGGAGTCAGCGACGGTCAAATTTGGGGAAGAAGCTCGATTCCGGTGATTCCCTGAGCTTGGGTACGTATTAACCAAGGAAAATGCATTAGTGGAGTATGGAACGCAATATGACGCAGTTAGGTGAGGTTCAAGCTCACTAAAGCGTCGGGAATGCGGAAGTCTGAATTAGGGTGTGCGCCGGAGACGAAGAAGATGATGGCGCAATCACGCTATGGGGTTACCGGAGCTACATCAAGCAAGGAAAGAGTATTAGTGAGGTAAGGGACGCATGGTGACGCAGCTGTCGCGGGCAAGGAAGCTCACCAGAGGAAATGGCGGTGTGAGGCTTGCTCACCGGCGTCGAGAACAATGCACTTGTTCTCAGTGATCCAAAGGGCTAGAAGCTCGAGGAATACACAAGATGGAACGACGGGTGAGCTGAAGAGATGGTGAAGTGATTGGATGCTTAAGTAGCACTGGGTGGAGCATGAGAATGCCGACGAGAAAATGCGGTCGCGGCGAGAATCTCGCGAGTGCGCTTTGGCGTCTCTGCCAGTGAAGAATCTAGACCCGCCATTATAAGTTAATGGAGTATTTTGGTGATTAATGGCAAATCTAAATGTGATACTAATATGTTTATTGTCTATGATATTGTTTAGTCTTATTGGATGAAAAGGTGAAAAACAAAGAGGTATGCATTCGACATCATATTCTTATATCTTGTCACATTCATCGGATCCAAAATATAGGTTGAAATCTACCAAAAGTTTAACTTGAATATGTGCATATGTTTTAATTACACATTCGTGTATGCACACATTTAGGGGGAGTTCACTCTATGTTTTGTGGTTTCATTAGTATTGATCTGTATTTCTTTATCCACATATATTGGGGATCTCTACTTTGAAACATATCCTTTGAGTATATAAAACTTGTGTAGTTCATATATACTCATATTACTTTATATTCAATTATTTGCAATTGTGTTGTGGAACTAACGTGTGTGCTAAGATCGCTAAACTCTTGAGCGACTAGTCCACTTGTCGCGCGACTGTTGGCCGACTTGGATCTAGTCGCTCAACCATTGGTCGACTTGATCCAAGTCGCCCAATGGCGTAGCAATGTAGGATTATTTCTGTCAAATAAAAAAATAGAGGTATATTACTGTATTTCAGAATAAAAAGGATTATTTAAAAAAAACATGTTAATTGTCACAAATAACTGAAGAACTACTATGACCTTCCATATATTTCAAGGGAAGGAACTCCTATGACCTTGAAACCTAAAAATAATCATGTTGGTGATATGCTCTAGAGATAATCATAGAGGTGATTGTATCATATCTATGTTTATGAGTTATAAAATATGTTCCTTGGATGAATTATCATTTATAAAGATTAACAAGTAAGTGACTTGTTGGTGAAGCTCTTTAATAATTGTATGATGTCATTCTAATAGTATTCCTAGTCGGATGCCAATGGTCATGACACTATTGACTTATCGACCAGTACATGTAGTGGCTGATGACCTTGTTTCACCGGTCATAGATATGGGGATATCGAAACAATAATGTAAGCACATGTTAAAGAACACGGTGTTGGATTGACCCACCTTGAGACACTGTTGAGATTGTTATGATTTTATATGTCATCAGTTGGTCTTAAGCAATGATGATGTATAATCCTTAGACCTGGGAGCAATACGGTTTTCTACATGTATAATAGTATACTTAGGGGTTATTAAATGCTACTCCGTAACTAAATAGTTATAAAGATAGCTTTCGGGTATTCTATGAAATATGTGCTGAGTCACGGCCTGATCATGAGCTGATCGTACATGATCACTAACTGGTCGTGACTAGATGTGAACTGGTCGTATGGATATAGGAGCTAGTTGTAAGTGATAAGAACTGGTCGCAGATCATATTGCATAAGGTTAGTCCGATATAATATTTATGTGTATTCCAGAGTCGTTTTGTCCCACTAGGAACCGCTATCGACTTATGATCGAAAAGGAGTTTCTGAGTCACGGCCGATTACGCATGACTTGATTACGCATGAACCTACAGGGTCACACACTTAATGGGGTTGGAACAAACTAGTTCAGGTAGGATCCGTTATGGGCTCTTTATAAGGGGATGCATGCGGCTGTTGGGAGAGAAGAGTTTTACCACCGAAACCCTAGCCACCAGCTCCCCGAAGGCTCTGTCGTGCACACTAGTGCTAGCACACCCCGTGTATGGCGTTCCACCCCTGGACATACGATACCGTAGAGACGCTACTACGCTGATCGAGGACGATCCGCGACCAACACAAGGAATGTGATAGGTTGCTGGAGGAGATAATCGGTGCCAATGACGTTGAACGGTCGACTACGACCACTATATAGACGTGCTCGACATTAGATCAGGCTGCTTCAACTTTTCTTCCACTACACTGCGTATCTAGTGGTAACGATCTATGATCTCTTACAAAACTTCATAGTTTACGTGGTAGAATTTTTGAATTACGTGCTAGTGTAGTCTACACGTATCCCTTCAAATTAATGGATCATCCAAAGTAATTTATGGATGAAGGAAAGAATGAGAAACCAAACAACATAATATCTGTGTTGGTTCCTCTCTGTTCCCTCCAATACACACACCCCTACCAACAAATGCAAACATATATATGACCTACTAGATGTATCAGTATTCATGCATCTATGCGTATACGAGGGATTGGTAACCGGTTCAGATCTTTTTTAGAGGGTCCGGTAGGGCCAATTTACCCGAAAATCGTAAATTTTGAATTCAAAATTTGAATTTTTTTTTTGTGAAGTTAAAACGAAAAATACAAAAAATAGTGCAACTCCAAGGTTCAAACCCACAACCTCCCTTCTTCAAGGCTAATAATGTTTCCACCAGAGCACATGCACTCATGTGCTTGCATATGGTTACAAATTTCCTTTATATTTGATAAAAATAAACTAGTAAATTCTAAATTTTTTGGTCGGTTGGAAATTTTTGGAGTCCCGTAATCGGCCAAAATTTTGAGCCCTCGTGTATACATGGCTGCAATTATCAGGAACTAGAGATAGAAAAGTCTAGAAAGCCTTGGTTTTGTAGTGATGGTGGTGGTAGAGGTCCTGGAGCTTCTTCCAGGACTCCTCCCGCTGCATCTTGAGCTGCTTGTAGAAGTTGCCGATGAACGCCTCGGCCTTGGTGAACAGCTCCTGCTTGCTCATGAGCTCCCCGGCGTCCTTCCCTTCCTCCTCCTCCTCCTCCTGGACCACGATCGCATCGGCGTGCACGCTCCCGATGAAGAAGATGCTCGCCCTCGACGGGCACTTCTTGATCTTCTTCTTCTTTGTCGCGCCGGCGACGTCCTTGATAACAGCAGCTGCAAGTTTTGTTGGAACAAAATAGGAAAAACTTGGATTTTGGTGTTGCAACTCACGACGCTTGAAGTCGATCCTTTCAGGAGCACAACACATGCACAGGCTCAAAAAAACTGATCAACTAGAAGATAAATAACACACGCACTGGAGGCAAGATTTCTGTGCTGCACTGCAGCTTTTCGTTTTTTTCTTTCTATTACTTGACTCACGTTACTTACACGCAGTTATATGCCTTTTAAAGGCTGGTCACAAACTAGTACACGGACTCACAAACTAGCTCGGTTTCTAGTATGTTTGCTACTCGGACACGTCAAGTAGAACACGAAACGGACTCAACAAAGATTACCTAACAAGTTTTACCTCGTTGAGGTTGAGGGAGTTGGGCAGGGTTGGAGTAACAGTAGTACCACTAACCAAGTGAGAGTCGGCCACCACAACGTTATCACTTGGCTTGGTCAGGTTTGGAGACGCCGCTCTCGTCATCGACGACGGCGTTGGCGGCGCCTTCTTTTCGTCGCGCGGGCCGGAGCAGAGGAAGCCAGCCTCGACGCCCAGGGCGACGACGAGGGCGTTGAAGAGGAGGTAGAGGTAGGGGGGCCTCAGGGAGGAAGGCACCAAGGGGGCAAGGAGGAAGAGGAGGAGAGAAGCTATCTTGGCTAGCTGAGGCAGAGATGGCAGCCTCTTCTTCTCCATAGCCATCTGAGAAACCGTGAGTCCCTGTGGTAGCTAGGAGGAGGAGCAGTGGTGGCATCTGGCTGTCTATATATACACGTCGATCGTGGGGCACTGTGGTATATCTAATTCACTTGTGCTTGTGTGGAATTGTGGGGCAAGGTCGGTGAGCATATTCCGGTGACTTTTGTTAGGAAGCGTTTCTCGCCGTGGGACATGGAGGATCTCGGGATTATTCCTGCTGCTTTTTTTCCTGCACGGTGGCTCCCACTTGGTATATATTGTGGAGCATGGCCCCGTAAGAGCGACTTTTTCCCCCCTTTATACCTTTCTCCTCTACTTTTATTTTGTCGCTAGTTTTTTTCTCTCAAATTTATTACGGTCGTGCATGCATGGGTATAGGGAATTAGGGATGAATACATGTCGAATACAGATACTTTTAATCGAACAACCTTTTTATATAGCATTTTACAAATAGACCGACCTTCTTGTTGTAAAATATCTCCACAAAATTTATCGCTGTGCTAAAGCCCAATGTCACAGGTGTTTCCTTAAGAGGAATGCCACATGTGTTGGTGTTCACCGAAAGTTTTATTTGTGCATTAAAATATGTGCAACCCTCAACGGATGAAGCAACTTTTCCGTCATGTAAATCCATCTTTTTTTTATTAATACTAGTGGCATTTGCGCGCGTTCCTCGCGCCGAGAAAGAACAGCGACGGGTGGGGGCCGCGCTCAATGAAGCGACGTGAAAAATCTCGCGCGAACGTGCGCCGTGCGTAGGGCCCGCGCGTGGAGAGGCTTGCACGAACACGAGCCGTGCGTGGGGCGACGGATCGAACGGCGATGAAACGAAGAGAAACAGGATCGAACGGCTGAAAAAAAAAAGATCAACGTGGCGTGGCTCTCCTCTCCTCAATTCTGCCTCCAATTAAGACCGAAGGATATTATGTCGGGGTCTCCCCCACAGTTACTTTAAAAAAGCGGGTGAAGCATGGAAGCACCTCCCTAGTATGTTACTCCCTGCGGTCACAAATACATGTCGTTTTAAATATTAACACGGTCACTAAAACACAACTTTGACTACTAATTTCTATTGTAATATAGTTATAACGTCCAATATAATTATTTATGAAAATACTTTTCGAGACAAATCTATACATATGGTTTTCATATATCCAATCTAAATATTAAAAAAATATCGATAGCCAAAGTTTTAAATATTTGACTACACGTATCCAAAAATAACATGTACTTGTGATCGAAGGGAAGGGAGTATAATTATGCTCCTCAACCCTGCCATGCAAGATTGCATGTTGCAAATTGCAGCACCATAACAAAAAAAATAGTGACAATATATAGTTGTAAAGCCACAATGCATGGATCTAGTTAACCCCAACATGCTATTTGTTATATCGATTATGTTATGGGAATTGCTACTTAACTTTCGATAGTTTTTTGATGAAAAAACTGTCACTTTTCTATTCGTTAGATGTGCTATAAGATTCGTGTTGTTGATGTGTTGTTCATTCATCTTAATATTTCACAGTACATATATGCACGCATGAATCGATGGATGGATGGATCCAAAGCAATGAGTTGTACAGGTACAACCGTCTCGACCAATGAGTACAAAGTGCAAAGGCATTTTTGTAGCTCGTACGCCCGTACGTACCTGAGAGATGATGCTAGGGACGCCGAGGGAGACCTTGGCCGTGTCCAGATCCGGGTGGTCGACGTCGAGCTCCCTTACCACGGAACATAACGGGTTCACCACATTGTCATATTTTGTTTATATATAATTTTATTTTTTGTCTTTATTTTTGCTTAACCTCTCAAAGTACATGTGAAGAATATAACAGGTTCACCATATTGCCGTATTTTATTGGTATATAATTTTATTTTTTGTCTTTGTTTTTACTCAACCTCTCAAAGTACATGTGAGGAATATAACGGATTCACCATATTATTGTATTTTGTTGGTATATAACTTTTTTATCTTTGTTTTTGCTCAATCTCTCAAAGTACATGTGAGATTTTGAATCATATGATGAAAATATGAGTTACTAATACTTTCAAGAATAATTACAGTGACCAAGAACCAAAACTACATAAATAATTTACTGTAATTTATGTATAATGGAGCTGTAATTTTTTTTGTGTCTTTGTTTTTGCTTAACCTCTCAAAATACATGTGAGATTTTGAATCATGTGATGGAAATATAAGTTATTAAAACTTTCAAGAACAATTACAGTAACCAAGAACCAAAATTACATAAATAATTTACTGTAATTTATGTATAATGGAGTTGTAAATGAACTTTCAAAATATGACAGTTTTTTGTAGAGAAAACATGTGAATTCTGTGTAGGCAGACCCTTATCTCTACTACTTAAAAGAAGAAGTTTACCGTCGTCCGTTCTCCCATCATCGTTCATATCCGTCGGATTAACGATCAACGGACGGCTCGGATATCTCACCCTCCCACGCCCACTCCCCACTCGCGTAACGTCTCCCCCACTCTCGCACAACCTCTCCTCCCCTCGCCGCCCAGTCCCTTCTTCCCCTCGCCGCCACTCCCCACGAACGCTCCCTTCCTCTCCTCGCTCACTCGCGATTAGTCGTGCTGCATCACCCGCCACTCCCTCCCAAACACCCATCCGCTGCTCCCACTAGACGCGTTGTCCTCCGCCTCGCCTCCGCCGCTTGCCGCTTGAGACGCCGCCACCCGCCGCCCGCGCCGTTGCGCGGCGGCGTCGCTGCGTCGGCACGGCACCGACGTCAAGTGCCGTCGACCGGAGCACTCCTTCCTTCCTCGCTCGCGACGCCACCTCCCTACCGCATCCGCTACGGATCTGGTCGCTTCGGCCTCGCCGAGCGCCTCGCGCCCGCGCCGAACCGGATCCGCCATCCAGAGGTTGGCAGCGCGCGATCGCGTGTGGGCGGCGAGCGTGGGATCAGGCCGCCCCGACCTCACCGACACCGGATCCAGCCACCCACGACACCGCCAAGCCTCCCTCTTCCCCGCGCCCCATGTCGTCGTTGGCCATGGAGGCCATGGACGAGCTCGTCCAGCTCTCCGAGTCCATGCGCGCTCCTCGCCGACGACGACCCCTCCGACGAGGCCAACACGCGCCGCCCCTCCACCTTCCTTAACGCCGTCGCGCTCGGCAACGTCGTATGTGCCGCTGCCACCGCGAACTCAAAACCCTCGCCGCGCGCCCGCACCCGCTGATCGACTCGATTACATGCATTCGTTGCGGGCGGCAAGTCGGCCGTGTTGAACGACCTTGTCGGCCACCCGTCTTTGGTGAGTGCTTCCGGTCTAGCTCGCTCTCTCTTCGCTTTGGGCATTCGTTTATGTGAGGTTTGGTGGTGGTTGGTTTGGTGCACCGACGAGGAGAACGGGTGACGCGGCGCCAATAGTGCTCGACTGCAGAGGGATCCGGGGCTCAAGAACAAGTCCATCGTCGCAGCGGATCGACAAAGAAGTCGCGGCAGTGTGGGCAAGTGAGTGAGATCTCCCCTTGCCTAGGTAGATCTGGCAATGGGCGCGGTTGGTCGGTGTGCTGAGTTTGGTGGCTTTTTTTGGTTGTGTTGTGGCATGCAGGTGCTCTCCAGTGGATCCGGGAGAAGTCGAACTGATGAGATTTACCTCAAGCTGCGGAGAAGTACAGGTTTGTGGTTGGATTGCACTTTTTTTCTCTAGGGTCCTATTCTTATGCTTGTTTGATAGTTGATAGTCTTGAACTCGGTGCTTAGGAGTTAAAACTTGTTTCGGTTTTGTTCTAAACATATTAAAAATTTGAAGCAGGATGTCTTTTCTCGTCCAGAGGTTCTTGACATTCATATGAAGTTACAATTTTTAGGAAGATGGGGGTGAAATGGATGTTGATATGGCAGCTCCAGCGGCTCAAGTTTCAACCAAGCATGATCTACTAGAGATTGAAATATACTGTTACTTGCTTGTGTTGATTTTTCTTATTGATCATAAGAAATATGATGAGGTACGCCTGCACTTTGTTCTGCGAGCCATTCTTCTGCGAGTAACTACTTTGTGTAGACATTTTCAAAGTTCACTTTGTGTAGAAATGTTAAGCAGCAAGAGCATTCTTCAATATTAGATGGCCAAGGATTTTTTTTTCTTCCTGATGTCTGAATATACATGGTGCAGTGCTCGACAGTTGATGGTTAATCATATTTATATACAATCATGTTTCAAATGTCATAAGATAAAATTAATACGGTGGGTTACTAAGTTTTGTGATATAGTTGCGTTTAGACTTCAATAAACTTCTATTGTATGCTCCATAGATTTTATTTGCTCCCACATTAAACAAGGGGGCACATTTATTAATCAAGTATATTTTCTATACGGTGTAGTAACGTGATGTCTTGCTAACTTTTTAGGGCTATGTGAAGAATGTGAATTCCAAAGGATGTTTTATTATGTTGTCTCGAATGATGAGGCTAGGATTATTTTATAAAATTTATTAGATGAGTATGTTGAAAATCTTCAGGAGGATTTCCCGGTTGGAATGCTTGTACATGGAAGGTGAGATCTTGCCATTTACGAATGCATGTATAAAATGCAAAGATTTTTCTTTCATGGATCTAATGGAAAAACCATGCAGGTCTTGTCGCAAAACCAAGATCGAGGAAAGTTGAGGTATCACTTAGGAAAAGCACTGCTAGCAAATCACAAAAGCTGGATGACATTAGTTACAGTGATCTGCTTGTTGGGGACATCATTGATGGTCATGTTAAGTCGGTCTATATTGTGCTCTTGTGCGATAGAAAATGAATTAAACATTTTATGTTGCGGTAGTAGTACCTTCCTTCGTAGACATGGCCATTGTTACATAGTTAGAAGTTTTAAATACAGTACAGAATTTGTACATGCTTGGCCCAAAAGATGCAAAAGTATTTTAGCATAAGTTGTGGGGATCCTTCTTTCCCCTAGAAAAATAGAGTGGCATATTTCATCTCAAATGTACTCCAATTGTGGTTACAGTTTAGATAAAAGTGCAGCATGTTAATGATTAATTTATTTGTGATAGATAGGCTTCCTTGTTCATTCACAATTTTAATTCAGTTCCATGTTTTGAGATAAAATAACCTGATGGTTTTGTCTTAATTTAATCATATGCTATGCACAGGTTGTGAGAAGCTATTTGCAATATATCATGGAAAGAACCTTGCTTAAGCTACCCGCTCTTCGACCACCTGCCGGGGGTAGTAGCATAACCAGTTGGAGGTTTCAGAGCACCAAGAGGCCTCCCTCCATGGCTCCAATGCCTCCGATGCCGCAAAGCCGTCCCATTAAAATGTCGGCATTCGCCATCGCAATTTCAAGAATTAAGTTTTGAAGTGGCTCTTGTTAGCTCTACAGGACCTGGTTGAAGTTTTGTATCTTTCAATTCAACTTTAAGCTGACAGTGGTTCAAATGGTTTTCTGCTATTTATGAAATTGTGTCAATGGATTGCATTTGAATGGAATGATCAAACATTTGATGCAGTCTGTAATTTCAAGCAAGTTCACTTCCAAGACCCAACAATTATGGCTAGAAACCTAGAACACATGAGAACTCATCCCTCACACAATTGTGTGCCGTTTTCCTAGGAGGCCATGACCCCTGCCTTTCTTGCACTTTAGTTCATGTTATTGTGCCATCTGCAACAACTACCAAGTAAAAAATTGGAATTGAACATACACACACAATGCTAGAATTTTAACAATTCTCAACAAAACTGCATGCTAATGTTCTTCTTTTTTCATGTAATAAAGTTGATTTTCCAACTTATTTACACTCCTTTATTTTGTGTTTGCAGCTTGCTATATCTATAAAACCATTGAAGGTGCAAGAGCTGGATTACACTGAAATGCCCGGATTGATAAGCGATTCGTTATCTCTTGATGACCGCTATGTCTACTTGGTCAATTGGCTTTATGGGGATACCAGCAAGTTACAACATAGAGGACTCGCAATGCTGTGTTGGCCGGACAAGTGTGGGTAGGTGGGTTTCTTGAGAAGGCGTGATGTGTCTATGTGATTGATGATGATAAAGAAGAGCAAGATAATGTGCCCTGTGTCAAGGTAAATTCTATCTCGTTCCTCTTTACACTTTCTTAATTCGTAACATAATTTAGAATCATGATACTTACAATTTTAGTAGTGGTTGCATTAAGTTTTCAAGCGTACCAAAGTACTATACCACATCCACCTTGCCGGCTATTGTATGTACATTGCCGCATTCAGAATACTTATCAGCATTGGCATTGTGCGCACTTGTTCTGACTTGTAGTTGAGTGATCCAATTAAACTGCAATATTTGTTTAAGGAAAACATTTATCTCCAGTTACTTAAATATTACATACCATGCTTCTTGTAATCAGGGGCATCAACTGAGAATTGGGCCACAGATGATTCAACGAAACTTGGATGGCAAGAGGATATATGTGACCAACTCTCTTTTCAGCCGATGGGATGAGCAATTCTATGGCCCTGATCTTGTCAAGAAGGGCTCTCACATGTTGCAGATCGTTGTTGACACCAAGAAAGGAGGCCTGACTATCAACCCCAACTTCTTTGTAGATTTTGGTACGAAGCCTGACGATCCCTCATTGGCTCATGAGATGAGATATCCTGGCGGGGACTGCACCTCTAATATATGGATCTAAGGTCTCAAAGGATTTGGCATACAGGCAGCTAGAGATCCATGATGTTGTGTTTACTGTAACTAAGATGGTTTACCTGCTGTATTGTGTGTAATACTGTAATGTTAGTGGGAATAAGTTCCATATAGAACCTCTAACATTGGCTCTATGAGAGCTTGAACTTCAATAAGAGATGTCTCCAACGCTGAAATTTCTGATACTGTAAGACCATAAATCATCTGCTTAAAATTTTCTAATACGTTTTGTTGAAATATCTATGTAGCATTTGGGTGACAATAATCTGCATTGATCTACTGTATCTGTTTGACCTACTTATGTTGTATGGTCATGTCAATGGAACATTGAAACTTCATTTTTCAGCAACTTGGTTGGAATTTTAAAGTTTATTTAGAACTTCCATCAACCATGGCATGTAGGAGCATGTTTTTTTTTTGCTCATTAAGTAGATTTTTTCCTTCTTGATTTAATCATGTTTTTTTTTCATTTCTTTGCTGATCAATTATATCTGCACAATTCAAGGACTAGACAGCTAGAATATGCAAAAGAAGATGTACACCTATCTCTTCTGTTAAAGGTGGGATCTTTAGTTGAGAATTGTTAAAATTCTAGCATTGTGTGTCTATGTTCAATTCCAATTTTTTACTCGGTAGTTGTTGTAGATGGCACAATAACTTGAACTAAAGTGCAAGAAAGGTAGGGGTCCTGGCCTCCTAGGAAGACGGGCACGCAATTGTGTGAGGGATGAGTTCTCATGTGCTCTAGGCTTCTAACCATAATTGTTGGGTCTTGGAAGTGAACTTGTTTGAAATTACAGACTGCATCAAATGTATTATGTTTGTTTGCATTTGCTCGATTCCTTTCTATAATGTAATTGTTTTAGTGATGGGTATAATCAATCAATCATTCAGCATCTCGCTATGTTATTTTGATTCTTAATATAATATATGTTATTTTGATTCTTAATATAATATATTTCTCTGTTGGATATTTCGTAGCAACGCACGGGCATGTAACTAGTGTTATTAATATGTAAGTTGTCTCATTTTTCGTTAACTCTATGTCGATTTTTCTTACCTTAATTTGGATTAAGTTTGAGCTATATTTTAATTTGTCTTATTCTGATTTTTTAAATGGTTCAAAAATGTGACTTAATTATACTTAAGAAGCCATAATCTTCTTAATTATAACAAACAGATTTCCCAATGCATGTTATATAAATCGTAGTAGGCCCCAAAGTTCATTTGCAAGAATTGTTTTTTTTTTTGCGGCCATGGCATCTTCAATTAGAGAACTTTTTATTAATTAATCTTTTTCAAAATTTTATTTTAAAGTTAACCTCCGGCGAAGTTTATTTCCAATTCTGATCCCTTTGATCACACCACCACCCGCGGCGTGACCAAACAACACTGTCACGCTGTAAGATAAGTCCGCTAAATAGCACTTTTTATCACGTCACTGGTCGTGGCGTAACCAAACAACACTGTCACGCCACTAGTCGTGGCGTGACAAGAGCTTCTCCAAATACGGGCTAGCGTGACAGTGTTGTTTGGTTACGTCACGGCCAGTGGTGTAACCAAAGAGGTCAGAATTGAAAATAAAGTTTGTCGGGAGTTAACTTTAGAATAAAATAAAAAAAGGGTTAATTAATATAAAAAAAATTCTCAATTAGACCGCTGAGCGATCGAGCCAGTATAACTCATTAACTCGTGTGTGGCTGCTTCGCCAAAATGTAATATATTGTAGTGTTAGATCTTCGTTTTTTTCGAAATTTGTAGTTCTTGATTTACCAAAAAAAAAACCTAATCACTAAGCACACATTGGTCAATAACCAATCATAATGTATGCACTAATGCACAACGAAGTTGAGTTTCACGTACGGATGACTAATTTACTTGGAATTTTATGTTGTGGAATAGATAGTGTACGTACACTACTATAAAACAGGCTATAGTAGACGTCCTATCACAGATGGTTATAAACAAAGACCGTCTATAAACTATCACCGACGATTGTGTTCAATAACCGTCTGTGATAATCTCCAGTATCACAGACGGTTGTAAACAAAGACCGTGTGTGAACTATCACCGATAGTTCTATTTAAAAACCGACGGTGATAGTTGTATATCACAGACGGTTCATGATAAGATCCGTCTGTGATATCCTCACCCTATAAGTACGTAGACCAGACCCCTACCCATTCCTATTTGAGCCGCCACCAGGTAAGCGCCTGAAGGTAAGCGCCGCCGACAGAGAGTGAAGGGAGGAGAAGGAGAGGATTCTCGAGCGATATTTGGTTTTTTCGTCGTGAGCTCCGAAGGTAACAATCTATAACCCTTTAGAGCATCTGCAATGTACGTGCTTAGCCGGTTCAAATGGCTAGATTTAATGCTAGGAACCGATTCCACACGTTGGAAGCTGCCGATTCCGAAGCAAAACTCTAGGAACCGATGCAAACTTGGCATCCGGATGCAAGTGAATAGAATAATAATTTTCATCGGGTGGTTAGCATATGCATTAAGTTCTGTTTGGGGGAAGGAAATAGAGAGAGAGAGCGGTTGAGAGATATTTTATTTCTTTTCTTATTTTTTTAATAAGATGTCGGTCCCACTTAAGAGTAAGAATCGGATCAATACATTGGGAGGAAAATGACTAGTTCTTTGAATGCTTACGTGGCATCTCTTTGAATCGGCATCGGTTCAATACACTGGAGATGCTCTTATGTTGCTATAAATTAATCGCTAATCAATTTAAGTATGTTTGGTAAATAGGAAGCCCATTGCGCCGCCGACAAAGAGGGAAGGGACGAGAAGGCGAGGATTCTCGAGAGATATTAGGTATTTTCATCGTGAGCTCCAAGAGTAACGATCTATAACCATTTATGTTTGCTATAAATTAATCGCTAATCAATTTAAGTATGTTTGGTAAATAGGAAGCCCATGGCGCCGCCGACAAAGAGGGAAGAGAGGAGAAGGAGAGGATTCTCGAGAGATATTTGGTATTTTCTTCGTGAGCTCCGAGGGTAACGATCTATAAACCTTTATGTTTACTATAAATTAATCACTAATCAATTTAAGTATGTTTGGTAAATAGGAAGAGTACGTACTTGCGGTTTACTAATCTAATTTGACACTAATTTGTTACATGCGTAGCGTAGATGGACTGAAATTGGATGTACCGTGTGAACCATGTGAGTCAAGAGTACATTAATGGCGTGGTTGCTTTTAGAAGAACTACCGAGCAGGATATGTTGAAGAAGGGGATAAATTTTATGTATTGTCCATGCATTGATTGCGGTAATCTGAAGATGTTTAACAACGCGGCGCAGATCGAAGCGCACTTGATTTGAAGGGGTTTCAAAAAAGGGTATACATGTTGGACCAGTCATGGTGAAGAGCAGATTATACCAGAAGTTAATAATGATGACATCGCTGAGGAAGTCAATGATTTGTCGGATGTGGACTGTGCTTTTGATGAGAATAGGTCGCACGATGACAATCTGGATCGATGCTTACGCGATGCGTAAGAGAACTACTGAGGAGACGAGTTTTGTAAATTCGAGGGCTTAAGGGAGGACTCGGTGAGACCTTTGTTCCCTGGCTGCAAGCCGGAATACACAAGGTTGTCAACCGTGCTTGAACTGCTGAAATTGAAGGCAAGCAATGGTTGGTCCGACAAGAGTTTCATGGGGTTGTTAGGTCTCTTAGTGGGCAAGCAACTAGCCTACTGAGAGCAATCGAACAAATAAAAAATTTGAGCTCTATGCTGATTTTTGATGTTCTCATGATGTTTGTGTTAACCATTTTATTCTCTTTAGATGACTTGGGAGAATTACATGAGTACATGTTATTTTGGTCATTTAAATTCTTTAGGAATTATGCTTTAATGCTAATTAATTTTGTTGGGATTAATTCTGAAATTTTGCTAAAACTGTATTTTTTACAACAATCCAGAAAGAAAGTTTTACTTGATTCTATTTTACTTCTATGTCTTCATTAAAGGCTAGTCTTCTGTACATGAAGCATTAAACCTTTGCTTAGCATTTCCTTAGAGAAGCTGGTGGACTAAGGAGTGTTAGGAGTGTTAGAATAGGAGTTAACTCGAGGCCTGAATTCAGCTAGCTAGCTTGCTCCTTGGGCGTTCATCCTAAACATTCAGGTGAAACACAGCCTACTTCATCGATCCTGACACACTTGAGTGTACGTTTGCTTCATGCCGATCCTCCACGGCATGAAGCAAATCGTACACTCCAGTGTGTCGGGCTCGATGAAGTAAGCTCGGGCAAAGATGGGCTCGGGTTCTATCTATGCAAAAGATTCGTATCACTAGTTTCTATCTATACAAAGATCACAAGAGATTGTTATACATGTGATTGTTATGTCAATCTAGTTAAGTTTTGGATAGAGCTCAAAATCTGAATTTTAGTGTTCTTATCCAATTTATGAAGAGAATAGACCTTAGTGCTGAGATGGCCAAGTTTGTTTCTTGTGCAACTCGTCATATGAGAGCCCACATTAATTTCAAATTTTTGTGCTCTGTGCTAATTTCATTCATATACATGTGGTACATGTTTTGTATTTCAATCAATTTAAATGACTTGAATTATTTACATTTGATTATGTTAATTTGGTCCTCCCTCGTGCCTTGTCTGGAATTAATTATGCAATTTCATTCATGTACATGTGGTATATGTTTAGCATTTCAATCAATTTAAATGACTTGAATGATTTATATTTGATTATGTTAATTTGGTCATTTAAATGCCGTTAGATTAATGCTTTATTGTTTCATATTTATGCAGGAATTAATTATGATTATTTGCTAATATTGCACATGTTGAGCATATTATTCAGTTTAAATGACATGGAGATACTTCATATGTATATGTTAATTTGGGACACTTGCAATCTATTTTATTGCATATGTAACTTATATAGATGGCAAGTAAGCGAGATGGCAGAGGCACCATCTTCGCCGCCATCACCGACACCGCAGATGGCAGAGGCGCCGACGAAGCCGCCGTCACCGACGCCGCAGATGGCAGAGGCGCCGACGAGGCCGCCGTCACCGACGCCACTAACGCGTCTGGATTTCCGTCGATGGTAATGATACGGAAGCGAGATAGCAGAGGAAAATCGCAAATGCCTCTGGGCCGACTAGTCATCACGGAGGTCAGTGACTTTGGGGTCCCTCTGAGTCCCAAGAGATCAGCGGCGAGATTCCGGACCATCTGCGGGATACTTGCAAGGGAACGGGTCCCCATCACCACACCAAGGTGGAAGGATCTGACGAAAGAAGCGAGAGGCGCGCTGTGGAAAGAACTTTCAAGCAAGTTCACTATCCCAGAAGCAGACATGGCACGCGTGTAATGGACGACGATGCTCACGATGGATAAATCGTGGAGGACCTTCAAGAGCATTCTTGTCACGAAGTACGTGAATACGGGTTAGATGCTCTTCGCAAAGTATGGATTCTTGACGCAGGAAGCATGGGACGCCTTTGTGGCTATGAAGACGATGGCCGAATTTAAAGAGCAAAGTGTGGCGCACAAAGCTCTCCAGACACGAAACACTCACCCGCACAGACTCGGCACCGCCGGGTATGCGGGTAAATACGAGGAATGGGCGGCGGAGGAGAACGCGTTTCCTGATGTCACAAACCCGCGTTCCCTAAGCTGGTTAAAAGTGAGGGAAAAAGTCTCGTCTTCAGACAGCATCTCTTTCACAAACCCGGCAGACCAGGAAGTGTCCCAACGTATGGTAAATATGTCGAACTACCTAGTTGTTAATAAGTCCATAACTTCATAGTGTCTATAATAACATGATGCCCTCTTGCAGCGTGAATTGACTGTCCAAGCTTCCCAAGGCTCCTTCCAAGCAGACAGGGAGAAGGATATACTATCTACGGCCCTGAAAAATAAGGAGCACCCGGGTCGCACGCGAGGCCTTGGGGTTAACGTACCTTGGAGTCATGGATTCGCAAAAGACTACTGCACGTATAGAAGTAGAAAGAGATCCAAGGCCGAGCACGAGGACCGGTTGGTACAGATGATTACTGAAAAATTTAAAGGAAAGCTAGCAGCATTGCAGGATCAAATGAATCAACTCTGATCGATGCATAAGCCGCCTGTTAATTTGGGAGCCGATCTGCCGACATCGAGTAGCGTCGCGTCCACGCATAATTCTGATATGACGACGTCCAATTACCGATAGACGACATCAAGGTAATGTACATCTATGGAATGCACCAAAGATAGACCTATAGGACGCCTTAGCTAATTGCGTATCATTTTGTAGGGGCCAACGCCCTACATGCTCCAAGTGAGGATGGATGGGTCCCTTTCTATTGAGGCTGCGCGGGGGATAGTGTATCCATACCAAGAAGGGGCAGTGCAGCACGGTGCCCAGCTGGCGTAGGGTTACGCCAGGGTCGAGGTGGATTTGGTACATGGCAATTTTGTGGCCGTTCCGCTGAAGATTCGCCCGAACGAAGAAATCAGAACACTAGGAGATGTCGTGCACACTTTTATCCAATGGCCCAAGAAGGACATCGCCCTGGACCCAGCAGTGTCGCGATCTAGACACGACCATTCCTCTCTAACGGGACCCTCGATGACTCCACCTCATGTTTCGCCTCAGAAGGCCACCTCATCGATTCCCGTGGGGAAGACGCTGAAGGAACAACAAAAGTGTGCCACCATATCAGTTCCCGAGTCGTCTCGTAGGAAGACGCTGCCAATCATTAAGGCCAAATCGAAATCGACGAACGTTAAGGCGCCTCCCAAGTCCGAGGTGTCCGGGAAATACATCATCGGAAAACCGTTGTGCTCCGACACAGTATTAATGTGCGCTGGATATGCTTGTCAGGCTTTGCATGCCTGGTACATACGGAAGACCAAAGAGAAGGGGTGCGATACTGGAATCACCGTCAGATACAATGATGAGCATTTCTTCAACGGGACGAACCACTTCGTTGTGGGTTTCAACGACTTATATGACCTATTCAACCTCGTTGGCCTCATTGTCTCGCTTTTACAATGTTGGACACTGTAAGTGCGTACAATTAAGTTCTGCATTCACGTAATACCGAAAATTATCACAACTCATTGCTTGTGTATAGATACATGTGGAAAAATGTCCAGGAATGGAAAGAACCGGTGGGTTTCCTCGACCCACACGTGGTATCTTTACAAACCATTGAAGCAGACCCGTCCTTCGTCGAGGAATACATAGCGGCGGCATTGCTTCGTCAGATAGACAAGAAGTACATAGTAGTGCCCTACAACGAGAGGTAAGTGTCACTACTTGCTATACAAATTTTATTTGTACTTTACACGCAGCACGAACTTAGGTTTAATGACTATAGCGACACACATGAGTAGGTACCACTAGATCCTTTTAGTCATTATACCAAAGAGGAACCATGTGATATACCTTGATTCCCTAATCCGCAACGACCACAAATTCTGCATTCTGAAAGGAATACTTGAGAGGTATACTCATTTCCTCCATACATAACTCTATTGTAGTCTTCATTCGTTTGAAATGGCCGAGGATAACTTTTTGGAATCATGTAGGTCGTTCATCGCCTATGTTGCCAATGGAGGAATATACAACGGAAAGAGCGTCGAACTAACACACAGGACAAAATTTCCGGTACGCGCTACAACACGATAATCCTATACCATACTTCATAATAACGCGTCTCGAACTGACTATACCTATATATGTAATTCTATTTTTGCAGTACCGCCAGTAAAAAAATGATGAGTTATGTGCAATCTACGTTTGCTATCATATGTAGCAAATCATTAGAGCTAGGAAGAAGGATCCCAAGGTTTGTCAATCTCAAAATAATTATTTCCTAATTATAAATTTAAATATATATGCTTACCACTTTACTCTTGCTAGCGACAGGAGTTGCATATAGATTTAGATGGACTCGTTGAGCAAGAGATCGCGGACGTTCGAGGGAATATCTGCAGCTTTATCATATCAGATGTCATTTCCGACAAAGGAGACTTTCACTCCATCGCTAACCCAAAGTTTCACCCACCTGTAAACAATTGACTCAATTGTAATCCAATTGTAACTATAGCGACAATACTTCAACAAATTCGATCTTTTGTAATTTATTTTGAGTAATGATCACTTTGAGTTGTCAACAATTGAATATCTGTGATGTATCTGTTTTTGTGCATGCTTGTTTTCAGAGGGCATGGCTAGCAATCCTGAGGCTAGCAAAAAAACAGCAAAAATGTAGTTAGGATTATGAACTATCACAGACGGTTTTTTGTTAAAACCATCTGTGAAGGCTAGTATCACAGACAGTTTCCATTAAAAACCGTCTGTGATACGTAGAATATCACAGACAGTTTTCGAACCGTCTGGATTGCTAGCCATGCCCTCTGAAATAGAACTGTCTGTGATACTAACCTTCACAGACGGTTTCAACAAAAAACCATCTGTGATAGTGCGTATCACAGACGGTTTTGAACCGTCTGTGATAACTGCCTGTTATCACAGACGAACAAATATAGACGGTTCGAATACCGTCTGTGATGATGGTTCCGAACCGTCTGTGATGAGGTGTTCTGTAGTAGTGGTATTTCTCATAGAGTAATTAATATTTGTGCTTAAATGTAAATTCAATAAATTAAACCTAAGTCGACTCAGGCTGCTCCCAATGCTCCACTTTGGCTGGTATCTTAAGCCTACCATGTAGGCAAATTGATGATGTGGCACCATAGTTAATGAGGATAGGTAGTACTCTAGTATCTAATTTGGATACCAGCTTGGGCTCGAAATCCAACGTGAAAAAATTAATTGTGCGATCCCGTGAGGTGCGCCCTTCTCGTTCCCATCTCCAT
This sequence comes from Phyllostachys edulis, assembly GCA_036346405.1. Taxonomy (NCBI): domain Eukaryota; kingdom Viridiplantae; phylum Streptophyta; class Magnoliopsida; order Poales; family Poaceae; genus Phyllostachys; species Phyllostachys edulis. The sequence goes on along the minus strand of CM070545.1, from coordinate 81,196,633 downwards.
TTTCTTTCCCGTGCGGTGCGCCCAATATCCTCCTTCTCCTCTCCTGCCACTCCCCATCTCATTCCCATCGCCGGCCGCCCGCCCCCATCTCCTTCTCCTCTCCGCCGGCGGCGACTGCCCCTTTTATCCTCTCCTGCCGCTCCCCATCTCTGTCCAATCCGCCGAGTTCCTGCGAGAATTTTTGTTGCGCGTGTGCAATGGCGTCCACGTCGAGCTCGATGGCAGTGGACGAGAGGGAGAGGGAGCGGAAGCGGAAGCGGAAGCGCAACGCCGGGAGATCGGGCAGGCGGCGGGCGAAGCGCCGTCAAGTGGCGACGCGGCGGAGCATGAGATCTACTCGTCGAAGCTCCTCGGCGCCTCGCGCCCCACCTCCCGCCTCACGCCACCCAACTCCGCCGCCGCCGCCTGGGGAAGGGCTCAAGACGCCGCCATCTTGGCGAGGAAGGCGAAGGTGCTCGGCGGTGGTGCCCGCTACCGCAAAATTCCATTCTGGCGCTCCTCGCCGAGGCTCTCGACTACATCGCGGCTTTCGAGATGGTCGCGCATGCCATGACCGCGCCGAGGTTCTCTCCACCGTCTCCTCGTCAACCTCGGCCTCCTCAACCGGTGGGTCCTCCTCAAGCATGACGCAAGCTTCATGATTCGTGTATTTGTAAATTTCCCCTTTTTCTCTTTAATCCCCCCCCCCAAGCACTGCACACGATCAATACATGATATAATTTTACTCAAAGGAATCAATTCTTGTCTAAATTTATCATCAAGGAAATTTTGCTTGCAAATACTGGGCCAATGTAAATCAAATTCATAAAAAAGTATAAATAGAACAATTACATGAGAAACCTAGTTAAAAGAAGTAGTTTTGTTTAGATGACAAGTCAATTGTAAAACCTGTTGGTTTAATGCCATATTGAGTAGTTTGTTCATATATATTATGTTTGAAATGTGTGGATTATAGAATCTTGCTAAAGCCTCCCTTTTTTCACATTAGGAGAGGAATTGGAAAACAACTTCTTAAGGCATGCGAGGATCTCATTACCAAGATGGATGCAAAAGGGCGTGTATATCTTCATTGTAGAATAATCGACCAAGTCCCATTTAACATGTCTGTAAAAGAGGATATGACGTTGTCCAAACCGATGAATTTTGGTTTGGTGAGCCTCCAAAAGCTCAAGCACTTGATGTGCAAGGAATTACCCCAAGCTTCATTGGCGGTGAGTGTACAACCAAAGGCATTGATGATAACATTTTGACAATTTGAACATGCTATTTTGATAGTACTTAGTTGAGCATATCTCGGAAAAAGTTTGGGCCAAAATAGATTATGTTCATGACTCCATTCATGTACCTCTAAATATATTTTGATGATATTTTAGTTGGCACTTTTTATGTACGGATACATGTTCTTGTATTTACGTTTGTGTGTGTCAACAAACATGTATTGCTTTAGTACATGCCACAAATAGGCCACAATGCTCAAATACTAGTAAAGATCATGCATGTAATTAAATGAAACAACCTAAGATAATACACCATAAGAAACCATGCATTGGGAAGATAGTATCCTAACACTCCTCATACACTAAGAAACTACACTAAGATATTGCCCATTGAGAGCAGCCTCATGGTGTGATATCTTTTGCACGTGTAACAACACGAAATCTATGCATTAGCATCCATTTACTGCAAATTAATTAAAATTTAAAATATTCAAGTCCGGCCATTTGATTGCAGCCAGCAAACCACAAAAACCTTGACATTGGTAATAATAATAATTCGTTGTTGTTCTATGGGATCGATCAGCTAATTAATACTGACAAGCTAGAGTGAAATGTATAATATATACATGATACGTGCATGTAGACCTTAAACATACACATGCATTCACGGGCAAGTCTACCGTAGGTGTTTGTGGGTGCTCGAGCACCACTTCCTTCCACCACCGTACCCCTAGTACCCACTGAGGTCGAAGCAACAGTGAGCGGCGAGAGCTAGCTGCGGGCTGGGGCAGAGTGGCAGCCGGAGGTTGAAGATTGAAGAAAGCCAAAGCCCGGAGGGGGAGGTTGAAGATTGAAAAAAGCATGCTAAGGCCCAGTCGGCAGACGGTGGCTTATGGCCCAGCCGGCCCAAATACAATCAGACTATCAGAGAACATCAGGATTCAGGAAGATAAGGTTTCCTCTGGCTCAGCCACACCCACACCACATGCCCAGTCTAGAGCCCCAGATTTGAGAGAGGAGAGACGGAGAGAGACTCAGTGACTCACCGAGGACCTGAGGGGAGGCGCATCTTGTGGAGGGGGAAGCGGATCGGCAACTCGGCGAGGAGGGGAGGCCGAGGCGACTCTGGCGGGGAAGCTCGGAGGGCGGCTCAACATGAGCGGAGCTGCTGAGGAGGGAGGCGGTCACTCGGTGGTCGGGCGTGGCGCTGAGTGAGGCCACGGGGCAGTGGTGGTGGCGCCTAGCGCTATTGGACATCGGCAAGATCGTCGACCACTTGGTCAAAGTAGCAAACGAAGACGAAAAGGAAGAGTAGAAGACTAATTGATGAAATGGTGAATTGAATCGAATGAGTCAATGAAGACATGAAGTGACTCTGTGTCTCTATGGCTTTGTGCGGCTGTGCATGTGCCGTGTGCGGCTGTGAGCCTGTGAGATGAGGTGACCGTGACTATAAGGGTGAGGCAGTGCAGTGAATCCCCATTTTTTTTCATCTGTTACAACTTGCAAATATAGGTAGACTTGAAGATTGATGAATTAATTATTGATGCAAATGTTTAATTGGTGGTTGTTGTTTAATAAAAGAATCATTCAACGCTTTCAAGACATGAAAACTCGTAGAGTGAAATTGCGTCGTAATCAGATTTAGTGACTTAGAAGTATGTTTTTTTATTTCATTTTTAATGTTTATGAATATTCATAATTTAATATTGTATCACTAAATTTGATATTTCTTATCTACAGATCGGTACTCACATATTTATGAACATTTGGGGGCACATTATCTATTAGCGATGTACTAAATTTATTGTATTGTACATTTTCAATTTGTCCTCTTTCTATTTATGTATGAATTTGACATTCCAATGGCAAAAGACCTGTAGACGTAGCTTTAGTATGCTTATGTTGTGCTATAGTCTCAACAGTAGAGCTCTCTCTCTATTTTCATCCTAGATTCACCACTGCATGCATTGTATATATTGCCGTAAGGTGATCTCATAAAGTCATCAAAGCCAACTAGCTAGACAGTGTTACATCCAAATAAAGCTAGACATCTTTTGGATTTTGAATTAGAGTGAAAAAAGATATCTCCCGTTTATACATTTTGGACACAATTAGCTTTTTATCTTCTTATCCGTCCTGAGTGCGTCAGTATGAACAAGAACATTATACTTTTCAAAAGAGATTGAAGTCCTCTACTGTTATTGAATGACATAAGGGGGTGTTAATTGTTTGTTATTGATGCCCTCTACTTGTAGTATATACTAGGTCGTTAGGCGCGCTACACCGCGCTCGACCTTAGAATATATGATGTTTGTCCATAGTTTATAGAGTGCCTAATATGACACAATGTAATTCCGTATGTATTGTATGGAACATGAGGAGTAGGACTAACAAAGTATTAGATGGATTAGAAATCACTCTATTTGACTTTTGTTCAGTAGTCGTATTTGGCAAGCTCAATACCGATATCCTACACAAATCATCTATGTTGAGATATGTCTAATAGGCTTTGTAAAACAGCTTAAAACATTAAGAAGAGTGTTTTAAGTAATAAGTTGATGTAAATAGCAAATATGTATTAATCTGGAGAACAAAATCAAAGCACAACACAAAAACGAAGCTAAATGTCCTAGTTATATATACCTGTAAGAAAAAGTGTAATAAAAGAGATGTCACATCCGATGAAGGAAACAATGAAAAATATAGTAAACATGATATAAAAAGAATAAAAAAGGCTATATCTCAAGCGGCTTGAGTCTATATGTTGCATGGTGGACAACAGTCCAGCCTGGTGATAACCCAACATCATTCTGTCTTTTTATCCTTCAGGTGTAATATATTGTATTCAATAAATAGACGCGGAAATTCTGAAGAATGAACATCCAAAGAAGCTATCTTTTATTTTTAAAAATTGCCCTAGTTATGTATATCTGCATAAAGATATAATTGAAGATCTTTTAGTTTATCTGTAAACTAACCTCAGGACTATCCATCAGCAAGTAGCATCGGCACACATCTGTATATAAGTTTTTTATTGTCAAAAGGTAAAAAAGATTAGAACGTTAACAGCGAAGACCAATAAGTAAATAATCGGGTTTAATTTGAGATCTGTATTTCAAATGACATGCTACAATGTATTTTCACGAATTTCATTGTACAACATCAATGAAAGAGCAATATTCGAAAGCGGAAAGCACTGTCCAATGGAATACCTATCCTCGGTAGATATCAAATTATATTCACTTCAATTTGAAGTTTGCATTTCTGCAGAAACTGTTTATCTTGTTGATTACTCTACTATAGGAAGTAGCACTTGCATCCAGTTCCTATCCTCTTAGAAAAATATTATAAACGTAGAGAACATGTCAAGCCCTATGACTATCCCCAAGAGAAATAAATGGAAAGCAAAGATGTAGCACGACAGAAGTCATGTTATATCTGACCTAGGAACCTTAGCTTAAGCAGCTACATTGAACAAACACAAGTCATTGGGTGTTGTATATACATCCAGTGAACTAAGTATTGGACTACTGGAGTTTTGGTTACCCTTTCTTTTTCCTGCTTCACTCTCTCAGGATCCTTAGCATCAAACCATTTTTGCATCTTAACCGTTTTCTTATTCTGAGAATCAACAAGAGCAGTTAATAAGCGATGCGACTTGGAAGACAAGGAAGATGGCGTAAATCTCATTTTCTGTAAAAGCCTTCCTTGTGATTGTAGAACTCCCTGCATTACTATTCAAAATTAATCAGCTTAGAGAGACTTAATCGCGGATGATGGTGAGAGTGTGAATGAACAATGAGGCAGTAGGAAACACTGTCGACATGCAGATAAGAAATGGTTTACCTTCCCATTCCTAAGAAACAGATGGGACTGACCATGATTCGGTTCGTGTACAGATATATCAAGAATTTCATTGCCAATCAGCAGCTGCATGTTTCCATCTTTCCATTTTACAAAGCGTGCATTACTTTCACACTGCAACAAATAAAGGCTCAAGGTTTAAACAGGGGGGGAGGATATAAAAGGCAAGGACAAAAAGAGAAATTTTGGTAGGTATCGTGTGTTAAACATAACAACAAGCAGCTAACCGGAGTCTTAAAATTATTTTGTTTCCAACACAATGTGTACTCCCCATCCATCAAAAAGGCAAAAAAACAATTATAAGAAAATAAAAGCACTGTCAAATTGAAAACATAGAGAAGACTCAGTGCAAGCATCATCTAAAGGATTTCATAATGCTACTTGAAAAACAATCCACTTACCGATGTAGTGCCATCAGCATTTTTAACAGTTCTCCACCAGACAATATTGTCCTCCAGTCGTATCCTTTTGTTGGTCCCAGATTCATCTGTAATGAAAACATCTTCTCCCACATATGTTTTGGGATCAAAAGCCTTTGGGTCAATCCCCATAATGTTTGACACCTTGATCACATTCATCTACATGATATGAAATCAGTCGGCAGCAAATCACTTGTTAATATTTGGATCCGTATATGATCCGAATTTCTAATATGGAAGTATCTGGAATATGTCATATTAGGGAATTAGTTTCCTACTTGGACTCTAAGTCCTCTTACCCCTTTATATACCTCTTCTAAGCCGCACGGGAGAGGGACGCCTCATTGTAATCCCCTGCGTTTTGTAATCGCTCCTCATATAGTGATCATCGCCGGTTGGTGCCCGTGGTTTTTTCCCGCAAGAGTTTTTCACGTAAAAATTTGTGTCTCCTTTGTCCCTATTTTTCTAACAAGTGGTATCAGAGCACAGGAGAATTTTTACGGTTTCGAAGAGATACGAAGAATTTTTTCAGATCCAATCTCTCTGCGCGAGTCGACGGCGCCGTTCTTCGTCGCCTCTCTTTCTGCCTGGATCCGCAGTCTCCAGACGCGCAGCGCCTTCGCCTCAATCGCTGCGTCTCCCATCGCACATCGTCTCGCGTCGGCATCGGTCGATCGTCCAGTAGCGCGTCTTCGCGGTTCCGCTTCGCTCCCGAGGCTTCAGCGCGTCCTTCCACCTAGTCGCCTCGGTCCAAGCGCTGCTGCGTTCGCATCGGACAAGTGGTAGCGCACGCGGTACTCAGATCAACCAAAAGGCAGACTAGCGCGCTCGACTCCAGCAGGTTCAAGTCCCAAGCCACAGGCATTATTTTAGTAGCATCGGTTTTTGCTTTGTTTAAGCTATCACCAGGACTTCACGTGGATATTCTCAGAGCAAGGCCATCCCGTTCTGTTGGTTCACATTGGTTGAATCAATTCCGGTGAACTTTGCAAAGTCCACCCGAGAAGCATACCAGGGGTTTGAAGATCTTTGATTTGTGTACACAGTTCGTGTACCCAAGAGATCGTGATTTTTACTAGGTTTACACAGATCAATACTAGCAATTTTCAGGATTTATTTCTCATGGTGACTTTGAAGTATGATCTTCCACTCCTGAGTCGAGACACAAGATTTTCGCTGTGGCAAGTCAAGATGAGGGTTGTGTTGGCACAGATGGATTTGGATGATGCGTTGGAAGGGTTTGAGAAATAACCTATCGCATGGACTGCAGATGAGAAGCGTAAAGACCGTAAGGCTTTATCTCAGATTCACCTTCATCTATCAAATAATATTTTGTAGGAGGTTTTGAAGGAGAAGACAATTTCACAGATATGGTCAAGTTGAAACAAATTTGCATGACAAAAGATCTGACCAGCAAGATGCATCTCAAGCAGAAGTTGTACTCTCACAAATTGCAAGAAGGAGGATCCGTGCTTGATCATCTTTCGTTGTTTAAGGAGATCGTTTCCGACCTTGAGTCGATGGAGGTAAAATATGATAATGAGAATTTGGGTCTTATTCTTTTATGTTCCCTACCTAGTTCTTTTTCAAATTTCAGAGATACTCTCACTCTTCATGAAGTTTATGAAGCTTTGCATGCTAAGGAGAAGATGAAATAGATGGTACCTTCTGAAAATTCAAGTCCAAAAGGAGAAGGCTTGTTTGTTCGTGGCAGGCAAAAGGAGATGAACTCAAACAGTGGATCTCAAGGCAAAAGTTCAAACGGCTACAAGAACCGGTCGAAATCCAGAGGCAAGTACAAGTCGTGCAAATATTGCAAGAAAAGTGGGCACGACATCTCTGAATGCTAGAAGCTGCAAAATAAAGAAAAGAGAACTGGCAATTATAAACCAAAAGGTAAACCAGATGATGAAGGTAATGCCTCCCTTGCTGCTGATGATAGTTCTGATGGAGGAGTTCTTGTTGCTTTTGCTGGATGTGCTAAGACCAATGATGAATGGATTCTTTATTCTGCCTGTACCTTTCATATGTGTCCTAATAGGGACTGGTTTGCCACCTATGAACCTGTTGAAGGTGGTACTATGTTGATGGGTGATAACTCATCTTGTAAGGTTGCAGGAATTGGTTCAATTCAGATCAAGATGTTTGATGGCATTGTTAGAACTTTGACAGATGTGAGGCACATTCCAGATTTGAAAAGAAACCTTATCTCTTTGAGTGCTCTTAATGGTAAAGGGTACAAGTATTCTGGTGAAAGTGGAGTTTTGAAGGTATCAAAAGGCTCTCTTGTTGTGATGAAAGCTGATATTAAATCTGCCAATCTGTACCATCTGCGATGTACTACAATATTAGGTAATGTTGCTATAATTTCAAGTTCATTATCTGATTCCGATGCTACTAATCTTTGGCATATGCGCCTTGGGCATATGAGTGAAATTGGTTTGGCAGAATTGAGCAAGAGAGGACTCCTTGATGGACATAGCATCGGTAAGCTAAAATTTTGTGAGCATTGTGTGTTTGGTAAACACAAGAGGGTGAGGTTCAATACCTCGGTTCATACCACAGAAGGTATTTTGGATTATGTGCATTCTGATTTATGGGGGGCCATCTCGGAAGACATCGCTAGGAGGTGCTCTCTATATGTTAACCATTATTGATTATTACTCTAGAAGAGTGTGGCCTTATTTCTTGAAGCATAAATCAGAAGCATTTTCAGTATTTAAAGAGTGGAAGACTATGGTTGAAAGGCAAACTGAAAAGAAGGTAAAGAAACTTCGCACTGATAATAGGATGGAATTCTGTTCTGATGAATTTGAATCATATTGCAAGACTGAAGGCATTGTTAAGCACTACACCGTTCCTGGTACTCCTCAACAAAATGATGTAGCTGAGCGTATGAACAGGACCATCATTTCCAGGGCCCGTTGCATGTTGTTAAATGCAGGTTTGCATATACGTTTTTGGGCTGAAGCCGCTTCCACTGCTTGCTACCTTATTAATCGGTCACCCTCTCTTGCAATTGAAAAGAAGACTCCAATTGAGGTATGGTCTGGTTCCCCAGCAAATTATTCAGAATTGAGAGTTTTTGGCTATACTGCTTATGCTCATGTTGATAATGAAAAATTAGAGCTTAGAGCTGTTAAGTGCATCTTTCTTGGTTATAAATCTGGTGTTAAAGGATATAAGTTGTGGAATCCTAAAACAAGGAAGGTTGTGATTAGTAGAAACGTTGTCTTGAATGAATCTGCTATGCTTCATGATAAACTGCCCACAAATGTACCTGTTGAGAGTGAGCAGAATTCAAGTGTTCAGGTAGACCATTTTGTTGGTTCAAATGACACATCAGATAAGGAAAATATTATTGTTCATGATGCACCTATTGTTGATGATACTCCTATTGTTGAGCAGCCACCAGAACGGTCTATTGCAGTTGATAGGCCTAGGAGGGAGATTAATCCACCCAAGAGGTTGATTGAAGAAGCTAATATTGTTGCTTATGCTTTGAGTGTAGCAGAAGAAATTGAAGGTAATTCAAAACCTTTATCATACTCTGAGGTCATTAACTCCACTGATTGTAATAAGTGGATAACTGCCATGCATGATGAAATGGAGTCACTTGAAAAGAATGGCACTTGAGAATTAGTGAAATTGCCAAAGGAGAAGAAGCATGTTCATTGCAAGTGGATTTTCAAAAGAAAGGAAGGTGTTTCTTCTACTGAACCAGCAAGGTATAAAGCAAGATTGGTTGCTAAAGGTTATAGTCAGATTCCAGGTATTGATTTTAATGATGTCTTTTCTCTAGTTGTGAAGCATAGTTCTATTCACACTTTACTCAGTATTTATTGCTATGCGTGATTATGAACTTGAGCAATTAAATGTTAAAACTGCATTCTTACATGAAGAGTTGGAAGAAGACATTTATATGGACCAACCTGAGGGTTTTGTTACTCCTGGAAAAGAACATCTTGTTTGTAGATTAAAGAAATCTCTTTATGGTTTGAAGCAATCTCCTAGGCAATGGTACAAGAGATTTGACTCCTTTATACTCTCTCATGACTTTAAGAGGTCTGATTATGATAGCTGTGTTTATTTAAAGACTGTTAATGGTTCAGCTATTTATTTGCTTCTCTATGTTGATGATATGTTAATTGCTGCAAAAGATAAGTCAAAATAGCAAAACTGAAAGCACAATTGAGTAATGAATTTGAAATGAAGGACTTACGTGCAGCAAAGAAAATTCTTGGCATGGAGATTATTAGAGAGAGGCAATTTGGCAAGTTATACCTTAGTCAAAATTGTTATATTGAGAAGGTCCTTCGTCGTTTTAATATGTATGATGAAAAACCAGTGAGTACTCCATTAGCTTCGCATTTCAGATTATCTTCAGCCTTATGTCCTGAGTCAAATTATGATATTGAGTACATGTCTAGAGTTCCATATTCCAGTACAGTTGGTTCTCTTATGTATGCCATGGTTTATTCTCGTCCTGATTTATCTCATGCATTGAGTGTTGTCAGTAGATACATGGCTAATCCTGGAAAAGAGCATTGGAAAGCAGTTCAGTGGATTTTCATATATTTGTGTGGCACTTCTAATGCTTGTTTGCAGTTTGGGAATTCTAGAGATGAACTTGTTGGTTATGTTGACTCGATTATCTTTGGTGATTTGGACAAAAGGAGGTCTCTAACAGTTATGTTTTCACCATTGGTGGTTGTGCCGTTAGTTGGAAGGCAAGTTTGCAAGCTATCACGCCTTTATCAACCATCAAGCGAATATATGGCTATTTCAAGCTTGTAAAGAAGCTATTTCGTTGAGAGGTTTGTACATCGAGCTTTGTGAAGATAATTCTTGCACTACTATATTTTGTGATAGTCGAGTGCTATATGCCTTACAAAGGATCGATGTTCCATGAGAGAACAAAGCACATTGATGTGAGATATCACTTTATTCGAGATGTTATTGCTCAAGGTGGTGTCAAAGTGTGCAAGATAAGTACTCATGATAATCCAGCTGATATGATGATAAAGTCAGTTCCTGTTACTAAGTTTGAGCTTTGCTCAAGCTTAGTTGGTATTACAGTTTAGTCCTAGAGACTAGTTGGCGCACGATGATTTTTTATCTTATTGGGAAATCATTTGGTGATTGATGATTCTTTATTTTGCTACAAGAGGAAATTTGTCTCAAAGTGGAGATTGTTAATATTTGGATCCGTATATGATCTGAATTTCTAATATGGAAGTATCTGGAATATGCCATATTAGGGAATTAGTTTCCTACTTGGACTTTAAGTTCTTTTACCTCTTTATATACCTCTTGTAAGCCACACGGGAGAGGGACGCCTCATTGTAATCCCCTGCGTTTTGTAATCGCTCCTCCTATAGAGATCATCGCCGGTTGGAGCCCGTGGTTTTTTCCCGCAAGGATTTTTCACGTAAAAATTAGTGTCTCATTTGTCCCTATTTTTCTAACATCACTATTAAATGATATGGTTTAAATGTGTAGTTAACTCACTCTGTCGGGATGAGCTGGTGGCTGCTTAAGTGGAACCATCAAGTTCAACGGTGGACCAACTGGTTTCTCTTTTGCTTTCAGTTCATGATTTTCATCTGAATCATAGCGCATATCTTCATCAGCCACTACATCCTGTGGCTGCAAATCCTTCTCATAGTGCCCTTCATCCTCCATTGGTGATCTCTACAAAAAAGGAAAAAAAAAGGAATTTTATTAAGTACACCGAGCATCCAAAAAGGATACAGAAAAAGTTAAAAGGTAATATATGCTAACATTCATCAAAGATGAATAGAGGCATCGTACTCATGCAGAACACAAGCAAGCAATGAAGGAAAAAAAAGGGCTTCAATTCAGACAGATTAAGTACCAGCAAATATGTTCACATGAACTACTAAATAATTCTCAGATTTATTTGGGTAAGCACGAAATAGTAATACTGAAGGTAAAGGAAGGCAAAAGGTATTCAAACCACACATTCATGCATCTTGCGGCAGCTGGTGGCAGCGGGCAAGGGGCCGGGAGGGGGCGAGCCGCTGGTGGCAGCAGTGGTGGCGGGGCCGGTGGTGGTGGCAGGAGGGAGGAGGCGCCGGAGGGGGAGATTGGCCGGAGGAGCACCATGGGAGCTAGAGAAGGAGCGCCATGGAGCCGGACGAGCGGCGCCATGGTCGAGCCGGGAGCAGTGAAGCGGCCCATCTGGCGGTCTGCAGGCGGAAGGCAGCCGACGGCCAGCACCTGCCAAGCCGGAGGAGGCAGCTCGGGGCTTGCTAGAGAGATCGCAAGAGAAATAGAATGGGGAACAAACTGGTGGCAGGCAGGCAAGGGGTAGGCTGGCATTGGCAAGAAATTGGCGGGGATGGTGGTGGCAGAGGAGGAGGAGGGAGGAGGAGAGATTAGCCGGATAGAATGGGGGAAGAGAAGCAATGAAAGGGGATTAGAAGGGAAATGTGGGGAAGAAGGCTCTCGACGCGCGCCTGCCGGATTGTGCGGCAGCGAGCGAGCGTGGGCACCATCCGACGGCCGGTAATTTGAGGGCGACGTGGCCTTGGTCGGCAACCGGCATCCCTCCCAGCTTTAATAAAACTATAGATTGATCGGAGTAGAAATTTCTAATGTGAACAGATTAAGCACTAGCTAGGTGGCAGAGAGTGGTCTCATAATATAACTACTTATCTAGTCAAAATGCCATGGAAATTAGCACAATAGTTATTCCACCAAATAGTATTTCGTGCCGATTAATTGCAAAAGGTTGATTCTGAAGGGGAAAAAATGGAAAAGGTTTGTAAGAAAAAAGAATACGGAGGATCATGGATTGGAGAGTGGATAAAAAGCTGGGAAAAGAGAGAAGGTTCCTACCACAGCTTGCATCCAGTCGTACAAACACAACCTTTTGTGTCGAAACTCGAAAATGCTACTCCCTTCGTTCTTTTTTACTTGACGTTTTTAATTTTCTGCGGTCTTCGAGATACGACTTTGACCGTTACTTTTTATAACTTTACATTAAAGATGTAGTAATAAAATTATAATATTATGATAGTATTTTTAACGACAAATCTAATGATATAATTTTTATGTAGTCAATCTAGATAGTTTTAAATCTATTGGTAGCCAAACTTTAGAAAGTTTGACCACACGGATTCTATGAAGTCAAGTAAAAAAGAACAGAGGGAGTACATGCGTATAAAGAGCACATAAAAGCTCCCACGCGTAAGTCACTGGCAGATGTGAAACAACCCAAAAAAAATCGGGTTTTCATAATTTTTGAAGTTTTTTTGTTTGAATTCGAAAACTTTCTCAATTCGGAAATTCCTCCCATTTTCCGCTTTCCCTTTTCGGCATTCCCGTTTTCTCCATCCGAAAGCGTCTTCTTCTCCCAGGTGCTACCCCCTTCTTCCTCGTTTGTCACCTCCCCCATGTCACCGTCCTCTCCTTCGCTCCCGTCAGCCGTGCCACCTGGCCTGGCCACCATGCCTTCTACCACCTTCTCCGCCACCTTGCTCGCTCCCGGCGCCGCCCAACCGCTCCCTGCCGCACACGTCGCCGCCACTACTCACGTCGTCTTCCTGCTCCCCACTGCCTCTCCAAGCCTATAAAAGGACATCCCTCACTCGCTTTCTTCCTCATCCCCCACCACACCACCTCCCCTTGCCCTTTCGTCATCGACGCCAACCGAATTTTGAAGAATCGTCGCTGCCTCCACTTCATCCCCGACGAGCCCGTGAGGTAATCCACCGCCTCCCTTCCTCCCCACTCCAGCTCTAGCTCCCCTTGCCCTTCCGCATCTTTTCCCTAACCTCTCCACCCTCCTTCCTCACCGGAGCTTGCCAGGCTGCCTTAGAGCACCTCCACCCTCACCAAAGCCACCCATGAACTCCCCTCACCTTGCTAGTGCACCAGCTCCGGTCGCCTTGGCCGGAGCATGACCGGAGCCGCCAGAGCGCCGCTGGCCTCCCTCCTCCTCTGCTCGAGCGAGCACGGGGGCCTTTGTCCGCTAGGCTCAAACCGCTTGGGAAGCTGGGCCGTTATGGCCTTGCCATTTGGGCTTTAGCCCATTTAGGTATTGGGCTTGGCCAAATACTGTACCAAGGCATGTCATTGGTTCAGCCGGAGCACTGTTGACACTGTTCATCGCAATTAATGTTCACAAGACAGTAAAAATGGATTACTATTCATGAAACCAAAAACAGTAAACCTGATTAATGTTCCTAAATCCTAAAATGCACAGTAAAAAGTAGTACTGTTCATTAATTGAAAACAATGGATCCTAGCACTATTCTTTAACCATTTTTGTGCATGAATAGTAAAAACAGTACTATTCATTGTCTGGCAATATTCACCCCCAAAACACTAATTCGACTGTTTCAAGCCCGTGAATCCATTTCTCAGCTCCGTTCAGTCCAATTAAACACCAAATGAATTTCTACCCTCCCTCACCACCTTTCCCTTTGATTCTTTTTCGTTTTTATTTACTTGCATGTTGTTCCCAGCTCGTTCCTTATTGAGCCCGGACTTTTATTTGGTTTATTTTATTCTTTTTTGCGTTAGGTCATGACTTTGACGACCAAACTCCAGAAGACGCCAGACAAGACCAGTATTTAGAAGATTTTGTGTAGGAAGGCAAGTCGCATTCCTTTGATCATTTTGAGCCTATATTTTATGTATTTATATTATTACTTTTATTGTCATATTTATGCCAATTACTTTAAATATTGAAATAATACTTTTGAATGCCATGACAAATAGATAAATCCTGTTACCCCACAAACAAACCCACCCAGCTCTTGTAGGCCATATTCACCTTGACAAGTTTAGATTACATAAAATAGTAGCTAGATAAGTAGCTTTGTCACACAAATGTGTTTTTAAATCCTAAAAAGTAGTATTGGCTATTCGCCAATGGTTTTGGAGGAGAGTTGAGACCAAGAAGTTGGATAACCCAATAAACTTGTGTTAAAAGTGAGTCAAAGGTGAGATTAAGCAGGTGGACAACCACGAGTTGGTTTTGGTCTATTTTCTCACTGGAGACTGGTAAGGACAAGAACATTGTGCCAAAGTAACAGACACAGAAAACTGCTCAACCATAGGTGTGGTCATTACTCCCTAACTTAGTACACTACTCTTCCAATTGAATATCTACAGGATGTCAACTGATGTTGTGTGATAGAGTAGAAGGAATTGAGGTGGGACAGGAGTGGGTCTGTAGAGGCGCTCGCTGGTCTACACAATGGTATGGACCCGTCAAGCCTCGGAGTGCGTATTCCACTGTTGGCCGGTGGTCTCCCGAGGGCTGTATGGAGTAAGACCTACCGAATAAAGACTAAAAATGTTGAGCAGTGAAAAGGCTTTGTTATCTCAGCTCAGTCGTAAGCTAACGTATTGCGTGTATATGTTCTGACAGTATGAGTTTGAGGTATCTTGTGGGTAAAGTTGGGCAACTCTGCAGAGTATAATTAAAGATATTCGAATACGCTGTACTTCTGGTTAATGAAGCTGTGTTCATAGGTGATTCCAATACAGAGGCATAAGTAGAGATTTTGATATATTAAGTTGATAATGAAAATTGTTGAGAAACCCCCTGATGTTATTATTTATTATTGTTTTACTGTTTTAAGGATAAATTGCTTTAAATGGAAAATGCATCCGCATATGCCTGATATTGTAAACCCTAAACTATCCATTGAACTCCTGACATATAGCTAAATAGCTTTTCCATGTGGCTTGTTGAGTACGGTAGTAGTACTCATTCTTGCAAAATTTGCAAATCATTTACAGAGGAAACATAGGAAAATATTAATGACCCTTATGAGCAGGAATTTAGTGGACCTCCAGATGGCAGCGATTACTGTTATTAGGTCTCGACTATGCTCAAATGTACCTGTGGTTTAGAAGTTCTTTTGTCTTGTATTAATTTAACTTTGGGCTTGGATGCCTATGTCAGATTAAAACCGGTTGTTAAGCCTTATCCTAATGTAATAAAGTTTGGTTTTTATTGTAATCGAAAGCATACTTATAATGCTACTTGTTTCACAACTGTATATCCTAGATGGTTGTGAAATATTTAATGGCTGTTACACGATGGCCCTTTAGAAATTCTACCATCAACGGGCCCCCTGTTAGGAACCGTATGTTAGATTCTTTTACATGTTTCGTTCGTGCGCACAGCAGTATAGTACAGGACTTTGGCGAGAGAGTATCATCTGGAAATATACGGCACCCTGGCCTGTGCCTCGTTCTTACCTTTTGCTAAAAGATAAGATCGATGCAGACGCATTGATATGCTATGCATGTGCTGCTGTACTGTAGTGTAGTACTATAGTGTAGTGTAGACGTCCAGCTACAGTCTCTGCCTCTTTTGGTCTTTCTCATGGACGTAACCATCCATCACACGTTGACGACGATATCAAACCTAATCTGACAGCAATGCAGCACGGCCTTGGTCTCGTCGATCAGGTATAGTCGGAGGCGGAGCGGGGCTAAGGGCCTGTTTAGTTGATGCTCTGAATATTATGTTTGAAAAAAAGTGGTGTCTGAATGTAGTCTGAAAAGTAGATGATTTTTGCCTGGTCAGACAAATCTAGAAATGAGTTGTTTGGTTGAAAGCCTGTGCCTGGAATTGGTGAATAAAAAATAGACTGTTGGATCCAAGATCCAGTGGTGGATGAAGCTGCCTGGCTCCAGTCGTATCTTTTGGACGCCTGGATGATCCCCTGGCCTGGCTGGCAGCAAAGCTCTGGCGCCAAGCAAACAGCTCATACGGAAACTCCCGGCAGCTGCTCGCACCAGGCAAACAAATCCAGGGAGCAAAACAAACAGGCCCTAAGTCTCCGAGGCAATAGCCCGAAGTTCAGACTCAAATTTTCACGTAAATTCTAAGTGGAATTGACGGTGACTGGTTAGACTCAAGCAGTGGCGGAGCTAGGATTTTGACGATGAGGATACGAACTTAAGACACATCCATTCTAACACAAGTTTAGTGCTCTACAAACCTATATTTATAACAGAACAATATTTGACTATAAGTCCATAACTATGAACTAAGCTCTAAATTTTAAAAATTAGCCCTTGGTATTGGTAACGATACAAGTAAATCAAGAGCCATTTTAACCCACAAACTAGACAATAAGCAAATCATAGAAAGCTCCAAACACATGGAACCAAATAACTAAATAGTAAGCAACCACATAATCTAGAATCAAGAACTAGAAGGGCTGCCGACTGCCAGAAAGGGGAGGGCTGACCATACATCAATCAACTCGGTGAGTCAAACAATAACATCAGTACATCACCCATTCACAGAGCACTACCAAAGCACAGGGGAGGGAGCAGGTCAGCAGGACGGAGACTGGAGAGGGGTAGGATAGTAGCATCACCCCCACAATCACATCAGCGATGGCGGACGGCAGATGAAAGCACACGTCTTAGACGACGGCCGATCACGGCGGCCGAGGTCGAGCCGATCAGAGATGGCTAAGCTAATGAAGCAAGGCAAGAGGAGGGGCGGCACGACGCACTGCAGCCGTGATGCAATGAGGAGGATGGCAGCTGCCAAGAAAGCCCAAGTAGAAACGGGCCGAGCCGCGGCCAACACAAGCGAAGAGAGGGCCGAGGAGGGCGCGACCGCCAAGACCGGCCGAGCCGCCTGCCACTGTAGGTCAGCAGATGAGCGAGCGCCTAGGCGCGGCATGAGGCGGCAGCAGTGAGGCGGAGGCACGCCTGGTGGCAGAGGACAAGCGGCAATGGTGGCGACGCCTAAAAGCTCGAAGGATGATACCATGGCCAAGACCTAGAGACCACCACAAAGAGAGAAATGGAGAGAGATAAGAGGAGAAAGGCAAAGCAAAAGGAAGCATCTAGGGTGGAGAGCTCCAACCAAAAGGACTAGTTGACTTGCGGAAGCAGACTTGGGCTTGATCTTCATATGTTCATCTGTTGGGCCGAATAACAAATGGGCTGTCAGGAGTTGAGAGTATATATGTTAGTATGTAAATTTTTGGGGGTGCAATTGTACCCTTATACACCTACTATAGTTCCGCCCCTGAACTCAAGCTCCACGGCTGGACCGTTCCAAGGCCTGATCATAGGCGAGCTACGCCACTGGATACAGTAGCTTCTCCTGCTCGAAAGAGGCAGACCCCAACGAACAGTTCGATCGTGGCCGCTAAAGTCGATCGGTCTATACTCGAGATTAATATGCACGCATGTTGTGTGCCAAACCGCCAACACTGTTATTGCCAATTGTAAAAAGGCAATTGAGTCGTGTCTCACAGGAGCAAGAAGAGTTAAATGAGGAGTATATATTGCCCAAAAAAAACACTTTGTGTTGTATTGGTGGTTCCTGTTAAAACAGTGATAAAAAAAAGTGCAAGATATACACCGAATACACCTCTACTACTTAAAAATACGAGTTGATGACGATCATTCTCCCCATTATTGTTCGTATCCAAGCGATCGACGAGTCACCAACGGACCGAATCAACTCACGTGTGGGGAGCAACCGCGGGGGGCAATCGTCCCAATATCCCATTTCCCACCCACCCCTCAGCCCGAACTGCTGCCCTCGCCCACCCCCTCCCGCACCCCTCCTCGCACCGCCCCAACCCCCGCAGCCCACCTCTCGCGGCTAGCTCGTCCGCCACGACTTCTCCTTCGAGGACGCCCACGGCACGCTCCTCCCCGTCCTCCCCCTCCCTCCTCTTCACAGGCCTCGTCTCATCGCTCGTCCTATTATGTTTGGTTTTGTTGGGTTCTTGATCTGGAGATGAAGGGCGCGGCGGGCGAGGAGGCGAGAGCGACGATGTCGCTGCGACCGAGCGAGCGGGCGGAGGTGCGGCGCAGCCGCTACAAGGTGGCGGTGGACGCGGAGGAGGACCGCCGCCGGCGCGAAGACAACATGGTGGAGATCCGCAAGAGCCGCCGCGAGGAGAGCCTGCTGAAGAAGCGTCGCGACGGCCTCCCGCCCTCCGTCGCCGCCGCCGCACCGCAGATGGCCCACTCCTCCGCGCTCCAGTAGAAGGTTTGCTCCCCTCTCGCTCTCTCGCTCTCGTTTCTCCCTTCCTCTTTTCCACCTCTTCAGGTTCTACTCTCCCTTCCTGTTCTCACCACTCACAAGCGCTTCCCTCAGCCCATCTCCTCCATCCAGATCCGCAGCCGTCTTCATCCCCACTGTCTCGCCTCCTCGCTGCCTGATGTATCACCTCGAGCCACACTGACTCCATCAGGTCTGGACCGATGCACCTCCAATCCGATCAAATCTGAAAATCCGGTCAAGTCTCAGCGTCTTTTCCAACTCCAGCGAACTCATGTGAAGTGACAACCCACAACGCCTGACCACAGATGTTGTAAGTCCCGATCTCTCTCTCTCTCTCTCTCTCTCTGGGGTGTAGGTCGAGGAAACCCAAGTTTGTGTCACCAGTGCCTGCTACCCCCAACGAAGCCCAGGTGTTTGCTGAAATGCCCTGTTCCTTGATGAGCTCTATTATCTTCACATAGCCACTGCAATTTCTGTTTTACAGTACTGGTTCATTCACTGCAATTTCCCTTTCTGTAAAAATGCTATGAACTAATGTGTATATTTTTATCTCCCAAGATAATATGGTTTCTGGAGTCGGCTATACAATGTTAAATCAATTTGTTAGCTCAAAACTTCGGTTCATCTGCAGCCTGAAATTGGTTTCACTTGGAACCAATATTTGTGTTCAGCTACAATGATTTTTGCAAACTTCATGGCTGCAGAATAGTAGTCTAATTGTTGGATCATAAGTGATTAATTTGTTCAGCTACAACACTTTGTGATTAATTTAGTGGTGACGAACTCTGCTAGCTGCCTAGCATGTAATGCTTGCAAAGTCGCTAGGCGGGGTGATAAGATGAAAAAGGTAGTTATGTGCATCTCAATAGGCCTACTTGCCTTAAAACTAGATCCCCTCGGGAAAAGCCCTTCGATTCTGTATGCAAATAATCTAAATGTTGTAAGTCTCCAAGTTACATTCTTGACAAATTTTACCATTGGAACACTTAATTTTCTAGCAGAAATATGATATTGATTTATTAATCGCTGAGAGCAAATTCATGATAAAATCTTGTATTAGCTGTTTCAAATGTAGCCTTTAATCTTTTTGCTCACCTGCAGTAGCCATATAGAATGCCAATTGGAAATTGGTAACATTTAAGTTTGGATTTAAGTTACGATTTTTCCTTACCATTTGTCCTCTTAATTTTCCAGGAAAGTTTGTCCTAATTGGTGTATAAACTGTATGCTAATAATTGTCTGAATAGTATTATACCAAGATCCATCAACAGATTAGCTCCTTGTAAGTTTACAACTGCAACTATTCTCCAAACTTGATATGCTACATCTGGAAGAATGCTCTTAAGAATATATTTTTTCAGGAATAAGAGGCGCCCATGTTTCTAATGCAGTTGTGCCTATGTTCGTAGTAGTGTGCCTAATTATTAGTTTGATCTGAAAATGCCTTAGCAACATTTGCATTATACCAACCGCATTTTACTTTGTCTCTCGATGGCATATTTAAGTTGTGCCAAGCTACTGGTGGCAACTCAAAAAGCATAGAACTTAACCTCCAATGGAACTTGGTACTAATGTCATTCTTATGAATGGTCCTCTGCCAATTGTCTGAAATGGTAATTTGTTTGTGCCCTGCCTTTATTTTACAAGCCTTATTAAACATTTTTTAGTATTGTGTTGAGTATCTAAATCTGCATAATCCTTTTCTTCCTATTTTTGTTGATTCACAGGAATTCAGTTGATTTTACTGTATATTTATGTGCACAATCATATGTTTAGGTTTAATAACTAGGAACGTGCAGCGCCATGAGTTATGTGGACCTCATATTTATGCACACAATACAAATCACCTAACCTTATATCTTTTTTTGTATGCTCAAGGATCATATGTAATGGGATTAGTAAATTCTGTTTTTGTGGAACAATTATGGGATATGTCAAGAATAGGAATGGTTGTTTCGTGGGCAACTTCTAACATCCTCTGGTTGTTTTGTAACCATAAATCTGTACTGGGAATGTCATGTGAAGAGCCGCTAAAAAATGAGTGCCTACTTTCAAAGATTTTGCGCTGGTTAGTGGCTTCAGAAATACTTGGGAGAATCTCCCACATCTCTCATGAAAAGAGGGGAGATCTTGCGAGGAACACCAATAGTCTTGGAACTCTTCGGTCTTTCTTGAACTATACATATGAAAGGGTTGAAACGGTGGACAGTCCCAGTGCAAATGAGACACTAGCTTTCATTATAATGTACCTTCAAGATCATGTGAAAAAGAAAAACAATTTTTTGCCATCAGTTGTGACGGCTCTTTGCTTGTTGCTTCTTGATAGACCCACTGAACAAGGTACACTTTGACTTATTGTGTTTTGATACTAAGTAAGAATATTTTCTATGTTTCTGAATTAATTATCAACTCTAGGTTAGTCCATTAAGATATCTTTGCGATATGGAGTGCTTGTACGCTCTTGTCATGTTATTGCCTTAATAGTGAACCATTCCACTCATTATTTTTAAACTTGATGAAGCAGGTATCAGATATTTGGCCGATAGTCGTGGATGAATTGAAATACTTTGCTCAAAGATAAGTTGTCCTGCTGAATCTAATCCTGCATGGAGATGGTATGTTCTTGTATTTGCATATGCTTCTCTTATGATGACGCAAGTGCTAGATGTTTTGTATATTGCGGAATCTAATCATGTTTACTCTATCTCAGGCACTATTATCAACCTTGGAGGGATCCTGCTTTGCAGCACACTGAAATAGAGCGCATGGAAGAAGAGCTGTCTTGGCTTGCCCCTGCCATAACGCAACCGAAAATGACAATGGTACACGAAAAAACAATTCTGTGTAATTTATATTTATTATACAGTTTAGGATTTTATATGTTAATCAGCTTGTGTCTTCCCTAAGGTTCCTCAATCTTTGGGTATAGATCTGAACGAGTGCCCTGATGATGAATTATATGACCCAGACGTATCACTTGGATCGGAGACAGAGAAGTCTGGTGCATGTGAAGATCACAAAACTTTGTTGAGGTCCAAACATGAGGATGCTGCTGCAGTTCCCTATGAAATTAATATTCCCAAAATTTCAAAAGTAGAAGGTCCCAGCATCAAACCAGATTATCCAAGTGATACAATAGGTTGTGATATCTTTCAATGAAATGAAATTACTGATTGAAGCTATATTTTTCCTTGCTTGTTGTTTTCTTTCCAGGTGGCACAGGAACTGCAAGTAGGGACAACATGGAGCAAGAAGTGAGCTCGTTGGAGATTTGTCCCTTACAACAAATATTAGTTGCATTGAACTTCTCATTTTTCCATCTGATAAAGTTGCCTGAGAAGATTCAACGTACATTAGCCACCTCCCAGTCATGACTGAGTGCAAGACAAAGGGATCTAAAGTTGCACAAGTTGTTAAAGTTTGTAAACTCGGTTGCAATTAGTTGGATGTACAGAACTTGGTTGTAATAGAATGTATAAAGTTTTATAGCATGTACTAGCTCTTTGGATTTGTTGTATTGAATGGATAATTTTGTTGTAGTTGAATGGGCCAGTTTTTTTTAGAACAAGGATCAGGTTAATGTGGAGTTCAATATATGTGCACAAATTATTGAATAGATATTCCTGCCTCGGATACCTCTTTGTCCCTCTCACGACGATATATTCCAGTTTGTAGAAATTCTCCCCTAATTGTCCTATCGTCTTTTACTTTTTTTTTTCGTTTTTTTACTTGACGAAGGCAATCAGTTGGAAAACATACAAGCAACATCAATAAGGCACATGCTGTCCCTAAGCAATATATATTTTGATGTTTTGTGATAATAAACTGTGTAAATAACAAATTTACTTGGTAAATACAATATTTTTTAATTATGTCATCATTCATGCTGATCGAAAGCATCAATATATCTCCATGTTCTTTTGTGACTAATTGCTTGTTTTCGCCATCTGAATATGTTTGACGTACTAAATTTATTTTCTATGGTTGTTTAGTTAAATATACAGCAAGAAAACAATCTTGGCTTTACTGCAAGACATGTAAGTTTTAACTTATGAATGACAATAGGGAGATTGGTGAGCTACAACAATATATTCTATGCAAAAATTGATTTTCCGTTACAACGCATGGACACATGACTAGTTAAACAAAAGATGACAAACCATATACACCTATCTCGTATACATATACATGTGCAGACACGACAAAATCTAGATTAAGAACACTACTGGCAACAGTGAATAACATCATCGTAGGAATGATTGCTAGCATATAAGACTTAGCCATGTGAAAGAAAGATCACTACGACTTACGAAGGATCGCTCCGGTGATAATCGCGGTAGGGTCTGGTCTGTCGAGGAAGATGTGAAGCAGCTGATGAAGGACCCCCTTTCCGTGCATGCAAGACCAAAAGAGATATAATTCCGGAGACACTACTCTCCCCATGAGGTGCATGTCGGCGTATGAATGGAGTAACAGAGGCGGTGCAACATGATGGAACAATGGACAAAGGAAGGAGAACGTGGCTTGTTCTACTTTCTCTTATGGTGTGTTTGGTTGGCGGAATCCTTCCAGGATTACCAGGAATCATCTAGTAATCCTATGATATTATCCTGTTTGGTAAAACATCCAGGAATCTGAACTAGAAATCTAATATTACCTTGGAAAACATATTACCATCAATTCCATGAATCTCTTTTCCGTAGAAAAGGGTGTCTATCTTAGATTACCAAGGAAAAGTAATCTTTGTTATTGCGTTTTTTATCATGTGCTTTTGATTCATCATAGTCAAATTTTGAACTTTCAGAATTTAAAATCCAAATTATGATTTATTTTAACATTCGAATATCTGAATTATGGAATTTAAAATTCATTTTTTCAAAATATAAATTTCGAAACCAAAATATAAAAAATTTGAATCCTAAATTTTGGAACCTTAAATTCAGACAATTTAAATTTCAAGGTTGGATTTCGAAAATCTTTTTTTCTTTCTTTCAAATTTCGAATTCTAGATTTCAGATATTCAAATTCTGAGAATTAAATTTTATAAAGCCGAATTTTGAAAGTTTCAATTTTGAGTTTCGGAATTTCAAATACTGAGAATCTAAACTCCAAAACTCAAATTTTAAAATTTCAAATATCAAAATCCAAAATGTGAACTTTTGAATCATAAAAAAATGAAATTCTAAATGTTGGAATTTTAAATTGTAAATTTCAAAATTTATAGATGTTAACTTTCATTGTTTGAAATTATGATAAAGACTAATATGTAGTTTCCTTCAAATAAACCAAACGTTGGAATCTTATATTAAGGGTAGTGTGTTTACCAATAACCAGACTGAGGAGAATATTAAATTAAAGGAGAATATGATATTACACGTACCAAACGCACCCTTAGGGACGTCAACCACCGTGCTAATCTCACTTCTTAGTCATATTTGATCGGGTCTTACCTTCTAGCGTATAGTCCGAGGTTCCAGGGTGCGAAAGGAGACTGCGGCTCCTCCACCGCATGCACACAAAATCACTGTACATTCACGCGCATGCCGCAGGCATACGATGGCGAATGCTTGAGAGCGCACATATATTTTTCTTTTGCTCGCTTCAACTAGGAACAGTAGGTGTTCCTCCACCTAGAGTAGTAGTAATATGGTACTAAACACTTTCCAGCACCCCTCATGCAAGAACAGGCCTTTGAGATTTTTCTCGATTCTATTTTGGGTCAAGCCTAAAAACTCCAACAGCCCCAAAGTCTTCTTATTTTTTTTAACTCCTTGGGTTTGTTGGTTTATTGCCGAGTCAACAATGTATATCATGTTTTTTTCTTGAAAAACAATGTATATACTTTTATACATCCAATGTCCTGCCAACACTGTTATTTATAACATATATGTTGCGGTAA
Source organism: Phyllostachys edulis (assembly GCA_036346405.1). Classification (NCBI taxonomy): domain Eukaryota; kingdom Viridiplantae; phylum Streptophyta; class Magnoliopsida; order Poales; family Poaceae; genus Phyllostachys; species Phyllostachys edulis. Next base: position 81,172,195 of record CM070545.1, on the reverse strand, counting down.
CATGATCTTTCTTTTAAATTTAGTCCTAGATCGAGTTAAGCTTACCGGCGGCACCGTGTGGTGTGGCAACCATTTAAGGCTCGTAGGATGAGATGGCCAGATGCTAGCTCAAAGTATAGTTGCTATAATAGTGGAGCCTGGCAAAATTAAAGGGAATTGCTACTTAACTTCCGATAGTTTTTTGATAAAAAAAAATTATTATATTTCTGTTTATTAGATGTGCTATAAGATTCGTGTTGTTGATGTGTTGTTCATTCATCTTAATATTTCACAGTACATATATGCACACATGAATCGATGGATGGATGGATCCAAAGCAACGAGCTGTACAGGTACAACCGCCTCGACTAACGAGTACGAAGTGTAAAGGCATTTCTGTAGCTCGTACGTCCGTACGTACCTAAGAGGTGACGCCGAGGGAGACCTTAGCCACATTCAGGTCCGGGTGGTCGGCGCCGAGCTCCCTCACCACGGAACATAACAGGTTCATCACATTGCCGTATTTTGTTTGTATATAATTTTATTTTTTGTGTTTTTGCTCAACCTCTCAAAGTACATGTGAAGAACATAACAGGTTCACCACATTGCCGTATTTTGTTGGTATATAATTTTATTTTTTGTCTTTGTTTTTACTCAACCTCTCAAAGTACATGTGAAGAACATAACAGGTTCACCACATTGCTATATTTTGTTGGTATATATATTTTTATCTTTATTTTTGCTCGACCTCTCAAAGTACAGGTGAGATTTTGAATCATGTGACGGAAATATGAGTTATTAAGACTTTTAAGAATAATTATAGTGACCAAAAACCAAAATTACATAAATAATTTACTGTAATTTATGTATAATGGAGTTGTAATTTTTTTTGTCTTTGTTTTTGCTCAACTTCTCAAAGTACATGTGAGATTTTGAATCATGCGATGGAAATATAAGTTATTAAGACTTTCGAGAATAATTACATTGACCAAGAACTAAAATTACATAAATAATTTACTGTAATTTATGTATAATGGAGTTGTAAATGAACTTTTAGAATATGATAGTTTTTTACAGAGAAAACATGCGAATTCTGTGTAGACAGGCCCAAAAATAAAGTAATTAATACAGTGGTAGGGTCCCGTGTTCCAAACAAGCTCTGGTAATAGATCGAGCTATTTAGTGCTTACTGCCTTTTCTTCTTAGAGGATAGTGCTTTACCATCACGCGCTGGATGTCAGCGAGAATGGAGGAGAGGGGCGAGAGAGGGGCCGGTGGGGCTTACTACGGCTAGGGTTCACGGCGCGCTGCTCCAGCAATTGATAAGTCAAGTAGTGCTTGTTGCTTCCTTTTTTTAGGGGTCCATTGCCTCATTGGTGTGAGTTAGGCTTTCCCAATTTTTGCATTGTTTGGATTTTGGAATTTTGGCCCAACACCGAGGGAGTATGCTGCCTAGGGCTGTTAAAAAAAGTTGACCTCGGCTCAAGCTCCAAACAAGCTGAGCTTGAGCCTACAGCCGAGCTCGTGAGCCTACAGAACTCGAGCTCGAATAGTGCGGTTAAGCCTCGATTTACACCTTCCCAACTTTCCCTCACATGTTTCTCTTCAATGTTCCAATGTTAAAGTCTAGTTGTCGAGCCTTTTTGAGCTTACTTGAGCTTTGGCCGAGCTTTTGTAGAAGATAATGTATTGAAGTGTAGTTGTCAAACTTTTTCGAACCGAACTCGAGCGATATTATGTTGAAGGACGACTACCGAGCTTTTTCGAGCCGAGCTCGAGCTTACTCAAGCTTTGGCCAGGCCGAGCTTAAGCCTGGCTGCAGGCTCAAACCTCAATCTAGGCTCGCTCGAGCTTGGCTCGTTTAGAGCCCTACTGCTACCCACCAAGCTGGAACAAAATTGGGCCATTGTTTAACCCAACCCAAGCCTAGTGACCTAGACACCCTAGTTAACCCCTAAATTGCTTGTGATCTTAGAGTATACAATGTGCATATAGCAGCATCGGTGTAGCAAACTAGCAAGTAGCAATGGTATGATCCTACTAGTGTGCTTGCTCTATGCACCATATCCATATGAAAATGTATTGGACTCTGTTAATTAGTAGAGAAAATTTCATTACATGTCATCGAATAACTTCCTCTTTCGCGATCCGCCATCGAACAACTCTTTATTCATTCCATGCCACTGGGTTTTAGATTTTCTTCACAATATGCCATCATCATCATCTTCCGTTCCAACACCACCCGTTAAGTCACGAGAAAAGACCATTTTGCCCTTATGAGTGGTATCCAAGCCCCCACGTGTCATTTCTTTCTCCTCATGTGTATCTCTGCATGCAAGACCCACAAGTCATAGCGACCAGCTCCTCCTCCTCCCCCCCCCCCAAAATCCTCTTTTTCACCAACGACGGCATCAGGGAGAGAAGTTGTGTCACCTCCAGCGTTGCGGTACTTGACGAGGCAAAGCGGTTGTTCTGGACTAAGAGAACGCGATAGCGCCGCAGCGCAAGCCACCCAAGCTCTGGCACCGATGTACCAACCTCAATCTCGCAAATTGGTGACTACCTCGTCATCCGTTCACATCACAATGTGTTCTACACCTTTCTCATCCAAAACCCAAAGTTAATTTGACTTCTTTGCTAGTAGTTGTGTAGAATCAAACTTCTTCTTCCCCAACTTCGTCGAACTTGACTGTGGCCATTCATTGTTGTGACATGCTCTATTTTATGTCTCATGCACCATGGTGTGTGGCCAACCAATAAAATCTCCCACCGTCGGTCATGTTTGCCACCCCTCGAAGGACGGATCTATGACTCCTTCCTTCGAGCCGACGATGCCAAGTGACGTGCGTGATCACTAAAATGTCACCTCCTTGTTGCGGTTGAATCGGGGAGAAGGAGAAGGGGAGAGTGTGAGACCATGTAGAGGTCACCCTATGGCTTATAATGAGCATATCGAGTTTGATGCAAGAATTGTCGTTGTTTAAGTTTGGATTTGAGTTTGAGCATATTTCAGTGTTCCTATTAGGTGGCAAGTGGTTTGACTAGCTTTGGGTTGTCGGTCAAATCGGCTTTTCTTTGGTCTCAGTCGGGTGGATCTGAGGAGATGTAGTGGCGATCAGACCGGCATGGGAGCTGCGGTCTGATTGGCCATAAGCGGTCTGACCGGTCCTACGAGCGGATTGACAGGCTCATGATTGGTGGTCAGACCAGCGGTGCAAGCGTGTGAAAAATGGACATCAAACACTTGTGTAGGCTTGTTTGGGGATGTGTTTGCACCAGGTATCGTTGAAAATGGAAATTGGACCTAAAACTAGATATAGTTTTACTAAAAAGTCCAGAGAGAGTGGTTTCTAGTGAAGTGAAGCGGTAAGACTGGCCACACAATGGTGGTCAGACCGCTGGCGGTCATACCAATGTCCTTTTACCGGTAGGTGTAGGCAAACCGACAAATGGTCAGTGGTCCGACTGACATTGTGGTTGCGATCAGACTGACTGTGGCGTTTCAGGGGCACAGTGAGTTGTGTTCTTGTACTGAAATTTGGGAATTGTTCTAGGGTCATGGACATGTTGCATATGTGTTGCATGATGCATGTTTTGGCCAGCGTGGGTCAAGTTGTGAAGAACTTGTGCCCAGAAATGGTTGACTGGTCTATTGTTGTGCATGTGTCTTGTAGTCAATTATGGTCAACGGCGGGGAGGACTGGGACTTGGATAGGAGAACCAAGGTCCATAACGGTCATGGGTACCGGGTGAGATGGTTGGACTCAAGCAAGGTGGAAGATGGACAAGAACCATAGAAGTCAATGTTTTACTAAAGACTTTATGAGCTAAAGTGATGCTTCCGGAGGCGAAGCTTTGAAGGTATGTGTTCTTGACTCATCAATTGTGTCAATTGATAATTTTATGTGTTGTGCAGTGCTACGTGACAGTTTACTTATGGATGTTAGTTGTAGGACTCCAGAGCTGCATCATGGTGAGGCAAACGGGACCGAGACTAAGCTAGGAGAGCTTAGGTCCAAAGTAGTCAAGGGTTCGAGACTAAGCAAGGCGAGCTAAGGTCCAAAACGATCAAGGTGCCATTGGAAGATGGCTGAGGCTTGCGGAGTGGTGGACATGACATGCAATGGCAAGGTAGATCGGGACTAAGCTCAGGGAGGAGCTAAGGTCCAGAATGGTCAGTGAAGCTGGGTGTGGTCAGGTCATGGTGCATGGTAAGGCATGTGGTGCACTAAGTGACTTGTGTCCGTTTGCAAGCGAAGATGGTTTGGTGGGATCCAGACATGTGAGAGGCCTGGCGGGAAGCCCATTAGGGCCACATGGACGATAGCGAAGCACGGGCGATGCTTTGATGTGAAGGCTTCATGAAAGGTCGGTAGAGGGGCAGTTTGGTAATTTGTCCGATACTAAAAAAGTGGCGGTTTGTGAAACCATGGCGGTGGTTGTAACACCCCGGTCTAACATGGAGCCCAGAATGCCACTAACTACACTAACAAATTTAACATCATTTTATAATAAAGAACAACAAGCATCTCAACAATAAAACCCGTCCACGAGTCACATAAAAACAAGTATAATAATATAACAATCATAAATAATTGATCTCTAGAAAGCACAGCAAGATAATAATTCATGAACAACGCAAAACCAATCGAATAAAGTCTATTGAATGAATATTCAACTCCAACCTGTCATCTAAGATTATTCCACACCATCATGTCCTAAATATAATTCATCAGGTTATAATAAAAATTTATCATGTCCAATGAATCAAATAATTGGGTGTATGTTGTGTTTTCAAGTGCCCTTCCCGAATGAAACGTCATCAACGATCACCTAAAAACAACAATAGAGCAAGAATGAGTCCAAGACTCAGCAAATACATAATAAAGCTATAAACAACAGTTTAACAACCATAATCAAGGTTATCATCATTATCTATCTATTTAATGCCATTCTCATACTCAAACAATCAAGCCATAATCCATATAGGTAAAGTTGCACTTCTTAACAATTTACTCATGTATGCGAATGCACCATCATGCTCATGCTCATATGCATCTCATCAGCTGATACCGGTATAGCGGAGTGTTTACCTATCGATTACACACTCTATCCTTCACCCCCGTGAAGTCCCCACCGAAGTAGGATTTTATCTAGAGCACTCTGAACTAGTCATGTATCTTTCTCACCGACCTCACCGGAATAGTTACATGATTTTCTTACCGACCTGGCTCGTGCAACTCCTGTCATGATGTATATAAATGATGTAACATCTTTAATTATTCATCAACATAATCCATCTCATTAACTCAATATCTCGTTCTCATTAACGCAATATCATAATCTCATTCAATCAATGTCATCAATATCATGTATAAGAAAAAGCTTAACAAAAGCATAATAAATAGCATGATAAGTAATATCAATGATAATGTCGAACAACTCATTGTTCACCACTCTACCATGTACTTACCTCTTTACCCCCTTGGAGCCGGATAGCGAAATTGTGGTATGGCGCAAGAGGCCACAGTCCCTGAATAAGCAAGTAGTAACACACACTCAAAAACAACATCAAAATCACACCATCACAGCACCAACCTATCACACTAATCGATCTTGCTTGCTTACGCCAAACCGACTGAATTAACCAAAATCTATCGGACGCACTACCCACTGTTTCAATAGTAAAATGTCTCTAACTTATCCATTCGAACTCCAAATTTAACCAACCAGTACTTTCTGAAATCCTCACGAAACAATCTACATTTTCCTATTTAGGATGAAAATCTAATTCTACCGTTTTCTATCTCGAAGACAGTTCTATCACCTTTTGGACAGCATGACAACTATTTTCATAACTTCTGTTTTACACAACCAAAATTCGTGTTCTTGGACTGTCTAGAATCTTTAGACAATTATCTATACCTTTCATGTAGATTAAAAACCCTAATTAACTTATTTACTAATTTTAATCTACAGTCTACCAAGATGATACCAAAAGACGATAACTCCCTAGGCAGCAGGCTTACAAAATTCGTAACTCAAAATCTAATCATTCGATCGACAAGATTAAATATTCTACAGAAAGCTACCAAAATTCTCTATAATTATCTAGTAGATGACATCCTCAAATAACGCCCCTACGGTACCCGAAATAAATGTACAACAGTACAACAAAATAAACCGATCTATTAATCAATCCCTCGAATAGAAATTGCTACTATCCTCTCTAATCTCGATTCTTTAATCCCTAATTAAATAACAAAACAGAGAGGAAAAAACATATCGTTACCCTCGGAGACACGAAGCCAAAATACGAATTTTTCCCTCTTTCCCCTTCTCTTCTCTTCCCTCTTCCTCTTCTGTTCTTGCTGGTCTTCCCTTTGTCTCGGTAGTTTTTTTTCCCGGTAGCAGCAATCCCATGAAGGCATAGTGCACATGCACGCAATAAATGGTTGCATGGCTCGGCTGCATGCAAACATTAGGTGCATGCATTGATTAGCGGCACAAAAAAAACAGGGATTCGGTTGCAACTTGCATGCAACTAGAGGCGGAGTCGGTAGGCCATTCCGCGTTCGCCGAGGTCTGGACGGCTTCTAAGATGGTTCAAGCATGGCCCAGCACGTCCACGTGGCGGGCGGTTGGCAACGCATTTAACGCAATTTGAAATTGGCTCGCAAGATGGCACGATGGGCGACGGCACGACGACGGCACGCACGGCGCGGCGTGCGTCTTTCAGTCGGCCCAAGACACACCAAAGACGCGTCGGCGTCGCGGCCGCTTGCCTCCGCCGCCGCCGCCCGCCTCCAGGAGCTCGAATGCATCCATCGAAAACCAAAACATAATACCATCAATAGCAACAACCTTCGAATGCATCCATCATACATCAACCATTTGACATCAAAAGATAAATCAAACAACATGTAGCGGCAGGAGGAGCGCAGCGGCGGCCGAGGCCCCGCGGCCAGGAGGAGCCGGGCGCCACCGGTGGCTATAGGGCCCATGGGGAGGCGGCGCAGGGCCGGATCGGAGGTGGTGGAGCCGAGCGAGTTGGCGGCGCTAAAGCCCGTGCGCGCAGGCGAGGACCAACCGACCAAACCATCTAAGCAAAATCACCTTGGGGAAATATAAAGAGAGGAGCAAGAACTGGGAAGAAGGGGAGCAAGGAAATGGAGCCTGATGCTTTCAGTAGTGTCGTAGTGAGGTGATAAGGAGGAGAGAGAGAGAGAGTTGGAGTTAAGTAAAGAAAGGAAAATGAGAATGGGTGGCCAGTGTTGGCTTCGGCCAAAGGAATAGGTAGGAGAGAGAAAAGAGATTTGGTGAGAGGGGATTAGGGTAGGGATTAAGTAAAGAGGGATTAGGGTAGGGATTTAGTAAAGAAAGAAATTAGTTCTCGATGTATTTATGAAGATGGCGGTCATTGCCGTCATCGTCGCCTCCATAATCTATAGTTATTTAGAAATTTGGGCTTGGCACGCAGCACGCACGACGACACGACGGGCTTTGGGTCGTGCTGGGCTCGGACGGAGGCGAGGTGGGCAGCAAGACAAAGACGCAGACGGTGGGTGGTCGGTCGAGCCAAGACGCAGACGACGCGACCTAAAGCACGATGGGCCGGCCGCCAAGACGGCCGGCCCAATGCCCAGCTCTACATGCAACCATGAACATGCAACCAAAAGCTACGCATGCAAACTTTTGCTTCATATCTCTCTATCCTTAGCAAACTAGGATGTGATGGCAGCGGCAACATGTAGTTGCATACAGGCTTGCATTCCGGGTAGGTGCCGATGCATGCGTGCGATGCGATGGCTGGCAGGCGGCGGCTACTGGCGTGGCGAAAGCACACGCACGCCAAGCGCTCATCTTGATGGGCGCTCTCGTGATCTGGCGATCCTTCATGCGCGCAGGAACTAGTTGCATATGGCGAGCGAAGATGGCGATGGCGAGCAGGCAGCGACAGGCGACGGCGCACAGGACGGCGCACGGGAAAACAAAAAGAGAAGCCAAAGCGGCTAGGGTTTCTAGATTAAATCCCACTTTGATTCGGACCCTAAGATGGATTAGGCTTCGATTAAGATTTAATTACAACCACTCTTGGCCCAAGAGGCCCAATTTCATAGTAATTAATTCTACTTTTATTAATTTTACAAATAGAATTTAGGGATGTTACAGTGGTCTAAGTGGATTAAGTCAAGGATACTCCATGGAGGGTAAGGCATGATGGTTCGGGCTATTAGAGCCAAGGATGGAGACGATGTTTTGAAATGCATGAGTGAGTGCGTTGAGTTGAAAACCTGTTATGTTGTTGGGTTTGCGGTTTTTCCCAATGACTTAGTGGATATTATCCCTTAAGTGGTTGATTTTAGGGTTTCATGTGAGCCTCCACTATGTAAGGAGTTAGGGTTTGAGAGATATGTAGGTAGGGGATTGAGAGAAGAGAAAAGTCTTGAGAGAGATGAGAGCACTTGTGTTTGTGCTGCCCTAGTGGCTTTGTCCTCTTAAGGGAGTGGCTCTAAACACCGATCTCCAAGTAGAAATCAAATATCTAAATTCGTCAAAGTCTTCCTCTCGTATGCTTAAGTGTTGATTTTGTGATTTGAATTGGTTTTTGGTGTATCTTTCTCCCCTCTTGATCTTCCTTGATGCCAAGGACGTGTAAGTGATGGGTATATCTCTTGGAGACCAGATCCCATCCATCTAGGTATTTGTTCTTTGCAAGTTTTTGAGTTTGTCCGGTTTTGATGGAAGAAATGGTGATTTTGAGAGTCGCTCTTGAGGGTTTTTGGCTTGATTCTTGCTGCGATTGAATATGCTAGGATGTGTGAAAAACCATCTTTAGCTATTTTGGATTGATTAATCCCACGAGCTCCTTGCTATCTTTGTTTTTGTATTTGGGCCAGTTTTGGTGCAACTTGCCTTCGGATCGAAATAGGTCAAAGCTACAGAAAGATTTGCTTCGATCTCTTCATGAATTAGATTCACAGTATCTTAAACAAGGTGTATGTAAAGTTTCAAGTAGTTTGGAGCTATGAATTAAAAGTTATATCGATTTGCGGTTTTAAAATTGTGCTGATTTTCAGTTCTATTCTTAGAGAGGCGTCAGACCGCCCAAAGCCGGTCAGACTGCCCACTAGTTGGAGGTCAGATTGCTTGGACAAGTGTTGTCTCGTTTTGCTCGTTTTTTCGAAGAGATTTCATTGCGAAAGTTTAGGCTCTAATCTCAATAGCTCTTCATAGCTATTGGAGTGAAATAACCTTGAACTTCTTAAGGCAAAAGATTTGAAAAGGTTGTTGCTTGTGTGACGCCTATTCAACCCCTTTCTAGTCTTCTCCTCGGTCCGACAGAGAGGGCAACTACAGGGTGACAGATTTCGTAGTGAACTGGAATGGTTAGGGGAAAAGGTAAGGGTAAGAGAAAGACATTGTGGGAAGAGGAGTAAGTGAGGAAAAATGGTAAAAAAGGAAAAAAAGAAACCAATGATTGTGTCCATGGGATAAGGTTCACATGGTCGTTCTCTCAAATTCAAAAAAAAAATATACATTTCATCTTCTCGTGTCTCTCCCAACTCTGTGTCCATGGGATAAGGTTCATATGGTCGTTCTCTCAAATTCAAAAAAAAAAACATTCATCCATTTCCTTATCCTAGCTCACGTGAGAAGAAGAGGAATGGACGTGAACACGTTAGGTTGTTCCCAATGGGCAGTATCTTAGTGTAGTTTCTTAGTGCATGAGAAGTGTTAGGATATTATCTTTCCAATGCATGGTTTCTTATAGTGTAGTATCTAAGGCTGTTTCATTTAATTACATGCATGAGTATACAATAAATTTTACGCGTTGGATTTCGAGCCCAAACTGGTACTAGAGTACTATCTCTCCTCATTAACTATGGTGCCACATCATCAATTTACCTACATGATATACTTAATATACTAGCCAAAGTGGAGTATTGGGAGCAGCCTTATGTCTAAGAAAAGTCACATAATTTCGTCACAAAAATATCACAATTCGCAAGGCGCAACGTCTCCTAAAATCCATCCGTTGGTTCCCAAATCGGCCAATCCCCCTTCCGGCGGCTTCCCCGAAATTTTGAAATCACATTGGGAGGGAGCCCGAACGGGCACCACACCCGCACAACTCCAAACCCCAAAACTCCCCCCACGGAACTGAAACCCCAAAATCCCCCAAATCGGACTCCTCCCCCACGCCGCCGCCGATCGACCCGAGATGCCGGCCGAGGACGCCTCCGCCGCCGCGCCGGCGCTGACCCTGCCGCCCGCCCGCGGGACGGCGGCGGGCTCGCGGCTGCTGCTGCAGTCGCCGCCGCCCGCGTTCCCGCTCGGCTCCAACGACGACCAGCTCGAGCGCGCCCGCGCCCGCGCCGCCGCCCGCGCGGCCTCCGTCCGCCGCCGCTCCTCGCCGCCTCGCTCGCGCCCAAGGCCCCGCACCCCAACCTCCTCAACCGCGACCAGGTCATGGACCTCTTCCACAACTGCATCAAGCTCGCCTCGGAGAACGTACGCGCCCCCAACTAGTCTTCTCCATCGTCAAAACCCTAGACCACTCTGTGCCTCTTACTAAGCTTGCTTTTTTTTGCCGTGGGAAATTTGAGCAGAAGATTAACCAGAAGAACACGTGGGAGCTGGGGCTCATCGACCACCTTAGCGAGATCATCAACGCGGGGGAGGAGGAGGACGACGAGACCAACTTCCAGAAGGTGCGGGCGTCCTAATGCTTTCCATTTCCTATATTCTTTTCGTGAAATTGGAGAGGAGATTTGACGGATAATTTTTGAATTTGACTGGGAAAAATGGTTTTGGGATCAGGCTAGCTGCAGTCTCGAGGCGGGCGTGAAGATCTACTCGCTCCGTGTCGATTCGGTGCACTCTGAGGCGTACAAGGTGCTTGGCGGGATCAACCGCGCTGGAAGGGGTGAAGAGGCTGGTAAAGATCCACTGGCTTTGCTAATGTCTTCCAATCGTGTACCAATTTGAGTGTAATTTGTCTTTTCAAGTGAGTTGATATCAAGTGCAAATTACTCTTATTACGCTGGAGTACCACTAAACTACTTAAGTACGATGGGTTTTGGGTTTAATTGAGAAGATCATGGTCTAACTTGATCCAAAAGTAAAGAGAAACATATTCTAAGATTTTAATTAAAAACTGCTGTCCATGTCAGAATGACTTTTGCTCTCGATTTATATTTCTTTGGAAAATTGCTCAGTATTACATTACCATATTACAGAGCTTTACACGACGTATCAACCCTCTGTGTGAGAAGGGCATTAGTTGGATTTGGTACATCTGATTATTGTTTTTACCTTGGGTAAAAGTTTCGGAAGTACTTATCTGTTTTACGCTTTTGTCAAACTTACGATATCCTTATTTGATTGCCATTGAAGATTTGGGAGAAGGCGGCAATGCAGAGCCTGCACAAGAAGAAGGCACCAACAAAAAGAATGCTGACAGGAGGGTACATCTCTTTGAATTGATCACTGATTTTGTTTTCACTTCAATTCTGCTTGATTACTGCTAATGCTGCTTCATTAGTGCAGATTTCACCTGCTTCGACGTTGGAGTCCTCGTTTGAGGCTCTTAATGTAAAGAAGTTTGATGGTCAGTTCCAAGCATTTTTTCCCTCTTTGTGCTTCTATGGAGACTATTCTATCATGCGGTGAAAAGTATAATATAAATTTATTTCACTTGCTGCTAGTTGCTTTCACGGTGGATCCGTTATACCATCAAACTACTGCTCAGTTTGATGAAGGTGGGGCGAAGGGTCTCTTGTTATATAACCTTGGAGTATATGGTAGTTGCCGTGTGCTTTTTGATTCTTTTGAAGCTCCTGACAAGTGCATCTTAAGTGATATGCAAACTGAGAAGGCTGAGGTGATTGATCTTTCATTTGCCAAAGGTATTATCAATTTGTTGTGTACTGCTATATACTCTCTTTACATGCTATTTCCATTTGGGTTTTCATTAAGTTGCTACTCTTGGACAGAGCATATTGAGCAAATGGTAGTTCACATGCCTCTATGCAATGACATTTCTCCTACCTTGAGGGACATCGTGGCTCAGTTTGATGAAGAAAACCGAAGGCCATCACATGAAGCATCTTCTAGGCAAATACCAGCGATGGAAGATCAGGTGGCTGACAGTAATGATGCAGAGAATGATGACAACATGCTACCAGACTGTGGAACTTGGGATTTCGGTGGTTGTGATGATCAGGAGAGCGCATGCGATGAAAACCGCAACCCGATGGATTTCAATTCAACAAGCTATCAAGTGGTACTTCCTGTAAACAGTAAAAAGTAGACAAATTTTAGATACGGATGATCCTCTGGAGTCTGGACAAATAGCTACCTTCATCAGGGGATTATCTATTCTGCTTAACAGTGTTTATGTTTTCTTTCCTATGTTGTATTACTGTGTTTCTGTGTAATTCAAATCTGTGGTAAAATGACATTGACTTAAAATCCATTAAAGATCTGTGCGAAAAACATCAATTAATCATGGAATAGGTTAATATATTTTGTAGATACATACTTAAACCCATCAACTTTGTTGCTATAGTTTGATGCCTACTAAAGGTTCTTTCAATTCACCATCCAGTAAAGTTTGTTATGATTAAATTGTTTAAAGTTCAAAACCTTATTTTACAAGTTGGTTGTCTTGACAGTATGTTGGTATGCAGGAAACCGGTGAATACACTTTTGAGGTCCCCGAGGGTCCTAATGTGGATGAAAGACTTGACAAAATTGCAGATTTCTTGTCGCTTGGCATGGGATTCTCTTCCAAAACAAATGCTTGGGCAGGACCTGAGCATTGGAAATATCGAAAAGTTAAAGGTACTGATGAGTCCATAGTCCTATACTCCTATCGTGGTTTCATTTCATACATCCTTATTTAATGTTTGAGCTACATTCCTATAGATTTGGATCCTGCCCCAGCTTCATCTGGTGATTTAGAAGTAGCAAAAAAGATGAAGAAAAGAGGCAAAGATGAACCTGATATTGATTTCACCAAAGCATTGGAACATGAGATTCCAAATATCTTCGCACCTCCCAAGAATCCGAAGTCATTGCTGCTACCTGCAAATAAGGGTACCTGCAGCAACAAACTTCCAGAGGATTGTCATTACCAACCCGAAAGCCTTGTTAAATTATTTCTTCTTCCAAATATATTGGTAATGCAGTGCAAACTTCTCATGAAAATTATTCTGGATATGGACCTAAGGTTATTTGTAATAATTGTTGATCTTTTTTTAGTGTCTGGCTCGGAGAAGAGGAAAACCTCTTGGTAAGTTTTTCCACATTTTTCCATTATGTATTTCAACTGAAGAATTTTGCTTGTTACATATTTCTGGGAGTCCTGTAGCAAACATTAAAAGTTCTAAAATCATTATATTACATGTGACCTGTTCTGTTTTATACTACATGTGTTGCTTTTCTCCAGTTTCTTTTGGTTTCTGAGATCTTGACAAGTTCATATGTTGTTCCTTAAATGAAACAATATCGTGAATCAAGTTGAGAGCTCTATGTACAAAATCCAAGCAAAGTGATAATTTAGTATGCATGTTGGCCAGATGTTAGATAGCATCCTATTAACAACATATGAACTTGTCTGGCCATAGTAGATTATGTCTGCATGTGTTACAGTTTTATCATGTGAGTATTGAGTACTGACTGCCTATATTCTTTTTATTGTGTTTTTGAAATTTATTATTGCATTATTTTCCCAATATATTAATAACTGTGCAATACCTTTTTTTTCTTCTTTTCCCCTTATAGACAATTCAAGGGAGAGCGACGATGATTTTATCCCATCTGGACATTGGGATGATGATACCTTAGGCAATGATCATGTTGATGAAGGAAATGCCGGTAGTGATGTAGAAGAACTAGTAAATCTTATTACTAAACCGAGACAGGTGTGTTCCTTTTTTGGCCCTTTTAAGGCATTCATTTCTGTGTGCTTATATTGGGGTGTGCTTCTGTCTGTTTATACTTGGATGTGCATCTGAAGAAAGTTTTAATTGGTATCAGTGTAATTGTTCTCTAGGTTGGGGAAATAAATCTTGAAAATAAACCTTAAACAGTGGCCAGAAAATCATCAAATGAATAAATGCCGGTGATATTGTAGGCACTATAAATGGTAGATAGTGTTTTCCAACATTTGGTAACTTATCTCCACTGAGATTTTACTATTGTCGGCTGTATGACTCATTGTTTTTAAAAGAATCAGCTGTATGACTCTACTGTCTTTAATGCTTGATTTCGTGCTTGCCATTGAGCTATTCAGTCTATTTTCCTGACATGCCTTAAGAAAAGATTTCCCTCTCGGGTCGACCCATTTCTATTAGTGTCTTTCAGGTACATTTGTTTATTCCTTGTTTTGGTCAAAAACATATTTTGATCTTCTGTTGGTGTACATACTAGTGTTATGTCTTTAGAAGTTGAAACTTTTCTGCACTCTGGTCATGCCAGGATTGAGATTAATTGTTTCATAAAAGGGTTAGCCAACATGGTGTGCTACTTATAGAGACATAATATTGTACTAATAAACATAAAGAGAAAATTGCACTGTACTTGCGAGGGTGTGCCACTTAGCTCTTTGAATTTGCATTTTACTTTCTCAACCCCCTCAACTTGCGAGATTGTGCCACTTAGCTCTTTGAACTTGTATTTTACTTTCTCAGCCCCCTGAACTTGCTAGGTTGTATCACTTAGCTCACTGAACTTGCGTTGAAGCGAAGTTCGTCGGATGCGATGCCGGCGACTTCGTCTCTTTCGAGTTCGGTGATCTCGTCGCCGCCCCGTTCTAGTCGTGTTCATCGTCCCCGTCACCTCACACTGATAAAAACAGATTCATCGGGCCCGGGAACGCACCGTGCTCACGTTTTCGCCGAAGCTCCACCGTCGCAGCTTGCCACCGCCTTCGTCCTTGCCTCCTCTGAGTCGGTCGTGAGAGAGAGTACATTCCTAGTGCTAGAGTAGAAGCTACTCACCCTGTACGAAACCCATTTGGCCATTTGCTAACAGAAAATGCTGAGTTAGCGAATCACCATGAGAGAGAAGTACTGTGCCTCTGCTCTGGCATTGTGAATGTATTTCTCTCTCATGGCCAACTCAGAGGAGGCAAGGGCGGGGTGGTGGCAAGCTACGACTGTGGAGCTCCAGCGAAGACGTAAGCACGGTGCATTTCCTGGCCTGAAGAATCCGTTTTTGTCGGTGTGAGGTGATGGAGATGATGAACATGGTCGGAACGGGGCGGCGACGAGTCCATCGGACTCGGAGGGGACGAAGTCGGCGGTATCACATCCGACGAATTTCGCTTCAATGGAAGTTCAAGGAGCTAAATGACACAACCTCGTAAGTTCAAGGACTTATAGTGCAATTTTCTCAAACATAAACCTTTATGGGGGATAATCAACCAAGGAACCGTATGGGTTATGGATTGAAGGAAGTTGTTTTGCATGTTTACTGCCAATGCTTAAATTGACAAATCTGATGTTTTCACTTGTCAGTACATCCCCAAATCTTATATGATGGTAGCTGCTAATATAAATATGGGCTTTTATTATGGTAATGTAAATATGGTTGTCATGGCAGCCTTTGATCTTTTCAACCTTGTGACTGTTTACATTTCATACTACCTCCGGTTGAAAATAGATGTTTCAGCAAGTAGGTTTTGATTTGCAAATACTTGTCATTTTGGTTTTTCTAGGTAACATTTTCCAACAAATGACCCTATTAATTGATTAGTAGTAGTGATTAGTGGATGTTACATACATCAAAACATAAGGTAACAATTCCTTCCTTTTTCTATTTGCGTGTAACTAAAATGACAAGTAAATTGGACTGGAGGTAGTACATCATGGTTGTCATGGTGGACTAGGCGATCACGGCGCCTGGTTTCCTAATAGATTAGGTGACCGCCTAATTGTCTCCTGGAGACATAAGGTGAACACACAGGGTTGACTTGAACAGCAAATTAGAGAGGTCAAATCAGTACCAATTATTGGTAGAGTAGTTCTACACTAGAGAACAGAATCAGATCGGGGAGACCAGAGAAGCAGAGGCAGAGGAAGGTACCTGCAGAGTGTAGATCTAGAGACCAGCTGTTGAGGGAGGGAGTGGAGGGAGGCTTGCCGGCGTTGCCATAGCCCATAACCCACAATCACCTAACCCCCCCCACCACCACCACACGCACACCCCACCCCTCAGATCAACTTCTATGCGAATGTGTTTGTAATTGACTCTAGTTTATAACCCACAGTCCAAATATGAAAAAAAACATTTTTTTGAAATTTTTTAAACTGGTTTTGGGGGCTGTTCCGGTTACTGAAACCCTGATTCTTGGTGACTATACAGCAAACAAAAGGCTCATTTGTTCCGTACAAACGATTCTAATGAGTTTGAACTTTTAACTTAATGTTACTTTTCTGTGGTGTAACTAACTTTGGGCATTGTCAAATCTGAGCTGATGCATGTTTCCTTCCTGATTCAAAGGTCAACAAGATTGATATACAATATGACAAGGTATCGAAACAAGTGGATGTTCATGCCTTAAAAGAGGTGCTATGGAACCACATTCATACATCTGCTGAGACTGATGACCCGGTGAGACAAATGCTCTTATTAATGATAAGTGTTGTCAAAATATTTTCTTTACTTGTTATCCTCTTCGTAAATTGATGAGCTGTGGCTTTTCCCCTTAGAAGTATTTGCACAGCTCATGTATTTTGGTAATTTGGTCAATTTTACTGGTGACAGATGATCAACAAAATCCAGAAGTTTGTTATGTTAGATTAAAGTACCAGGTTCAACGCATCACATGACTACACATTCTAGGGAATACTCGATATATTTCCAACTGTGCTGTGATTCTGTCAGCCTGTCAATGTCATCATCAAATGTGTACCAAGTAACAACCATGCTATTGCCAATAATCGACTTTCTTGGGCCACAACAGTTTTCCAAAAACCAAGTTGTTTAGATTTAGATCGAGTCTAGATTTGAATTTTAGTATTTGATATATATGTTTTCTATTTTGTAAAAATGTCTGGAAACCAGTGACCATCCGCAACCACCAGGAAAATGAATATGACCAAATGATTCTTGTTTAGAGTTGGGCCAAATTTGTACTGTTTTCTGGCTTCCACTAATAAGTAATAACCAGCACCATGTCACCACTCACCATGTTTCCACTAATAAGTAATAACCAACACCATGTCACCATGTTTTAGGCATTGGTCCAAATCCATCCTGTCCAAACAGAACCTTTCTCCCTATCTTCTGGATTGGTATAAGATTTTTTAACAAAATTATACTTGATTGCAATTTGTCCACCAGGAAAGAGAGGACACAGAATCATCCCTGTACCTATCGAAGGTACTGCAAGATCTTCCAAACTGCAACCCGGATGCAGCAGCAACAGAAATTTCACCGCACCTATATTTCATTTGCCTCTTGCACTTGGCAAATGAACACTGCCTGACGCTACATGATCGCCCAACATTGGATGAAATTGACATATACGTACCTGCTTCATCACTTGTGAAGTAACCCTGCTGCAGTTCAATGTGTTGTTGTATGTGCTGATCTTAGGTTTTCTTGCGTGGAGTCATTGTTGGCTAAGGAAATCTTCGTATATTATTAGATTGCCTTTTGTATTATGTAAAATAACCTATGATTTAGAAAGATTCAATTTGATGTAACCTCTGAACAAATATAAGATGTTGGATTGTACGCTCTGTTAATCTGGTTATTGTAATTTTTAACAAGGTGGTTCCGCTGCGACAATGTGGATTGTGGGGGCTAGATAAGCCGAAAGTATTTTCTTTTGCTTCTCTTATAGGAGCAGGATATTTAGCAGCATAAAAATTTACAGATTGTTATTGCCACTCGTTTATTGCTGTTTTGTTCAACAACTATATTAACATCAATCAAAACCATTTCAGCTTATAACTTACTCTCGTCGTAAAAGAATATTGTTTTGGGTACGTGTAGTCAAGCTTTTTAAACTTTGACTGTTGGTATCCTTTGAATATTTACATTGAACACATGAAAATAGTATGTATAGATTTGTCTCAAAAAGAACTTTTATAAAAATATATTTTTATTAGGTTTTATAAATTAATAGTAATTAGTGATTAAAGTTGCGTTTTGAGGATCGTGTTGATACCCAAAACCATGTTTTTTCTGTGATCGGAGTATAAGGCTTGATGGATTGTGTCAGTACAGTTATGATTACAGCAGTTCAATGTAGATTTTGTACCGACTGCAGACTGCAACAGTTTAGAAATGACCAAGAAAGGATATAAGAAATACAATTCTGATGTCGAAGAAGGGGCTGCCTATTGCAGTTTGATGATTCTGTTACAAAAATATTTAGGCCATGTTTGGAACGTGGGAATTAAACTGTTTTGTGTCAAAATCTTGCGTTCTAGATGAGCCCTCAATGTTTTCCTCTATACCAGGTGTGGAACTAACAAAACCTGTTCCAAAATTTCTCTCAGGGTATCATTGGCTTACTAATGCCCAGGATTGGCAGGTTCAATTTTAGTGTCTGAACTCCACATCGTGGTAACGTGCCCTTAGTTTCGATAAATACACCAAATAGTAATACAATCCAATCGTATTTTAACACCAATACGTGTCTACAAATGAAAACAACCCCACATTTTGGTCTAAGAAGTCCTGCAAGAAAATAGCTGACCATCAAAGTACCGAGAGGCAAAGCACACCATCAAAGTATGGATGACTAACAAACAAACACATCGCAGGGAAGCAGACTTGACATATAGTTGGACAGATATCAGTCTCATCATCAGAACCCTTCTGTGTCCTGACCGGCAAGAACCCTTGAGATCTGGACGCCCCTGACGTAGGCTTGGTTGAAGAGCAACCTTGTGTGGCACTCCGCGATGAAGGGGATCCACGACAGGATGGCGACGGGCAAGAAGATGAGGAAGCCCATCACACTGTCGTAGGCCCTCGCAAGCTCCACAAAGGAGTCCCACAGCGCCGTCCGCTTGAGTAGGGGAGAGCATGCTTGCCCGATCTGCGTAAAAGAAATCGTACAAACAGGTAATGTATAATTGGTCGAGCTGTTAAGGTAATTGTTTATTTGGATCTCTACATATAATTGCCCACAACCGTCTCTGAACCCAGCAGAGAAGGTATCAAATGATACTCGACCTTTTTCATGAGATTTTTTTTACTGTACACTCAACTTAATATAAACCGTTTATTTTTTTTATCCAATGGTTCAGATTAGTTAGAATTTAGTTATACTACACCTGTTAGTATGGGTAGTATAATACCAAGAGTGGTAGAATTATAATTTCTCATGTTAGGATCACATGACACAAGAGTAATATTTTCAACCTTAGTTGGAAAATTCCATATGCCTTTTCGAAAAAATTATAAATACAAAGAAAAGTCTATTATACCTTTAACAAATTAATGGTCAGATTTGATTTATACCACCACCATATACTAGCAGTAGATGTACCGTAAAATTTCCCTTTTTCTTTTGTTGCGAGGGATAATCAACCTTGACATAATAGAATAAAGAAACTCGTATAAAGATCAAGGAACTCAATAAACATACTGACCAGAAGAATACACCAACCAGTAGGCAGGAACCCAAGAATACTAGCGAACAAGTCAGAAAATGTCAGCCCATAGATAACAAATAGTACAGCCATAGCAGTGACAAAGCCAAGGAAGACAAGACAGTCGAGCAAGCGGAACGTGAGCTCAAAGTGCGCCCTGAATGTCCGCCGTACCATGGAAACCATCTAAGGAGAAATAGCAATGTCAAACCCATATCCACTGATGAAGTCATTACGCCAAAGCAGAGTTGGGTGGCAAACTTACCTTGAGAGCGATGAGAAGAGTAAGAATAACCACCCATGATATCGCATATACCTGGAAATGGAAAGCAAAAGGCGTTAGATTAGACTAACCTGCAAATGCAAGAAGGAAGCAGATCACGAGCAGCGCAGGGGAGCCAGGTATATACCAGAATGCTTTTGTGGTGGTGTGCGATGTTCAAATGGTACACAGCCACATACTGGTAGATCAAGAAACGAAGTGAGAGGATGATTTCCAAGAGAAGAGCACGAATGCTAGTCCTCCTGAGGTGCTCCTGCTCGCTTATCCACCAAGCCTCCCAGCCGTGGTCCGCAGACATACCCAGCCCACCCTGATACTGCATCCAATGCCTCCAATCTATCCAGTCATCAATGGTCTTTTGCCACTGAAAACCCGATGGATTGAAGATAAATGGCGCAAAGAGCCATGACGCGACTAGGAACCACATGGAGAAGGTAACAAAAAGGTTCAAGCTTGAGCTGCGGTAGGAACTCCCATAGACTTGATACACAACCAGGAGCATCAGCAGCTCGAGTGCTCTCACAAAGTGGCTACGGGAGTACATGCGGTAATTCTCAGCAAACTTTGCATGGTACACAAAAGAAACACTGCCTATAGGTGTGAACTTAGCTCCGTGCAGTATCGTTCTCCCGTAGTGGTAGGATTTGGTGCCAAGCTGGAACGTGAAGAACACAGGGGCCAACTGAAGCTGCATGAGGATAAACTCTCCTAACGCTGTGCCGAACCCCCTCTCCAAGCCAACCTCCATGACCATAGGGAGTACAAACAGCAAACCAAGCTGGAAAACAGACTGCAAAGCTAGAGATATTTCAACAGGTTTAATGTTGTGCTGAATAAGTGGATCTAGAAGAATAGGCTTTTCCAGACCACTCATAAGTAGATACAGCCTCCCGTACAAAAACACATAGACTGTCAGTACAGTAACCTGAAAGCAAGAAATATGCATGTTAATAACGTTCCCAAACTCTCTCTGTTTGTGACGCTTTCAACACGTACGTACTCGTCGAAATATACTGTTCTGTCATAAAACAATGACTCAAAACCTGAAAGGACTGAAAACAAATTCTTCCAAATCTTGAAACAAAATTGACAAATCCAAAATATGATGGACGATGCATTTTTACAACTAAAATTCTTATCGTGCTACTAAAATAATTAAATGCCGTGCACATTTTCTAATAGAAATTGCACATGGGAATCCAATTATAAATTCTTACCATGCTACTAAAATAGAACCCAACTGTAGTGAAGTAGAAAGATAGCATTCTATAGAAGTCAAATCTGCATCCAAGCCGGTAGACGTCACGACTAAGTGTTTGTTCACCATTGCCAGTTGCCACCTTAGCTTCAAAGGCTGAAAGGTTATTTATTCCCACATTACGCCCCTTACCAACTTGTATGTACTCGTGATGTGTAATGTTTCCTTCTCTCATTATTGAGTTAAAACCTAAGAACATTGAATTTAGTAAGTGCAATTTAGAAAAGGGATGATGGAAAGATGTTTATACGAGATGCAGGTATACCTGAAAAGATATCTCCACTGATATTTATAGTCTTTGAGGCTTTACTTATGCCACCCCTAGTAATATGGAATATTCTATCAAAAATATCAGTGTGACCATAATGGAACCTAACCCTGCATTACTTTACAGCAATTAGATATAGATATACTAAATCTTATATCCAGAAAAGAATAACAACATAGCGAAAAGAAAGTGTGCATCTTGCATGCAAAATATTTGCACACAAAAAGAAGATTGGATCAAGTATTACTCAAGAATGTGAAAAGAAAACTAATTTTTGTTGCGGCCCCCAGTTTCATCACGTAATTCTGTTAGTTAGCTTGTGGTATCCTCATCAATTCCTAACAAGGTCTGTGAATGTTATTTGTATTCCTAGAGCACCTATTTCCACTCTTTACTAAAAATTCATACTAGCTGCCTAAGCTAAACCTTCATGGTAATCTTGTTAACAGAAAAAATACCAAGAGCAAGTCACTTACTATCGGTGATTGAATTTCCCAGCAAATGGGTAAGGATTGGGTGGAAATCGCAGTGGCAGGTAGGGCTATTGTAGGTGGAAATTGGCTGTGGCGACTGTCTGCCAGGCTGATCCAGCGACTGGAGGTGGCGGTCGGCGGACCAGAATGAATGTGGCGGTGCAAAGGACTGATGACGGTGAACACAACAATGGTGAGTCCTAGCGCTCCCTCCCTCCTCACCATGGTCGCCTTCTTCCTCAAGTGTGGCATTTATGGAATTTCACCTTTTGACGGCTCCAGTGGCCAATAAAGCTGCCCAAAGGGTACTCCTAACCTCCTAGTATACAAATGCAGATCCGTCCCCGAAAATTGTTGGAGTCCAGTTCATTTGGCCGGCCAGCTCAGGCTTCGGCCGAGAAGTTCGGAGCCGGAGCCTGGCCAAACAGGCACTAACTCTGGGCACTAATACACTGTTACTTCTTGAAAACACAGCTTACTACAAGTTTTCAGCCAAGTTGCATGTAGGGGTTAGGGCAAAAGTCCATTCTAGCTAGGGACTACTTGATACTGGAATGGTTCTAGGGATACTAGTCTTTTTTACTTGTACATAATCTGTTCTAATTTGTAAAAGCCTAGGTACGACAGGAGGACATATCCGGTGCATCCCACCCTTCGGGTACTCCCTCGCATCCTCTGCTCAAAACACAATGCAAATAATCATGAAAAATTCCTAAAAATTTGGTTAGATGGGTTATGATATTATAACAAAGTAGCCTACGAAAAAATCAACTGAAAACGTTACTTACATTAGGAGAAACAAAAATGACAAATTTATGTTTTCTTTTTTTGTTTCTCATTGAGTATCAAACTTAGATTTGAAATTTTGTTTCACGATGAATTGAATTTGGATCAATGCCGTCAATTTTTTTTCCAGAATATTTCATGACCATTTGCACCATGTTTTAAAGAGGGATGCATAAGTACTCAAAAGCTGGGATGCACCGGATATGTTCTTAGGTATGCAGGATTTTTTTTTTTGGAATAACGCCACATAAGAACAATGGGGAAAACAGTTCCAAATACTTTGCCATAGTCATGGTTTGTCCTAAAGGAAAACAAAAGAGTGTGGCCACACAATAGTTACAAGTGGGCTTGAAAGTCAATTTTAACAGATTCTCATTATAAATAAATGCATTGGATAAAAAACTTCTATAACAAGATTCAAGATAAAAAGAAGACTACACACTTAAGAGGATTTGCCAGAATTCGCTGCCCAATAGTAACAAAGCTGGTCTCTTGGTTAGACACAAACCAAGCAAGTGATGAAACACTACAGTAGAACGAAGGCAACAATGTTATTAACCGAAAAGCTTTGCATAAATGACATGAACAGAGTTTTGGATAGACAAACATACCTTGAAGTAAAAATGTGTTCACGAAGTCCTAGTATTGTGGGTTTACTCTTTCCACACTTGACGCGCCCGAACTCTTCCAGCACATTTCTCACTTTAAATGCCTCTTCAAGGTAATTGTCCTACGAGTAAAGGAAAATAGATTTGATTACTTTATTACCCAATGTACAATGTGGAAAACAAAAATTTACCTGATTCATATCAATGGCTTGGAGTGCTTCTCCCCTAGTGAAAATTATGGCATGGTTTTGGTTTTCAGGTTTATCCTCTCCAATATCGGTCGGTTTGCCGGGAAGCTTGATGCGGTAAACTTCCTAAAATCAAGTTTTACAGCACAAAGTATGATAATATAATTTGATTAAACATACATATGAAGAAATAACGTGTTGTTGCTTAACCATTGAACTGAGCTATACAGTATGACCACAAGCCCAAAATGGGATAGGCCTAGCTCAGTAAGTTATGGAGTCTCAACATTGGCCGCCTCATGCAGTAGGTTAGATCAGTAATGGGTGGAGATGTGGAGTCATTAGTTGATCCACATTTATGGACGGTACACCGTTTACATATCCAATAGTGCGCTCTGGGTCAACGTCTGTGTTACACTAGGTTACTGGATTAAAGCTCGTCGGGACGGTCAATTGTTGAGATGAAGTTTCGAAAAGGCTTTGTTGTAATCTTCTCCGTACAAGTTGATTGCATCTTGTGGGTAAAGTGTACAATCTCCGCAGAGTGTTAACAATCTATTCGAATAGCCGTGTTCGTGGTCATGGACATGCTCAGGGATTTCACATGAGAGGTAAACTTTCATTAAAAAAAAGGGAGGACGGCTATGTGAAAGAATTGATTAGACTAAGTGAGCTTTGTGGAAATAATAGTTCAATTACTATTGTTATTTGTTTTTAATTACACTTTCAATATATTATTCATATTCAATTGCAAGTACTGCTTTTGCAAAATAACCATAGAAGTCATATCCTTTGGAATAAGCCATCATCTATAATTGCATTCTTTGGTATAACTTGCTAAGTACTCAAAGTGCTCATACTTGCTACAATCATCATTCAGCTAAAGTGGAGGAGTCTTCACTTACTTTTGAGGAGGCGTTCTACGAGGAGGTTGATCGTTAGCCCTTCTTCCTAGTCAGTTGCCTATGGCAAGTCGATGGGTTCCCGTTGGAGTTGCTTTCGTTCCACTGTTGCTACTTTATTTAGTGTTCAGCCCTGTGTGACTTAATAATTGTAAATTTGACCATAAGGTCACAACTATTATTTACTATTCGATTTAGTCGTTTATTCTTATATTCCTGTGTGGAATGATATTCATCTATGTTGATACTGTGTGCACTAGCGTGATTCTGGACTAGTGCAATAAACACAGAGGGTCCAGATTTGCGTATTTTGGTCCTGACATAACTTTTGATCATGTTGAACCTACTATTTTCACATTATTTACTTTATTATTTCAAACTATTATGCATTGCTATGTTTATACAAATTGTTTACTGGTAGTTATCAACCTACTTGTAGTTGGAACCCCTCATTATTATTTGAATGCCACGATCCATTGTCAACTTAGGTTGGGAAATTATTTAGTGATGCAATATTTGTATCCACATGGGTTGGTACGCTTGATTCCTAGTTGTACATCGGGCAGATTCACATATGATCAATGATATCAATTTTACTTAATGAGATATTGAATTGTGGCGGGTAGTCATTGTTGTAAAACTTGTTGTATCATAACATGAGTAGTGTCATTTATTCTCGGGCAAGTGATCGTGCATTAAGTGGGTGCGGTGTAACGTCCTGTTTTCAAACGGTGAATAGTAATTTGCATTTGGCTCTTGATTTTCAAACCCTATTTCAAATTAGCTTATTTTCTCGAAGTCTTCTAGCTTCTAGCTAAGCTCGAGTTTGTGTTTCAAGCCTCCTTGCAATTCCCAAATTCAAAATTAAAGTTTGAATTCCTCTTTTCGGATTTTGGGCCCTTTCTCTCTTTTGCCCTCCTCTCTTGTTTTGGGCTCAGCCCGTTTTTCTCCTTGGGCCTAGCCCATTTCCTTGTCTTCCTCTTTGGCCCACCCGGCCCAGCTCTCCCCTGCCTGCCCCCTTTCTTCCCCATCCTGGTCGCCATGCCCCTGCCTTCCTCTCCTAGTCAGCACGCCCCATGCCGCCTACACCGCCCTCGTGCTTACTGCCATGCCCACGCCACTCCCTACCACCTTGTGCGCCTCCTGGCTCCTCTGCCACCCGCGTGAGCCACCTGCTCCCTTGGCCTCCCTCACACCCGAGCATCTCCCCCCTTGTCTTCTTCTTTGGCCGAGCCGCCTCCGCTCTTGAGTCGCGCTTCTGAGTGCCCTGCGGCGTCTCGGGACCGTCGCCACGATCGTCGGCAAGACTGCGCCTGCGTCGTCGCCGAAGCGTTGTCTCCGTCACCTGCCCTCGCCATGACGCCATCACTGTGCCACAAGCGCCCGCACCGCTTGAGCCGCTCCCGTGCGCCATGCCGGTCTTTGCCGCTGCCGTCAGCCTCCCTCACCCGCTTGCCCACCTTGTCACATCGCTCGGCTGCTCACGTCTGCCGCTTGGCCGTCCAAGTCGCGCCGTGACGACAGCCTCCTCTGCCTCCACCAGCTCCCGCTCGCCTCGTCGCTTCACCTCGGCCGTGCAAGTCGCCGCTGCACCAGAGCCACCTCGGGACCAAGCTTTTCCCCTAACGGCTCCCCCCCTCCCTTTGCCTATAAGAGCCCAGACGTCCCCTCTCGACCCCTCCCTTCATTTCCCTCTTCTTCGGTAAGTTCTCCTAAAGAACCCGCCGCCGCTCCCATTTTGTTTTGGCTGCGCCGCCTCACCGTCGCCTTGTCGCTCCGATCTCGCCACCATCCCGCTGACCCCGTCACCAGGTGCCACCGGAGCCAAGGAAGCTCTCCCCTACCTTCCTTCATCCTCTCCGCCGCCAGGGACCTCCAACGCCGCCGTCCCCTTCTTCTCCGCGCCGGTCGCCGCTGTCCCGTCGACTCGGTCATCCCTGAGCCACCTCGACCACCCGTCTGGCTTCCCCACGCCCCTGCGTCGCCTATCTGCGCCTTCTTCCTCGCGCCAAGGCTGCCGGGATCGCCAAAGCGATCTTGCGCCAAGACGCGCGCCTCTCCGAGCCACCTTCACCCATGAGGTCCCCACCCTCGGGGGAACCCATTCCACCCACTCGCCGGCACTGCCACCGCCTTCCTAGTTGCCCGCACCCTGTCTGCTCCCCTTTCTCTGGCCAAAGGAAAAATTGAATGGGGATGAGTTGATTTGCTCGGGCCCCACCTGCCATTGGCTCTACTCCCTTCCTTCTCTCCTTGACAAGTGGGCCCGACCACAAAAGCCCCTTCGGTGCACCTGGACGGTCAAGATGGACCGGCTCATGCATCGTGGCATGGATCAATCATCACAGCAGAACCCCAATGATAATGCAACTCTCTCTCTCTCCCTTTTCCTTTTGATTTAATTCAAAAGCTCAACTTCGAAAGTCCTGTTCTCCCTTGTCGTAACTCCAAAAATTATGAAATTTGTTTCTAAAAATTTATAAATTTAAGATCTTGCTAATGGCATAGGTTTTGTTTAATTTAGAGTTCATTTGTTATTCCTTTAGTATTTATTTGCTCTCTTTGCTTGTTTGTGCCTTTTTCCGGTACATTCGTCCGAATAGGATTCGAAGAAGCGGGAGATCTCCAACTTGATCAAGCACAAGAATATCAAGATCCTCTTACCTATAACCAAGACGAGTCGATACTTTGATCATTTTGAGCCTACATTTTATGTAAATTATATTTATTTAAAATACCAAAATTGCATGTTTAATTCTTTAATCAAATGTATGTTAAAGCTTAAGGTAGTTAAATACCCATTTGATGATTAATTAATTATAATACCATCCTTTGACAATTGAATCCATTATTCTATGTCACCCTAGTAACTATATGGTAATTACTAGTTATAGGTTGTACTTAAGCGACATGCTAGTGTTGCTTAAGTACCGGGACATTAAATGTCCTAATCATCATCTGTTAAACATAAAAGTGGTTTTGGGCAGTCATTGCGGGTAAATGACTGAGATGGTTGAGTTGATGTATTTTACTCCTAAAAAACCCTAATAATTGCTGTTACTATCTAGGCGGATGGTATGATGGTGGGTGCTAATGTAGCCCAAGGAATAATGGTATATGGAATGAACCGTCCAGATAACCCTAAAGACTTGATCTTGTCATGACCTCCCGTGTAAAACAAGTACAACCACAAGTCTGCAAACTGCAATTTGGCTTAGTAAATTTGTTGAACCCTGAAAGTCATCTCACTGGAGAGGAGATGGGATTGTGCAAGTAGTGGATACGATTCAGCTTGAATGGGACACCAAGGAAGGGTGAAGTTGCCAGCTACGCTATCATGGTGGTAAATATCCCGCACAATTTATGGTACCCACCGCAAATGGGGTAAGCCCATATGGGGTGAGATGACGGATGGGGCGAGATACTTCGAAAGGTTACTGTGACGGTCTCTCGACCACATGACTA
The DNA here is from genome assembly GCA_036346405.1 of Phyllostachys edulis. Classification (NCBI taxonomy): domain Eukaryota; kingdom Viridiplantae; phylum Streptophyta; class Magnoliopsida; order Poales; family Poaceae; genus Phyllostachys; species Phyllostachys edulis. The sequence goes on along the minus strand of CM070545.1, from coordinate 81,144,363 downwards.
AGGAATCGTGTGGGGCTACGAGTTGACTATCTCTTGTGGGTACATTGTACAACATCTGCAGAGTCTAAACTGTTTAAACAGCTGCACCTACGGTCAAAGGCGGACATGAGAACTTAACTAGAGTTAGTTTTATTTCAAAAACCTTTGTGGGTGGAATAAAAAATATGGTGGGCTCACCTAGCCCTGAGATTGGATTTTTGCTGAGTTTCGAACTCAGTGGTGTTAATAAATGGAGGTAGCTCCAGTCAAATTAGGCATAAAGGTGGAGGTAGCCTCTGCTGTTACAAATATTGCACAATTACTCTCTTTTATAAAATGCAATTTGATTAAAAATGCTAAGTGATAGGACTTTGTAATTATGATAATTGAAAACATTGCTTTAGCAAATAAAAGAACCCGAGCCATCCTTGTTAAAGCCTTGCATGTATATTATTGCATTGTGTGTATTGACTCGCGAGCACGGAAGTTGTGCTCACTCGCCCCAAAAAAAAAAACCCATCGAAGTGAAATCTCAAGATTACGACTACTACGAGGATCCAGAAGTTGGAGGCCTAGGAGATGATGATGAGTAGTTTGGTTAGTTTAGTCTAGGTCTCGCCTCAGTCCAGCTGACTCCGTCGGTGCTTGCGTGCATCTTATATTATCTGAGTATTTGGGTAATATCGGATGCACACGGGTTTCCCCAGTCGCTTGCCTGTGGAGAGATGTGCTCTCACCCTTTTGCTTCCATTGTCTCTTCCGCTACTTTTGTAATATAATATTTGGCCTGTTCGGCCCTTATTGTAAAACTTGACCCGATGCGGTCTGTGTAGACTCTGATGTGTTAAATTAACGAATGGTATGGTTTAAATTACGTCTTGTATGAAATGATTCAGCAATGTGTCTGTGAGTGCTATCTACTGATCCAGGGAATAGCATAGTAATTGCACAGAGGATTCGGGATTAGAAAATCCGGGTCCGACATGCGGTGAGAATATTTTGGATATGGTAGTCTCGTCTGGTTTGATTAAGGATTTAACTTTGTGCACCAGTGATGTGAGCCTTACAGTACAACAACATGTCCAATATGAGATGGACCTAACTGATGAAGTTGCAATGTTTCAACTTTGGTTCTGTCATGGATGATGTGGGTGTCAGTTTAGACGGTTATTCCCGCACGGCGCAAGAGCGGCTTCCAATTGGGAAGTTTAACCCTTCGGCGGTGAAACCTTAACGGGCGGAATCAAGTTGGGATGGAACATTATAAAGGCCCTGTTATGATCGCTCAATCGCATACTACTGTATGGCGAGTCATGGCAGACAAGATGAGTTAATTGTATCTTATGGGTAAAGTATACAACCTATGTAGAGTGTCAAACTATTTGAATAGCTGTGTCCGTAGTCATCGACGTGCTCGGTGATTTCACAAGGTTAGAAATTTTATAAAAACTTGGATATGGTTTGGATAGGAAGTGAACAGATAGTTCACTAGTTCTTTTCAAGATGACTCTTTACTTTTTTATTGTATGTTTTCAACTGCGCTTTCAATCTACTTATGGTATTTACATTCAATTATTGCTTTATGCAAAAGAACCATATAACTACTCTTTGTTCAATCCTTGCATAAATATATATACTTGAATGTTTGTTACTTACGACTTGTTGAGTACTCAGTGTACTCATCCTTGCTATACACATTGTTGCTCAGTTGTTGATGAGGTACCAGTGAATCAAGGATTCTACAAGGAGTACGACGAGAACTTTGGGAACTAGGTTGCGCTCCCTAATCGATTGCCAGTGGGCATCTCGAATGGCTGCTACGAGTTATCTTTATTTTCGCTGCAAAGAACTTACTTATTTCTTTTAAGCTCTGCATGGCAATATGTGTAAACCTTGACCATAAGATCTCGTTACTATTATTCAATAATAAGTTGCTACTTTCTTAGTTAATCGTTGAATGATTTGTATTTCATCGATGATGTTAATGTGTGTACTAGCTTGATCCTAGACTAGTATAGTGAACACACAGGGTTTCGGATTTGGTAATCCGGATCCCAAAAAATCAAAAGTTTCTATCCATCAAAAGAAATCCAATATAAAATTTTGTACCTGCATACAAACTAAAGAAATGGTATATAATTAATGGAATATGTTAACGGTCACATGAAATCAATCTACCATGTCACAAGCTTTTCAGTCTAATTCCACCAAAAACTATAAATTTAGAAGTAAAAGAAAAAGATAAAAGTCTAAATTCGGTGCGTCCTAATGCTTTCTCCACTACGCTATATACAACCAAAGTACGTCATAACTATTGCGCTCTTTGGTTCATTTGGACGGTCAACAAATTTGTCTTCGGTATGTTGCAGCAAAAGCTTACATAGTTCAACATGGTGTTGGAATCGAGCTTCTATCCGAGGTAATCCAGAATATGGTTTGTTGTTAATGTATTTATGTGTATGAGAATATGTTTCTAGCTTTCTAGCCCAATTTCGCCCAATGGCCCTTTGACCCTTGTATATGTATATTGACCTCTCTGGTCTAGAGTACTGTAATTTGCGCAAAATCCCCAAATTGCCAAATGTGTATTATGAGTTAGTATTATAATCTAATAATAGTCTGACTCTGTAGTCTAACGAGAGTCCGTATTAGAGTCTAAATGTAATATTGGGACTATATAATAAATAAAGGGCGTGAGGTAACGAGGGTCACAAAATTAATCCCTAAACTTCTACATGTTTCTATTGGTGCAGTGCCTGGGGAAAATAAGGCGTGAATGTAGCAAAGATTAGCCGTCCTATTCCTTCGATTAGACGCTGATGAACTGTAGATATTGCAACATAACTGATCAACGGTTGAGTTAAAAAAAACTGATCAACGGTTGATAGTCTCACTTGTGGATGGGAAAAAGAGGATGGCAAGTCCAAATACAAAAATGGTGCATGTATACAGTAGTACAGAAATAAGTACCTCATCGTACTTTTCAGCTACTCCTCTGACAAGAACAGAATAATAAGTCTTCTCTGTCGTTCCATTTTCAGTCTGAGCTTCAACCTCATCGATGTAAGCAACGCGTAATGATGGGTATCTGTGCAATTTAAATGTAAGCTGGATTGGAGTAACCTTACTATTTAAGAGATCTCTTTGCAAAGTTGAAATCACTAGGTTTTGTACGTTATCATGAGCTTAAGGATGTTCAGATAGCAAGTTTTGTCTTTGGCATCCTTGGATATTTTTTGCGTGCCATAGACTTGACAGGAGACAACATAAGTGAATTTGATATCAGCAATGGCCCGTGCCATATCTGCAATGGCCCATCCCTCTTTAGAGGATGTTGCTGTTCTCTGACGGTCCAATTTAGCTGCAAAAGATTAAAATGGAGTCAAACTATATACAGATTTACAAAGATGGGATAAAAAATGATGGAGAAAGAAATAATCTAACCAAGATCTGTTTTATCGTGAACAAATTGAATCTCAAGTGCTTTCCTATAGTACATCATTCCTCTCACTAAGAAAGTAAAAAACAGATAGTTAGACAACAAGTTAGATGTAATTAATGTACTACAAGATTGCATTAGTGACTTTACCAGTTCTGGCGAGTGTTTGTCCCCTATAAGATGCCCAGGGACAGATTTTTCCCATCATTTCTTTAAGTGACTCTTCGTCCCTTGGTTTAAAATTTATTCGCTCAAGAAAATTCCTCCATTCATCTATTAGCATGCAAGAGTCATGATGAAAAATCATTTACTGACAGCAGAAGATAATTAACTTGCTCGATTGTGAGATAAAAATGTACTAAGTACCGGGGTATATTTTCCTCAGATAGAAAAGCATGGATATCCCATCCTCGGTCATTTTGTATAGATCATCTGCTGAAAAGAGCACCTCCTCTTTGAAGTATGGAGTTAAAACACTGATGCAAAAGCAGAAAGGCTGTCAATAAAATATCCTATCAGCAAAAATTTGTTATTGAGAGGTGTTGGAAATAATGTGCATATACACATGTTTCCAGTAAATTCCAAATGCCAGTGGTGGCACTGCACGAGTGCATGCATACATGCATGTTGGGCAGCCATTCTTGACAGGAGGTACGATCAGACAGAAAAATTTGAAGTAGTCAACCTTAGAGCTCAAAGAGTGCAAAATGGAGTGCAACTAGGTGCCAAGAAAAAAGCAAAAAAACTTGCCAACATGGGCTGGTGAAAGAAAAGACGTGGTGAGTGGGTGAGATGGGTATCTTACCTGAAGGACATCATGCTGCGGACCTGTGGAGCCCTTGGCATTTTCATAAAAAGTGAGTTTGCAAAGAAAGTGATCCTGCGCCGAGCTTCCAAGTTTGTTGGTACATATATTGCAGATTGTTTCATTGTCAACAACAATTGAAGCCTAACACACTGTTAACACAGAATTCCAATAAATAATGAGAGGACACTAGTGCTTGTAAACTTATAGTAAAATGAATATTACTATTGAAATAAGTTGCTCAAAAGGACACATTACCTTCTCCCTCCAAGCATCAACCTTTATTAAGTCCAGAACTAGATTTGCAAACTGTAGATTACTTCTATTTTCATCCTTCAAGATACTACAGGATTTAAAAGAAAGATTATTATCAGAAATTATTCTTGAGGGTGCACATTTCAGCATAGATCTTACCCTTGTCCATTCTTCATAATATCCTGTGTGATGATTTCCATTATATCTTGTAACACATTGGCAATCTGTGTCTTTATTGGGTCAATCTGTGTCTTTATTGGGTCAATGTCCTCATGATAAGTTCTCTACAAATGGACCAATTAATTTTTAGATTTTTAGAATAAAAATGTGGTACAGAAAAGAAATTTGGTCAAGAAAACACAAGAATATTGATTATTAGTACCAATAGTAGAGTTATCAGCTTATCAAACTTAGCACTTAGCTGAGGAAGTTCATCCAATCGAAAGTCTTTCACAAGTGACTGACGATGTATGCTAACTTCAATGCTATCACGTATTTGATCAACAACTCTGTATCCATGAAGTGATGCAATATGAACTAAATTACTTAGCCACATAACCATATGCTAAATTAGTTGTCCCAGTATAAACACAAGCTCAAACATCAGTTGAGGAGACAAAAGAAAAGATGTCTTACTTCTTATCACTTTGTTCTGCTATAAGGCTGTAGAGAATAATTAACATTGTCTCGTAGCATTCTATTACGGCATAGTAGGTATATGGATCCTGCATTATCCTCTTTCTCAATTGATCTTTTTTCTTCACACTCTTTGCCATGTCAAGCGCAATTGGAATCTAAAATATCATAGCCATGAGCACCACAGTACTGCCTCCGGGAGAAAATTGAGAAGTTCATTTAGTGGAAGATTGAGAGTGTACCTTATTAGCAAGAAGGAAAAGAGGCCATTGAAAAACACTAGTGTCACCAATCGATGATGGAACAATCAATAAATTTCTCTCCCTAGAAACAAACACAAAAAATAAATAAATCTTAGAAGCATGTTTAAAAAAAAGGAAAGAAAGAGTAACACAAAATGCGAACCTATTGCTTATTAAGTCTTCTTCTCGCAAAGAGCTAATAAATGCATTCCATATGTTGTAGAACTCACCAAGGTGCAAATTTTTGTCCTGGTGAAAAGAGTTTACACAAGTGTAAAATAACAACAATAAATCCACTATCAAGTCAACCAAAAAGAGTGTTTGAAAAAAATTTGCTAACAAAATTTTGCAAAACTCAACCTCATGTCTAGGCACAAGTTTTTTTCCAAAAGCTCTTGGGATTGCCTCGAATCTCGATCTTAACATCTTATGTGTTTGGATCTGCAAGAAGTTTTTTTTTTGTGTTCAATGACACTAAAAAGATGTATAAATCTAAGAATAACATCCAATGTGTGATTGACAAGTGAGCCCTCAGTGACACACCAATGTTAATTTCCACCACACATAAGTGGCTGACACACCAATGTTATTTTCCAACTTGAATAGTTTTTATAGTATTTTGGACCAATTTGCCCCAACTTTTTATAAACATTTAAAGGAGTACATAAATCGTATTAACACTCGCTGAATTTAGTTTTCCCGGGTGGTCTTCGGTAGCCAACCTCACCCAAGCGGCTGAAGGCTCCATTCACTCCTCCACATATTGTGGAGAAAATGACATACCATATTTGCGTGTCCATGAAGTATATCTATATGACAAATGTAAAGGCAGCGAGGTAATGAGAAATTTACAATAGCAAAATAGTAAAAATGAAACACATGAGTTGCTTCATACCATGACGATTGGTGCCCAAACAGAAAGGATACCACCTAAATTATGATGCAATGTGAAAACTGAGAATTATGTTTATGCTATAAACTTCATAAGAAGAAAAACAGACGAAATTACAACATAATCTTACAATAGGGGAACAAATCATTCCTTGCAAAAGTCCCAGCTCCCAAAAGCATGATTGTCTTGGTCAGCCTAACCATTGGAGCTATCTGTCATGGATAAACAAAATATGTTATAATCTCAGCCACGGTTTCAGAAACTGCTGGGAACTGACGGTTCCATTAAATACCGCTGTGGACAGTGATTTAGATCATCGCATGGTTTCCAGCTCCCACTGGTGACTGTGGGAGACCAAAGAGATGTAAAATCAAGAAAAGAACAATGATAAACCATTCATTTCCTATTAAAATGTCTACTCTAATCAGTTCACTCAACTTTCACTATCTCACCTTTAATAGGATGGGTGGAAGTGGAAAAACAGTAGTCACCATGATCCCAGGTCGACCGGGTTGAGGAACAGGATCGTGGGTGGCTAAAAAGGTGGGTCGAAGGGTGGTGGGTTTATTTGAGGACTGGGGAGGGGAGCTATAAGCTCTCAGTCCGCCACGGTTCGAACGCTGGCTCTTGTGGTGCCTCGTGAGTATGGATGCTTTCTTCTTTAACGCGGACCGGAGGGGGTTAAATCCTGGGCTTTCAAAAAAAAAAAAATTCACCACAACCGAGCCTTCTAGAGCCAAATTGGCCGCACCACCACAACCCTCACACCCCAAAGAACTGCCCACTCCAGTTGCGTAGCCCGGTCGACTTGAGCCATAACCACCCAATCTGTTCACACGCTAGGCTCTACCTGACGCACTGAAGCCTCACTGGAGCAGACCGCTGTCACTGAAGAAGACCATTGTCGTCGCCATAGGCCCTCCGCCGCCATCCCGAGGCACGTCATCCCCAAGCACGCCAAGTCACACATAAAGGTGGCTTCCATCCTCTCGTGGCAGACCGCTATGGGTGTGTTTGGTTCGTTGAATGGAGTGGTTCTGAACTATTCGGTACGGGAAATGAGTTCGTTCAGGTGTTTGGTTGGTTGAATGGAACCATACCATTCAGGATGAGATGGTTCAAGAAATAGAAATATTTTATGTTTATGTTGTATCATCTCGTTCGGGAAAAAATCCCGAACCACACCGTTCACTCGAATTCCAAGGTGCTTGGTGACGTGGCGGCTTGATTTACGAGTTTCAAATGACCATATTTCCTAAACTGAGTATCCGATTGAACCGTTGTGTTCCTTGTCATTTAATCAACAAAACAAGATCACTCTTGGCATATTTTAGTGCAAAAAATATCATACGGGCCCCACGTGTCATAACATCCCAAAGTTTAGTGCAATCCAAATACAACCTCATTCATCAAACCAAACACCATCTTTAACCATCCAGAACCATCCTATCCCACCAACCAAACAAAAGCATGTATCATCTTATCCCACCAACCAAATACCATACTTGTATCATCTCATCTAGGACGATCTCATCCTACCTGTACCATCCCATCCCATCCCACCAACCAAACGCACCCATAGTCGCTCAATTTACCCATGCTACCACCAGAGACCGCTAGAGACCATGCCTTGTTCTTCGAGTCTGGCGCGTCGTCATTAGCACACCACATGCCATCCTATAGCAATCCACGACCACTAGCCTTAACACTAACTAGGCCTGGTAATGGGCCAGGGTTTATCGGGCTGAGAGGGTTGGACTGGTAAATGAGCTGACCTCGAGTTATACCAAACAAGTAGAAATAACAAAGGGTAATGATAGGATTGGACTGGCTTTAAATAAGATTGGGCTAGGACTCAGATGTGTTAGTAATTTTGGACCGTGTAAGGGCTCAACCTCCCTTGTAGCCCTTGGGCGGAATATGGTTGGCTGGTTGGCGAAGGAAAGTCCTCACTCCTCGGTCGAGCAGATCTCCCAACTCCCCCCCACTTGACGAACACCGCCTCAACAGCAATGCACGACGGCGGCGGCCATCTTCAACTCCGAGCGCGCGGCGAGAGAGATGCTGAATCTTTCCCAGCCGGTAATCTCCCCCCTCTCTCTCAACACGAGAAGCATTTGATTCCCCCTCTTTCGGGTTTTGTAGGGTTTTAATCGGTCGTCTTCATCTCCGAGCACGTGGCTCCGTCGCTGTTGCATCTTTCCCGGCCGGTAATCTCCCCCCCTCTCTCTTCCCACGAGTAGCGTTTCATTTTACCCCTTTTTTGGGTTTTGTAGGATTTTAATCAGCTTTCTTCAACTCTGAGCACGCGGCTCCAGTGTCGGTGAGCTATCTCTGATGACCCCATCTCTACTCAACACTGCTCCTTCATTGGGCCGATCATCTTGACCCTACTGCTGCTGCATAATCGACTGTCTTTTCTCTATCGCTCCTGCATCTTTCCACGAGGTAAAGTAAAGAAATCTCCTCTCCTCTCTCTCTCTCTCTCTGCTAGATCACGATCAGATCTATCCATGGACAGCTCAATCCCGGTCTGTAGATCTGTTTGTTTGATCCCCCTTTTTTGGGTTTTGCTCTCGCCCCTCCTTCAGCAGTGGACAACAAATTCACCAATGTCCATGGTCATTGTCGTGCTTAGCCACTAGTGTTCTTGATTGATGGTGATGTTAAAGATATCACATGGCCTAACACCAACTTGTTGTGTCTAGCAACTTTTCAGGAAAAAGTTTGGTTAATACGAAGGGATTTAAAGGCTCATTGGCTGATGTTGTGTCTTCTGCTAAGGTATAAGGATACACATTTCACATTTGGATACCCATGTTCATTTCATTTGCAATAGGTGTTTATGTATTCATACAATCACACTGATCATGTTGAGAATTTCGGGAACCACAGAGAGTTGGCCTTATTGAGGTGATGCATGGGCGAGTTAGTTTTTTCCTTGAGAAGATGCGTCCCAAATAAGAAAAAGAGTAGCTGGTGATTTCAGTAAATTTAATTAATAGTGTAGTAAATGGTATTTGACTGAAGTCACCAAATGATATGTTTCAGTTTTGCCCTTCTGCAAGCCTTGTCTTGCAGGTCAGGTCAATTACATTCTTTAGAATTTGATGAGTTATGTCTCATCCTTTGTAATACCAGTAAAAATGTATTTTACCATATTACCTCCCACAGTAGGAGATAGAGAGAGAGAGAGGTAGAGAGAGAGAGAGAGAGGTAGAGAGAGAGATAGAGAGAGAGGGGAGGAGATAAGAACCAGCCCACAGGCCAACCCCTTCTCCCATCCCCTTTCTTCCCCATTGAAGGCAAACCTAGTAGGTACTCCAAGCCCCCCATTTGTTTGCCCAAAACCTCACCCCTTGAGCTAGCATCACTGAGAGGGAGGGGGTAAGAGATGTCGTACCTAGGGTAGAGCTTGGGTGGTGGCGACGCTTGGCGGAGGCGGCTGGAGGCCGAGCCGACCGAGCCAACATGAGGGCGGCGGCTCGGGAGCAACGGCCGAGGGCACGTGAGGAGGTTGAGGCGGCGACGGACCAAGCGGGCTGCAGCAGACCGAAGCGGCATCGGGGCCCGACTGCAGAGGCGAGGTGCGTGGTGAGCCGATCCGATCTTTGGCGCGGAGGCGGCTCAATGAGGCGGCCGGGCGGCCTCGGTGGGAGTAGGGAGCCGAGCCAAGCCTGTCATGAAGAGCTAGTAGCTGCCGAGCACGAGGCGAGCCGGTGGAGGTAGGCGTGGGCGCGGTGGGGCAAGGCGCCAGCCGAGCCAGGAGGTGCTAGGGGGATTCTAGGAGGTGAAGGGAGAGAGAGTGAGAGAGGGGGGGGGGAGGTGAAGGAATAAGGTCGGGCCAGATGGCTTCAGCCAAGAAAGAAAGAGCAGAGGAGAAAAGAGAAAAGCGGAGAAGAAGAAAAAAGCGAAAGAAGAGAAAGGAGGAAAGAAAGGAAAGGAAAGAATTTGGGCGCGCGTATAAATTTTATTTTGCAAGGTGGAGGTCTGGAAACGACGTCAACCGCACGTTACTCTGCTCCGCTTGGTTAACAGGCAAGTGCATTGTAGAGCGATAGCATGTTAGTGCTGCGAAATATGTGATGATTGCGTGATATAATAATGTTTATATGATGATGTTGGTATGGTAATGTGTATATGATGATGCTTACAAGGAAATGTCTACATGATAATGCTTACATGGTAATGTTTAGGTAATGATACTTGGTAACATCTAGGTAATGATGCTTACGTGGTAACGTCTAGGTAATGATACACGGTAACGTCTAGGTAACGATGCTTACACGGTAACGTTTATGTGATGAGGCTTATGTGATAATGTTTATGTGATGATGTCTACATAGTAAAGTTTACATGAGGATGCTTACATGATATTATTGATGTGATGATGCTTATACGGTAGTGTTAAATGATGATGTTTACATGATAATGGTTTCAATGTTAAATTATGATGTTTACATGATAATGGTTTCATGTTGATGGCAATGATGATGGGACAAGGTGAGCAATGAATCTACCTTGTTAATGATGACAACGATGAATCACGACAATGACAATGGACATGTGTATTTGCATCATGATAAGAATGCATGATCCAGGTCGGTGAGAAAGTCATGTAACTAATCCGGTAAGGTCGGTGAGAAAGTTGCATGACTAGTCCGGTGTGCTCTAGATGAAGTCTTACATCTGTAGGGACTAAAGGAAGTCCTACAATGTAAGGACCCCATCCTAACGAAGATGGGGGAAGAGTGTTTCATCGACGGGTGAACACTCCGCGATACCGGTATCAGCTGATGAGATGCATATGAGCATGAGCATGATGATGCATTCGCATACATGGGTAATGCAATGAGCAAATGAGCATGTAGAATGGTGGTGCATTGCACTAAAGAGAAGTTATGATGGAAATAATGAAATGAATGTGTTTATGTTTGTGTGGCAGTGATTATCGTTTCTATTATGTGCTTGCTGAGTCTCCGGACTCACCCTTGCTTGTTAATATTTTTTAGGTGATCGTTGCAAGTGACATGCTTCGGGAAGGGAGAATAGATCATCCACGTCACATGTAGTCTCTAATGCAACACTTTCTCCTCAGATAACCCATCTTTTGTTGTAATATGTTTAATTGTTAACTTAGCTGCGCAGAATTTGTATTATGTTATGTATGGTGGTAGCATTCCGGACCCAGGTGGCGGGTCGAGGTGTTACATCCTTTGACTGCCAGCCTTGTCTTGTTATGGCCTTGCCTTGCAGGCCAGGTCAATTGAGTGATCACACTCTTCATCATAATTTTTTTTGCTGCTTTAGTGGTTATCCCATAAAAAGGTTCGATTACTACAAAAATGTATTCGAGGCGTTCGATTACTACAAAAAGGTACTCGAGGCCACTTGGCGCCTTTGGGAATGGTCGTAGGATATTTAGACCCTAGGTTGCGAAAGGCCAAGATAGAGGAATACTTTGTAATGCTTGAGTTGGTCAGTGTATCTGCCTCCTATGAAACTAGCATTGTACACACACTTAATAACGAGGTCTTTAGTATCGTGGAGAACTGTTGGCCAGTAAAAACCTTATCAAAAAAACTTACCGACCAAGGTTCTATAAGAGGCATGCACCCCACAGATACCTCCGTGTATTTCGTTAAGGAATTCTACTCCTTTCTATGATGTACATCGCATGAGCACCCCTTGAGCACCTCTCTTGTAGAGGACTCCTTCGACCAAAGTATACATAAGGCCTTTCAGGATAAACGATCAGCTTCGAATCGTCCTCAGGTATTGTACCCTCCAAAAGATACTTGTAGACGGGATTCATCCAAGTATCCTCGTATTTTAGAGAAGCTATCTCACTCGGAGATGTCTTTGGATTTTCGACCAGAGACAACTTTTGGAGTTGTTCCAAAAAAACTCCTTGTGGAACTAGTGATCGGGAAAAAGCAATTCAGGCTAATTGGTCGACAAGAGAGTTATCCTTTCTAGGGATATACTGTACCTCAAGGCCAACAAAATGCCTTTCTAACTTCCAGACTTTCGATAAATATTGAGACATGGTTGAATTAGAGCACTGTTACTCCTTTTCGATCTGATTCGCGACTAACTGAGAATCACCTTTCACGAGTAGTCAACGAATCCTGAGTGCTTTCGCTACTCAAAAACCAGCCAGTAAACCCTCGTACTCTGCCACATTATTAATAGTAGGGAAGTTTAACTAGATAGAGTATTTTAATGTCTCTCTGGTTGGAGAAACCAAGACCACCCCAGCCCCTAAGCCACTTAAAGCTAAAGATCCATCGAAGTACATATCCACTGGTAGTGGAACTCGTGCTTGGGACTTTGCATTGGCTCAGGGTTTGTCGATTCAGCGACAAATTCTGCCAAGATCTGGGATTTTATGGCCGTTTGGGACACGAAACGGAGGTCAAATTCCCTGAGTTTAACCACCCATTTAGCAACGCGTCCCATTGCTTTCCTGTAATGGCACAGTAACCTTGTTTGCCTAGAAATAATGTTGCAACTTCCTTGAAGATAAGATGAAGGCATATAAAAGTTTTTGGACCTAAGGGTAATGCTCCTTCGGCCCATTTAAGACTTTGCTTACATAGTATACTCCTTGTTGAGTATTTTCACATTCAGTGACTAGTACTGCACTTACCACTTGTGGCGTAGCAGCCAAGTACAAAAAGAGTGGCTCATCTGGTTGTGGAGAAACAAAGATTGGAGTACTCGTAAGATATCTTCGAATGCTTTGTTTACCTCCTCAGACCACTCGAAACCCTCATGCTTGCTAAGAGGTTTAAAGAAAGGGAGTTATTTTTCTTCAAAGTGGGCTATGAAGCAACTTAACGATGCCATGCACCTTGTGAGTTTCTGGACTTCCTTCTTTGTGGTCGGAGGGCGCATCTGATCGATGGCCGTGATCTTTTCAGGGTTGTCTTCAATGCCTCGAGCAGAGACAAGGAATCGAAGTAGCTTCTCGAAGAAACTCCGAACACACATTTATCAGAATTGAGTTTTTAAGCAGTGTTTTCTGAGGTTATCGAAAGTTCTTGCAGGTCGGAGATGTGATTTCGAGCCCTTATGCTTTTTATGACCAGATCATCAACATAGGCTTCCAATCTACCTAGTTGAGGATAAAATGTGTTTTGCGTAAGGCGTTGGAAGGATGCACCGTCATTCTTTAATCCAAATGGCATTTTGACATAGCAAAAAATTCCAAATGGAGTAATGAACGAGGTCTTTTCTTCATCATCGAAACACATACTAATATGATGATATCCAAAATATGCATCTAGGAAACTAAACATATCACAACCAACAGTAGAATCAACTAATTGGTCACTACGTGGAAGGGGAAAATCATCCTTCGGACAAGCTTTATTCAAGTCAATGAAATCTACGCACATTCTCCATTTACCATTAGACTTCCTAACCATTACAGGATTAGCCAACCACTCGGGGTGGTCGATCTCTCTTATGAAAGCTGCTTTACGTTGTCTAGTTTTGACCGGTTGGCTTCCCGTCGGCCAGGGGCGGAGAACAACAACTCTTGTTTGACGGGCTTCTTATTAGGCCGTAAAGCTAGTCTGTGATTGATTACCTCCCTGGGACCCCGGGCATATTGGATGTCTGCTGTGCAAATACATCTGTGTTTGCCCAGAGGAAGGAAATGAGCGTGTCTTCCTATGCGGGATCAAGACCGACCCTACCGCACCCTATCGCTGCCTTGCTACGACTGCTGCCACTCCTTGGCCGAAGGCTGCTGCTGCTTCTGCCTTCACTGATGAGGAGGAAGCAAGGAAGAGCAAGGAAGAAGGAAGGGCAAGAGGAATAATAAGGGAAGCTAGGGTTTCACGTTCCTGTTGTCTCTGTCGTCCGATTTCGAGGGGTAACGATCTGGAAAATTTTGCTATGATGTTAGATTGGCATTTAATCAAAGTTTAGGGTAGATAAATAGTGGGCATTGGTGGTTTGGTTATGCCCTGTTTCTGTACAGTGTGCTGCTGAGCCTTGTGAAGGAATTTTGGGGTATCTACGTCCTGTTTCATAGCTTTGCCATGTAATGAATAATGTAGGTCATTGTTTAATCTTGCCATAGAGTGCAAGAACACTGGTTTAGTTGAGAGATGTAAAAGTTATGGCTTCAGGAGCGCTGCTATCTAGAATTCCATCGCCATTGGTAGCAACCGTGTTGTTTTCCTTATTACCTATAGTAATTGGTCGAATTAAATTATGGTCATAACTACGAAAAGTTAGGTAATTTTTCATAGTCTCCAGAAGTGGTAAGGTTTGCTACTTTTTATGCTGTAGAAAAATAGATATAAAATTGATAAGCCTACTAATCAGTAGTGCATCAGATTAACCTTTGGGGTTAAAAACAAATGCTTAGACAACATATTTAGGGAGTTTTCATAACTAGGAAAGTGTAGCAAACTTTGTGTAGATTCCAGAATTCATATGGTTTACTATGTTTGGATTTCAGAATTAGAAGTTATGGTTGTTTGATAACTGGGACAGCGGGTGGGTTGTCTGGTGAAGAGTGGTTAATTATGTCAGGTTTGAACGTTGGAGCGATGTTGATTTGTTTTATGCTTTTGTACTGTTGTTGCATGTTTTTTAAGTGAATATTGGCTTTGTCCAGGTGGTGTTGCTTCGGGTTCGATGCTGCCTTCATATGGTAGAATTGTAGACATCGGTTTGTGTGTCATTTGTCTTTATAGATTAATTTGCTATTGTATAGTTATGATTTATCCATACTTATTACAATGTCTTGATGATGATATGACTGTTGGAGTTGAGTCACTCAACTCCTAATCTCTTGGAAATCACTCACTGATTTCTTCTCTCTACTTGTGTCCCTCGACACACACATACGAGAGAGACACATAGGAGTTAAAACACCCACACACACGTAGAGGAAGAAAAGGATGTAAGTGTGTCGGGCTGCATCTCCAAGTTCCTGTGTTACTACTCGTCTTCCTCGCGTACATGTGTGTGGGTGTTTTAACTCCTATGTGTGTGTCTTCGTGAGGGTCACAAGTGAAAGAAAAAAAATTAACGAGTCTCGTGTGTTCCCTGGTGCAGCTGTTGCTGTGCTGAATGCTCTCTGTGTGTATTGTTGTCTTTTTCTCCAGTGTGTTCGCGTGTGTCCACCTTCACGTGTGTGAGATCTCAGGTCTTAATTCTAACATTTGGTACCAAGAGACATAGGAGTTGAGTGAATCTACTCCAGCATTTGGTATCAGAGGGTGGTTAGATCTTGAGGAGATGTTGCCCAACGGCGATTTGGCGACGTGGAGGCCCCATGCAAGGTTGTGGCCGCCGGTGTCTGGTGCTATGGTAGGGAGCAACGACACCAACGACATCGAGATTAGCAGCGAGAGGCTGTGCTGGAGGCCATAAACGATGGTTAGAGGCCGTGTCCATGGAGGTGGTGGTGCGAGGCCGCTGCTAAGAAGAGATGGGGTGAAGTCGATGGTGGCGTCTTGGTTTGAAGCCAGTGATGATCACCGCAAGGTGAGTTGGTGTGAGGCCGATAATGATGACGGTGGGAGGCCGCTACAACACGATGACGGTGTGATGCCGCTAGGAGATGATAGTAGTGCGAAGCTGCTGCACGACGTGCATGAACAGTGGTGCAAGGTCGCAGTGAGATGTGCTGGTGGAGGCCGATGCTGTGAAAACGTTAGAGGACATTGTGGCAAGCCCAATGCGGCGACAAATGATGCGTGAAGCATGGCTTGGCAGAAGTGTGAAGCACGGCTGGCCTGAAGGATGTGAGGAATATGCAACAACATTAAGGGGATAATTGTTAGATTAATCTTGGTTGCAGATTCTTTTTTGGACATTTATTGTGTTGAGTTATGTGTGCACGTCAAGTTTGTTAGTTTGCATGTAGCAGTAGTTCGCCCTGCATGTAGCTCTGCATTAGCAAGTTAGGAGGTTTGTTAATTAGTGGACTGCTTCTAGCGTGTGATGGCGTGAGTTGTGGATCTAGTAAGTAGGGCTGGTGCATGTGGTGATAGCTAGTTAGTTGGTTGCAGCGCGATTGTTTTATCTCTGTATAAATATGAAATTCAGTAATGAGAAGAAGTGTGGCTGGCAGGGGGGCTGTGAGAGCCTTCTGTGGCTTCCTCGTGTTGTTTGGAGTTAGTCCAGCTGCTCCCGTGCATGTGTGTGCTTATCTCATATGGATGTGTGTGTGTCTTCACGAGGACAAGAGAGAACGAGAGACATGAGTTGGGTGATTCAACTCCAACAATGACAATGACAATGATAATGATATGGTAATGATGGTAATATGATGATAATGACTCATGTTAATGGATAATGGAATAAATTACATTCTTACATAATGTCATGAAAGAGGAGGACCACCTTGGGTGGGCATGTGAGATCTACTTTGGTGGTAGGACCCCACGGGAGTGGAGGGATCCGCGGTTCCGTGGAGGATGGGCTGATGAAAGGGTGGACACTTATGGGTGTTCACTTATACTATACCGGTATGAGCCATGAGATGAGCAAATGAGCATGTAGAGTAGAATTGCATTTCACTAATGAAAAGATGATGATGATAATAGAATACATGAAAGATAAGTTTCTTATGTGTATGTCTATTCTTCTATTATGTAGTTGTTGAGTCTTGGACTCATCCTTGCTTTATTGTTGTTTTTAGATGAACATTGAAGACGACATGCATGAGACGGAAGTAGCTATCACAGATCACATGCCATCAATCATGAAGTTATCATTATTTAATTGCTACATTTATACCTAGAGACTTGGTGCATTTATTTAGAGTTTGCTTAGTGAGCATTGATTTCTTACCATGATTATGTGGATCATGAGTGGTGTTGATCGCATAGTAATGATGTATTATGACTATCCTATAGTAATAGTTTATTTATTAGTTTTATTGATAATCAATGTTCCCGAGGGCATGGTTCTGGGCGTTCTCAGGCGCATGGTCCCAAGCGTTCTTAGACGCGAGGTCCCAACTTGTGTTAACATTTATCCTTAATGCATTTATCTTGTTATGCTTGTCCTAGAGTAAACTATTGTGGGTTCCTATTCATGCATAGGTTGCTGTAATTATTAAGTAATTATTGTTTAAATTTAGAGTAAAAAATATATAGGTGACATTCTAGGCTTTTTGTTGAGCTAAGGTGCTACAAAAACCTCTAAGCTACCTCTTAACCTCAAACAAATGCAACCTAAGGTTTTCATCCTCACTTTGCCTCAAAGGCTTAGGTTGGCTGTACGGATTATTCCCTACACAATGTGTTCTTTTGACATTTCTACTAATAAACATGCGGGAGTGTGGGACTAATCCCAACACTGTCTAGGTTTGATCAAATTGGGCTGGGATGTTACACGTCAAGCCCACATGCAAAGGTTCTATCATCTCATCAGAATAAAGGATACACGTAAGCACCCATAATCACCCATCGATACATACCCATGAGTCTGGTGCCAGCTAGTAGCTATCACGCACCTATGCAGCGAAGCTGATGATGCTCTAGTACATGTTTAACACCTAAGGTACATCTAAATCATACCAACACCTAAGCTTTCATCCTCAAGAAACTTAAAAAGGTTTACCAAATTAGTTGAAGTATGTGTCATTGATGATATATTGTTGTGCATGTAATATGTCAATTGACTCCCCTGGCCATCCGAAGAGGATTGTCAAACATTGATTAGGCAAGTAAGTAACTTCGAGTCCTTCAATTTTCTAACATGCTTACAATGTGAAACCTAATTACCATACTACTTACGTGCACAAAATTTTGATGAGAAAGTTAGTTTTGATATCTCCCAGTGGCTGGGGTAGTTATTTTTCCTTATCTTTTGTAACTACTAGTCATCAACCCGTGCACTGCACGGCCTAGCAATTTTTATTATTTAAAAGCATGAATAGAAAAAGTTTATGATGAATATTGGCTGTATTTTTATAATAATATGAACTGCATACAGGGGAAAAATTTCCAACTATGCATTTCAATGTGTATTACTAAAAACATGCTGAAGCAAATTTTCATAGCGTGTTAAACTTAGTTATGTGTTAAATATGCGCACGGAGAAAAAAAAGCTATAGTTACTTAAGATTTGTAATAAAAGACAGTAAAATATGTTTTCAAAAAAGTTATAGTCCACCAGTTGCATTCTCGTCACGACCGTTCGATCGTTGCAGTCCATCGGCCCTCCTCGGTTCTAGTGCCCCCTTTTTAACTACGTGTGTGCTCTTCGCGCTGTAACATTCCCGTTTTCGAACGGATAATGGTGTTTGCTAAGTTGGTTTTCGTTTTCCATCGTCTGTCGTTTTTCAGTGGTTTCAAACCCTCTAGCTTCTTTAAGCTCAGGTTTGTGTTTCAACCTCCTTGATTTCCGAAACTCAAATTCAGGTTTGAATTTCTCCTTTAGCAGTTTTTGCCCTCTTTATCTTGGACCTCCTCTGAGACATCTCCAGGATCTCCTTTCTTTGTCCCTATTGGAACTCTCTGGTTTGGAAATCCACCCTCTTAGTTTAGACCTTTCTCTCGGTTTAGACCTCTTTGTTGGTTTAGACCTTCCTCTATCGGTTTAGACCCCTCTATCGATTTAGACCTATTTGTTGGTTTAGACATCTCTTTTGGTTTAGATCACCCTCTCTGTTTAGACCTCCCTGTTGGTTTAGATCTTCCTCTCGGTTTAGACATCTCTATTGGTTTAGACCTCCCTCTTGGTTACGACCTCCCCCTTGGTCACGTGTACCCTTTGTGGTCAGGACCTCCCTCTTGGTCATGACCTCCTCTTTGGTCACGACTTCCTCTTGGTCACGTGTACCCTTTGTGGTCAAGACCTCCTCGTCCCCAGGACCTCCTCCTCCGCAGGACCTCCTTGTCCTCAGAACCTCCTCCTCCACAGGACCTCCTCCCCTTCAGGACCTCCTTGTCCGCGGGACCTCCCCTTTTGCAAAGACCACCCTCCTGGTCAAGACTACCCTCTTGGCATTTTTGCAAAGACCACCCTTTGGGTCTTTTTGCAAAGACCACCCTCTTGATCAAGACCACCCTCTTGGCATTTTTGCAAAGACCACCCTCTGGGTCTTTTTGCAAAGACCACCCTCCTGGTCAAAA
Source organism: Phyllostachys edulis (assembly GCA_036346405.1). Taxonomy (NCBI): domain Eukaryota; kingdom Viridiplantae; phylum Streptophyta; class Magnoliopsida; order Poales; family Poaceae; genus Phyllostachys; species Phyllostachys edulis. The sequence continues at coordinate 81,125,000 of CM070545.1, read as the reverse complement.
CCACCTTCTGGTTCACGACCTCCCCTTTTGCAAAGGCCACCCTCTTGGTCAAAACCACCTTCTGGTTCATAACCTCCCCTTTTGCAAAGACCACCCTCTTGGTCTTTTTGCAAAGACCACCCTCTTGGTCAAAACCTCCTTCTGGTTCACGACCTCCCCTTTTGCAAAGACCACCCTCTTGGTCAAGACCACCTTCTGGTTCACGACCTCCCCTTTTGCAAAGACCACCCTCTGATTCACGACCTCCCTTTTTGCAAGGACCTCCCCTCAGGACCTCCCTCCAGGATCTCCTCAGGACCTCTTCCTCGTTGGACCTCCTCCTCTGCAGGACCTCCCCTTCAGGACCTCCTTGTCCTCAGGACCTCCCCTTTTGCAAAGACCACCCACCTGGTCAAGACCACCCTCTTAGTCAAGACCACCCTCTGGGTCTTTTTGCAAAGACCACCCACTTGGTCAAGACCACCCTCTTAGCATTTTTGCAAAGACCACCCTTTGGGTCTTTTTGCAAAGACCACCCTCCTGGTCAAGACCACCTTCTGGTTCACGACCTCCCCTTTTGCAAAGGCCACCCTTTGGGTCTTTTTGCAAAGACCACCCTCTTGGTCAAAACCACCTTCTGGTTCACTACTTCCCTTTTGCAAAGACCACCCTCTTGGTGAAAACCACCTTCTGGTTCACGACCTCCCCTTTTGCAAAGGTTTTTTTTTTTGCAAAGACCATCCTCCTGGTCAAGACCACCCTCTGGTTCACGACCTCCCCTTTTGCAAAGACCACCATCCTGGTCAAGACCACCCTCTGGTTCACGACCTCCCTTTTTGCAAGGACCTCCCTCCAGGACCTCCACAAAATGGGCATATGCAAATTAATGTGGCAAAGACCAATGAAGAGCATGCTGAAAGAAAGGCGCTTTTTTTTTTTTTTTTGCTATTATGCTTGTTTCTTTCTTCATGCGACATTATAGCTCCACAAAACGGGCATATGCAAGTCGGTCTTCCAAAGTTTGAGACTTGAGTTGTAGGTGCACGAGTTTTCCCACTTTTCTTCATGTCTTGTAACTTTCTTCTATTTTGTCAACATGATTTGCTTATTTGTCTTCTTGTAGCAAACTCAGCATCTGTTGTTTGTTTGGTGAAATTAGAATCTTCCCTAGACTGTGAATTATTTGATGAATTTGATGCAAAGCTGATATCTCTAAGTTGTTCGTTGGACAGCAATCTTGCACGTTTGTTGCTTTCCCTCTTGGTCTTTTTGCAAAGACCACCCTCTTGGTCAAAACCACCTTCTGGTTCACGACCTTCCCTTTTGTAAAGGCCACCCTCTTGGTCTTTTTGCAAAGACCACCCTTTTGGTCAAGACCACCTTCTGGTTCACGGCCTCCCCTTTTGCAAAGACCACCCTCTGGTTCACGACCTCCCTTTTTGCAAGGACCTCCCTTGACCTCCTCAGGACCTCCCCTCAGGACCTCCTCAGATTGGAGAACAACAGAACAACAATCAGATTAGAGACCAACAGAACATCAACTGCTTGCTGCATGAGATTGATTTTGGTGAAACCTAGCAATCGATGGGGGGAAACAGCAACCGTTTTAGCGATTATTGTCAATTTTTTCAATGTGTTCTGTACATGAAGGCACCCTCTGTTTATATAATATTGAAGTTTTCTCTTAGTAACCAAATCGATTAGGCTCTCCAGCTTGTGTTCGGCTATTTTTTGAGTCTGTGTTGGCTACGTGTTGGCCTTAGTAGCCATGTAACGTGTATATCTGGTTGGGCTATAGGTTAGTGTTCGATTGTGTCATGGGACCAAGCCATAAGCATTGAAGGCATTGTCTCTAGCTCTCCTGGTTGTGTTCGGCTATGACATCCGAGTACATGCAGGATACCGGTTAATAAATCGAAGCCGTAGGTTGTACCACATGATAAATTGGATGGTTAAGATTTTCCCTTTTACTCTGATTAATGTGGGAATTTCTAGCCTTTTTCTTTTTCTCCGATTAATGTAGGAATTTCTAGTCTTTTTTACCTCCTAGGATTAATATGGGGGCTTCTAGGAGAGCCCCCGATTAGTATATGTATAGATTTGTACAGTTTTTCTAACATGCTTACAATGTGAAACCTAATTACCATACTACTTACATGCTGAATGGAAATCTTTTGATGATATTTTTTTTTTAAAATGTACCTTTTCATGCTATGGAACCAATTCTCCCTATATTCTAGCAGTAGGGCTCTCCCTGCTGTTTTTCCATTAAAAAAAAGTACGTGCACAAAATTTAGTACATACCACTTATTGCCAGGATTGCGAAAGAGCACTCAAGCTCCCCACCTAGCAAAAGTACAACGTTAACCCTTTTACCACTATGAAAATTTAGCCCTTCATCTTGTCCAGCAGCATACAAACTCCTATGTGTTGGCAAGGATGGGAGCAAGAGGTTACTGTGGGGCAGGAAGGAAAGAAGGAATGCCGAGAACTTCAAGGTGGGAACTAGTGGTGGGGTTGCTTGCTTGCATCGGAGGAGCTCATCGGCTGCCGAGGTCGAGATGGTCGAGGGGGCTCACTAGATGGAAAATATTGAGGAGCAAAACAGTCCAATAGTGATAAAAGGGATATCATTGTTGTAGCTTTTGGTTGTTTTGTACTAGGCAGAATGTTTGGGTGGTATGTTTGCAAATTTGTCAAAATTGAGTGGCATGTAGATATGTTTTTCTTACATTTTTGTAGTGCATACACATCACAAAAAATTGCATTGCATCATGGTACATATAAATAGTGGGATAAGCTTGTATGTGGTAGGAACTGGATCCTTGGTCACTGATGTCGCCATACTCATTATTTGTGCATTGCTACTTAAAGTAGTAGGAAACTATAATGGCAAGATTATACCAACCTCAACATAAAAACTGAAGGCAAGCTTGCATATAAGCAATAGAATCCAGAATGATGTGTACCTGTTTTATGAAGAAAAACATTAGTTTTAGACAAAGATGATAACATTGAAAATTTAGGTATCAAGAAAATGTCAGACTTACTTAAGAAATGAACATGTGTCCTCATACATGCCCCGGGCAACATATAACTTTGGCTGATTAATAAAAAACATGTGTGAGAATTGAACCGACAACTACAAATAATTCTGCTGAGAATACATGTAGATAGATCTAGTCAAATATACCTGAGTCCACCACAAAAGAAATCTAACAATGCGATAATCTGAACGCTCCAATGCCCTTCGAATGGGTAGAAATATGAAAAACAAGGCACTGAATATGTTCGGTAACATGTAGAGAGCAACTGCAAAATTATAAACCGATACGCTTTGCCAATTTCGAATCCAATTACTGAAGAACTCGATAAGGCCTTTGGGATTTTGAATAGAACTTGAGTACGTTGTTGGAAGAATTATCAACCAAGCAATAGCTACAATAAATTTCAGAATACATCGTATCATCTGCAAGCACTCCAGACTCCTCCAAGCCTTAAAGTTAAGACCTATCTCAAGTGTGGCTGAAAAAGTTTAAGAGACCAAAGTTAGAAATTGTGCAGCATTTTGAATCAACAACAAGAGCCAAAGTAGTTTCAAATTCTATTGAGATGCCATAAACAAATCAAAATTAAGCCATACTTTCTTAAAAATTTGGAGTAAAACAACTAAGTAAGGTTACAAGATGCATAAAGTTCTTGAGTCCTAAAGTACATTCGTACCTTGAAGGAAGTTTAGAAATGCAGCTGTTATGAATATTGTCAACACATTTCTGAAAACAACTGGTTCAAAGATAGAAGAAGGTGATCCAGTAGGGCTCCAGGCAATAAATACCATGGCCTACAAGAAAAGAAACACATGATATGACAAATAATGAAAAAACATAACAACTTTTTATTCAATGACAGGCCAATAGATGTACCTGGAAAGCTAATATAAAGAAAGCCCACATTCGATCAAAGCTTCTGAATAGATGCAGAAATGTACGAACTTCAACAAAATTAGTTTTGGAAATCCTCCGTCTGCTAACTGCATGATCATGTTGCTGCATGGTGCATACAGGTAAAGTTAGTTCCATTCTCTTACCAGATATATGTCATGTGGGACTGGGTTTATCACTAGCGCCATAAGGTCCTGGTCCAACCGACGGCATCCTAGGGCTAGCTAGCCATCTTTACTTTGCTTGCAAGTTAGGATAAGATCCTTAAGATCAGATTTGTTGAGATCCTTCCAATCTCTTTATTTGGAAGTTTAGATTTGTTAAGTGTTTCTATTTAAGGGGAGAAGATCAAGGAATAAAGCAAGCAGGATTAGTTTATCTCTAATCTTTCTTCCCTAGCTCTCCTTCCCATTTGCCGAACCCTCCTCCTCCTTGCGCTTCCCCTCCCTCCACGCCACGACTCCCGGGCGTAAGCCCAGGGCTAAACCACCTATGACACACACATATCCTATTCGTTCTCTTCCTGAAACACGTCACAACTTGGTATCAGAGACAGGCGCTTTCCTTGATGGCGGGTAGCGGTGACATCGTGGCCACATAGCTAGCCAAGATCCTGGTGAACATCAAGAAGTTGGACATCATTGAAGCAAAACTGCATGATCTGGAGCAGACACAACAATCACAATAGACCGTCCTCACCCGTCTCGAGCGTGGCAAATCGGTCGCTGCCGTGAGCGATGGCCCCGGAGCGCTCCCAAGGAACCACCGCCAGTTCCCAACGGCGAGCGTGCTCCTCCTCGCTACTACAAGTTGGAATTTCCCACCTTCAACGGCAAGAGCGATGCGCTTCCTTGGATTAATTGGTGTGAACAATTTTTTCGTGGGTAGTAGACGCTAGAGGAAGAAATGGTGTGGCCTACCGCCTACCACCTCATTGACGGCGCCCTGCAATGGTACTACAGGTTGGAACGCGATGGTGGGACACCAAACTGGATGTGCTTCACCGAGCTCGTCAACCTTTGTTTCGGTCCTCCGCTACGCAACAACCCCTTGGGGGAACAGGCCTCGTGCAGACGCATAGGCACGATCACCAACTACCAGGACAAGTTCCTTACATTGCTCAATCGGACAGGCTCCCTCTTCGAACAACAACAGATTCTGTTGTTCACCATGGGGCTCGACGATCCATTGTGCATCGATGTCAAGCTCCAATGCCCGCTTAACTTGGAGGTGCCCATGAGTCTGGCTAGGGCATATGAGCTCCGTCAATAGGTGGCGACTCCACTGCCTCGTGCTTCCGGACGCCAACACACCTATCATCTACTAGCGTTGACGGGTTCCCTAGGGGCAGCCACCCCCACTAGCGCACCTTCACCAGGCATGCCGCCGCCAGCACTGCCGGGTGCACTTCCGGTCGCTCCGACGGGCGACCAGTACATTCACCGCCTTACGGTGCCGGAGATGGAACAACGAAAGCATCTGGGCCTCTGCTACAACTGTGACGAGAAGTTCTCTCATTTCCACACCAGCCAGAACCTCTTCCTTATGGAGATTGATTATGGTCTCGACAACAACGAGCATCCCGAGAATCTGGAGCTCCAAATCTCCTTCCTTGTGCTCGTAGGTGTTCGTACTAGCTAGACGATGCAGGTCGAACTCCGACTCGACAACTCGGTCCTTGTGGCGCTATTGGACTCTGGTTCGACACATAATTTTGTGTCTATTGAGGCAGCCCGCCGGTCAGCCCTATCCTTCTTGGGTTGCGACAACCTATGGGTGGTTGTGGTAAACGGCGAACGGGTCACCTGTGCTAATGTCTATCCCAAAGCCACAATCACCATCGCCAAGGAAGTTTTCCTCATCGACCTCTACGAAATTCCGTTAGGTGGGTACGACATGGTTCTCAGCACACAAAAGCTTGCCACACTGGGCCCCATCCTATGGGATTTCAGCATCCCCACCATGGCGTTTTGGCGGCACGATCACCAAGTCCAGTGGAGCGGCATCCGTGAATCGGTACACAACACAAAACTGCATGCATGCGACGGCCGTGAGCTCTTCACCGAGCCTACAGGACTACCACTCGCGCGTCCGAGCGACTACTGTATCCACCTACTTCCGGGTACAGCGCCGAAGGCCATCAGCCCCTACCGCTACTCGGTCGTCCAGAATGATGAGATTGAACGCCAATGCTAGCTGATGGAGGATCAAGGCCTCATTAGCCGCAGCATGTTCGCCTTCTCCTCGCCCGTGCTGCTAGTTCAAAAACAAGAAAACTCCTGGTGCTTTTGTGTTGACTACCGTGCCCTCAATGACAAGATAATGAAAGATAAGTTCCCTATACTGGTGGTTGATGACCTACTTGATGAACTCAAAGGCACCCACTACTTCACAAAGCTCAATCGTCGCTCCGGCTATCATCAGGTTCGGATGCACTAGCTGGACATCAATAAGACGATGTTCTGTACTCACAACGGCCTCTTCGAGTTCCTTGTCATGCCATTCGTCTTGATAAATGCGTCGGCCACGTTCCAGGCATTGATGAATGACGTTCTCCAACCCTTTCTTCGTCAATTTGTTCTCATTTTATTTGATGATATTTTGATCTACAACACATTGTGGTCCGAGCATCTACGACATCTTTGGGCAGTTCTTGTCGTTCTTCGCCAGCACAAGCTCTCCCTCAAACACATTAAATGTTCCTTTGGCGAGCCATCCGTGTCCTACTTAGGGCACATCATCTCGGCTGCCGAGGTATTCATGGACGACCAGAAGGTCTAGGCCGTCATGGCCTGTCCGACCCCCAAGACGGCCCGTGTGATGTGTGGTTTCCTGGGCCTCGCAGGGTACTATCACAAGTTCATCAAGGCTTACGGGGCGATCACTGAACCCCTCACACAACTACTCAAGAAGGAAGTGTTGGTGATATACCCTAGAGGCAATCATAGAGATGATGGTATCATGTCTATGTTTATGAGTTATATAATAATTGTTATTATGTTCCTTGGATGAATTATTATTTATACAGATTAACAAGTATGTAATTTGTTGGTGAAGCTCTTTAAGTTATATGATGACATTCTAAATGTATCCCTGGTCGGATGTCACTAGTCGGGACACTAGTGACTTATTGACCAACACATCTATTGATTGATGACCATATTTCACCATTCATGGATATGGGGATATCGAATCAATAATGTGAACACATGTTAGAGAATATGGTGTTAGATTGACCCACCTTGAGACACTATTGAGATTGTCATGATTTTATGTGTCATTAGTTGGTCTCAAGCAATGATGATGTATAATCCTTAGACCTGAGATCAACATGGTTTCCTATATGTGTAATAGTACACTTAGGGGGTTGCCAAATGTTACTCCGTAACTGAGTAGTTATAAAGGTAGCTTTCAGGTATGCTATGAAACATGCGGAGGGATGTGACTGGTCGGATATGAGATTTGCCCCTCCTAACATAATAGGAGAGATATCTTTGGGGCCCTTCGATGTGGTCGGATAAAGAAAGTGAATGACCATGCCACTAGTGGTTGAAGAGTCGACCACATGAAGTTTTCTGTCACTAGATCGAGAAAGTATTGAATAGTCAATGGATGACATATATCTCACTTAGAATTCAACCAGATATCATGAGGCAAAAGGAGAATATGCTAGCAGGTCATTTTGTTCGACCAGATACTAACTGGTCGTATGGAGATACAGATCGGTCGTGGAGTCGGTCGACATGATCACTAATCGGTCGATTTAACCGATCGTAAGGAGTTACGAATTGGTTGTGACTAAACGTGAACTGGTCATATGGAGATACAAATTGGTCGTAAGTGATATGGACCTGGTCGCATATCATATTGCATAAGGTTCGTCCGATATGATATTTATGTGTATTCGAGAATCATTATGTCCTGCTAGGAACCACTAACGGTTTGTGGTCGGAAAGTAGTTTCCGAGTCACAGCCGATTACGCATGAACCTACATGGTCACACACTTAATGGGATGGAACAAACCAATTCAGATAGGATCCGTTAAGGGCTCTTTATAAGGGGATGCATGTGGCTATTGAGACGTAAGAGAGTTGCCCTACCAAAACTCTAGCCGCCAAATCCCCGAAGGCCCTACCATGCGCTTTGGTGCTAGTACACCGGCATACGGCATTCCACCCCTGGACGTGTGGATACCGTAGAGGCATTGCTGCGACTGCTGCTGCGCTGATCGAGGATGACCCACAATCTACGCAAGGAACATGATAGATTGCTGGAGGAGACGATCGGTGCCGAGGACATTGGATGATCGACTAAGATAGCTACATTGACTCGTTCGACATTGGACCAGGCTGCTCCAACTCTTCTTCTGCTGCTGCATTGTGCGTCTAGTGGTAACGATCTATGATCTCTTGTTTGCATGGCTTCCTGGTTTACTTGGTATGATTTTTGAATTGCCAGCTAGTATAGCCTACCCGTATCCCTACAAGAAGGATTCTCATGGTCACTGGCGGCACAACAGGCCTTCAAGACTTTGAGGACGACCCTTACGTCTGCACCAATTTTGCAACTTCTGGACTTTACCTCCCGGTTTGTTGTGGAATGCAACACTTCAGGGACATGACTTGGTGCCGTCCTTCACCAAGGTAGTGGCACCATCGCCTTCTTCAGCCGACCCATCGTAGCCCGTCATCACATATTTGCAGCATATGAGTGCGAGCTCATTGGGTTGGTACAAGCTGTGCAGCACTAGCAGACTTATCTTTGGGGATGTTCGTTCCTCGTCCGCACAAACCATTACAGTTTGAAGTTTTTGCTGGATCAGCGCCTAGCGTCGATTCGCCAACATCATTGGGTCAACAAGTTGATTGGCTTTGATTTTTCGGTGGAGTATCGACCGGGACGACTTAATATGGTCGCCGATGCACTCTCCTGTCGTGATGCGGACATCAGCGCATCTTTCACTTTATCGACACCGCACTTCAACCTCTTCGATGCGGTCCACAAGGCTGCCTCCTCGGAATTGGCATTGGTGGCCCTCCACGACCAGATCACAGCCGGTGAACTTGGCACTCCTTGGACGTTTGTGGATGACCTGGTACTCTTCAACCGACGTATCTATATTCCGCCGAACTAAACCCTTCTTGGGGATGTCCTCGCCGCCGCCCATGATGTTGCTGGTGAGGGCGTCTAGAAGACTCTGCACCGGCCCAGTTGGTGGTGCAAGATTATGTCTGGGCATGTGCGACATGCCAACGCAACAAGATGGAGCACCTCCAACCCGCGGGGATATTACAGTCCTTGCCAATTCCTTCTCACGTGTGGGAGGATATTACCATGGACTTCATCGAGGGCCTTCCTCAGGTCAGCGGAAAGTCCATAATCCTGATAGTGGTGGACCTCTTCTCCAAGTATGCCCATTTCATTCCATTGGCGCATCCTTACTAGACAGAATCAGTGGCTCACATATGCTTCTCCGACATTGTGCGCCTCCATGGCATAGCCACTTCCATTGTCTCGGATAGGGATCTCGTGTTCACTTCAACTTTTTTGGCGGGGAACCCTTCTAGGCATCTGGCTCTCAGTTACACATGAGTTCCGTGTTTCATCCTCAGTCCATTGGACAATCGAAAGCCGTCAACAAGGTCATCTCCATGTACCTACAATGCATGACCGGTGATCATCCACGTTAGTGGGTTCGCTGGCTTCCATTGGAGGAATATTGTTTCAATACGTCCTTTCATTCCGCTCTAAAGGACACGCCATTCCACATCATCTATGGACATGAGCCTCCCTCTATCTACACCTACGAAGAGGGTGATGCTCGCAATGTGGTCGTGGATGCCACCCTTTAGGCCCGCGATGACTTTCTTGCCGACGTACAGCACTGGCTCCAGTAGGCTCAACAACATGACCAACTATAATACGACGACAAGCACCGTGCCCTCGCCTTCTTCATCGGTGATTGGGTGTGGCTGTGGCTCCATCATCGGGTGGCCGCCTCATTGGGGGCTGCTCCTAAGGGAAAGCTTGCTCCCAAGTTCCACGGGCCATACCGTATCATCGCCAAGATTGACTCTATCACTTATCGCCTCCTCCTATCAGCTGGTGCATGAATCCATGATGTTTTCCATGTTGGCCATCTTAAAAAGTACCATGGGACTTCGCTTGATCAACCGCTAACTCTTCCTATCCAGTCGCATGGGAAAGTGATACCTATGCCGGAAAAGGCTATTCGTGTTCGCCTTTCCTGGGGTGTCCGTCAAATTTTGATTTAGTGGCAAAGCCAGCCAGCGTTAGCTACTTCCTGGGAGGACTTGGTTTCTTTTTCAGAAGCTACCCATCCTTTATTTCGAGGACGAGCTGCTCGCTGAGGGGACGCCGTGGGGGATGTCATGTCGGGTTTGGTTTATCACCGGCGTAGCCTAGGGCTAGCTAGCCATCTTTACTTTGCTTGCAAGTTAGGATAAGATCCTTAATATCAGATTTGTTGAGATCCTTCCGATCTCTTTATTTGGAAGTTTAGATTTGTTAAGTCTCCCTATTTAAGGGGAGAAGATCAGGCAATAAAGCAAGCAGGATTTGTTTATCTCTGATCTTCCTTCCCTAGCTCTCCTTCCCATTTACCGAACCCTCCTCCTCCTCCTTGCGCTCCTCCTCCCTCCACGCCATTGCTCCCGGGCGTAAGCCCGGGGCTTAACCACCTACAACACACACATATGCTATTCGTTCTCTTCCCAAAACACCACAATATACTAAATTTTGATCAAATTTCCTTCAGGAATATGGATTGAACCATTGAATGCAAATGCACACAAGTCCACCCTAAGTCTAGATTATGTGTAAGCCAGATAGAAAATAGAAAATTAAGGGAAAAAGGAAACAAAATGAAAACATACAAAATGGTTAAGTGTGTTGGTTTTTATTTTTCGGACAGTAACAACCATATATGCCTTACTGGAGGGACAAATGTGACAATTTTTTATAGGGACATTTAAAAAAAAGAAAAGTAGGATGTTTCATTCAGAGTGGCATTAAATCCTCTTAAAATATAAGCATATAAAACAATTATCAAATAAAGGCACTTAAGAACATCGATTAATCCTTGGAAAAAAGGAACATCCATTAGCCCTCACAAAAAAGGAAAATCAATTAATGTGATATCTCCCAAAAACTAATGTGACTTCCAAATCAAATGCATTCCTTATATTTACACTCAATAAAATCTTATAAAATGAACTGCTTTGCCATTGTGTTTGTGCCCTACCCATTTCCTCACTTACTATTTACTGCTAGTTTGTTTATCATATTATCCATTTCATTTCCTTGTATTTATTTCATTGTTAATATCTTTCTAATTGCTATCCTTCACGTTTCCTCATCTTTTGGCTGCTAATGTGTTTGTACCTACCATCCTTTTATGTTCACTTGTGTTTTTCTTTGGAGCAGTTTGAGAGGTTGACATTGAATATTCTCAATATAAGAATGCAACCCATCTGTTGGCTACCATCAACACCAAAGAGAGGTAGGTAAAAGCTACCGCCATAGAAGAGAACGCCAACTTGAGCAATCTCACCTTGGAGTTGCTATATAGCAAGCCCAAGACTCATGAGATCAAACGAGTTGATCATCCTAAGAAGCAAAACATGGCTTTGGTACCTGATCCCGCTAAGAGATCTTATGATTGTAACATCCCAAATTTGGAGTTCGTTTTAAGCCTTTAAAAATAAAAATAACCATTTGAGTTTTCTTGCTTAATTCAAAGCTTAATTTGAATATTTAGAAATCAAAATCATTTAATGAGAATAATCTAAACTTCAATTAAATTCAAAATCACTTTATTTGGATTCCTTGAGTTCCAGAGTATTTTATAGAATTTTCTAGGATTTGTTTGGAGTTTATTTACTATTTATTTGAGCTCGATTTTATTTAATCCTTTTTCTGAAATACTAAAATATTTCTTTTTCTGGATTTTTTCTTTTGGGCTGAATTTATTTTTCCTTCCGGTCCAATCCATTCTTCCCAGCTTGTTTCACTCCAGCTGTTTTCCTTTTTTTGCCCCAACCTGTTTTCTTTTCCGTCAGCCGCTTCGTTTCGGCCCAGTCAAGTGTGTGCAACCCAGCTCCTCTTCGCACCACTGTTGCTGCCAGGTGGCCCCCACCTGTTAGGGCTGACCTGCTCGTCCCTAACTCCGTCTCCGAGTCTGACACGCCGCCGCCATCGTGCTTTTCTCCGACCCTCGGCTTTTGCACCTCATACCACGTCGCCTCCATAAACCCTAGCCATCTCTCGAGCAAAGCGCTCTTTTGTCCAGCATCGCAAGGAGGAGCCTGAGCCTGCCGTCATCTCCATCGATGCTTTTCTCTGCCGCTGGTGAGCTCTGAGTATCGTTGTCGCCACCTCCGGGTTCACACCGTCTAGATCTGTCCCGCCACCCCTTCGGTTTCATCATAGCATCGTTGGAGTCCTTCCTTCGCCAAGGACCGTAGCTCGTCACCGCATAAACCTCGTTGTCGGCTACCTCCGTCCTCCTCTGACCTCGATGCATGACCCTTGAGTTCACCATTGCATCCTCTCTCTTCCGCGTTGCTCCACCGTCGCTGCTGTGCTGCCGTTCGCTAGAACCCTCGGTCCCAGAGCGCTGCCGCCATTGCCGTCGACGTCAGCCACCACCTCGCCTCCACCCAAGCACCACCGCAACTTCTTAGCCCACGTGTCCGTCCCCGTCAGCGCCCCGTGGCAGCACGTGTGTCAGACCCGAGCTACCCCTAGCCCTTGTCCTGTGGACGTAGTCTACCTTGGACCGCACCTCTACCTTGTGGGTCCCACCTGTTAGAGCCTATTCCGTGAGCTTGGTGAACCATACACCGTAAACCTCCTTTCCGTGGACCTGGTCTATAGACCATGGGCCCACATATCAATGTATTAAATTTCTTTTTCTTTCGAAATTTCATTCTGGCCGAAATTCCTTTTTCTTTGCTGACGTCATGTTGATGCAGTAATCCAGAATTTTCTTTTGAAAGAAAATTCTAAATCTAAAATAGTGTTATCCTTCTCTTTTTCTTAGATTTAAATCTTTTGAGAGTCTGTTCTCCTTTGTCCGAACTCCGATTCAGTCCGTTCAAGTTCCTAAATTCATCTAAAATCGAGATATTTCTTTTAGAGTTTGTTTTTCTGTTTTTGGATTTTATTTGGATTTATTTGTGTTTCGTATGTTGTTTTCTCTCTCGTTTAGACGATCTATTTCAAGGAGCAGAAGCAGGAGCAAGTTTTGAAGATCAAAGTGTGGTAACTGAGCAAAGACAAAGCAAGTCATAATCTGTTGATCATATTGAACCTATGTTTTCAAAAGTATCTTGTTTTATATTAAATTGCATGCTACTTTTATATCAACTGCTTTTGGGAATAGTTAATCACCTATTTGTCATTATGCCACCATTGATTATTTGAATACCATGAATCATTTGTCACCATAGGATGGTCATTACTAGTTGGACATATTTGTATTACTAACATGGGTATCGTAGAGATGCTTAGTCATGCTTAGTTACGATGTGCTCATGTCACATGTTCAATAATGTTAAATTGACTTAATGAGATATGGAATTGTGGTAGGTAGCAAGTATTTTATTCCCATCCTAGACATGCTCAGCGTCATGATCCTAGACAGGTTGCATCTCTTGCCTACATGAATGTCTCTCATGCTAGAACTGCAAATAGATTCAAGACTAACAACAATGATTCATTTGCTTCTAGAAGACGTGTGTCTCAGTACTGAGTTCCTAAGTCATGTTTAACTAACCCCAGTATTGAGACACATAAATCTTGTGTGCCTTGATTTCAGGTTTGCCACGGAAGGGGGAAGAACACGTGGCTCGTCGACTCCGAAAGGGGGGAGAACACGTGGCTCGTTGACTCCGGCTGTTCACGCCGCATGACCGAATACTCAAGATGGTTCACCTTCTTCACGCGTACTTTTGGTGATGACTTCATCACCTTTGGGGACAACACACAAGGGCAGATTGAAGTAACTGGCTCAATCAGGGTGAATGACATTCATCCTGAAGGACATCGCCCTTGTGGATAAGCTAAGGTATAACTTGCTCTCTGTCTCTCAACTTCTTGATGATGTTTACGAGCCTAGATTTAAGAAAAATGCTTATCACGTGCTTGACTCTGTTGGTGAGCTCGTGTTTGGGATTTCTCGAGTTGGTAGAATCTTTGGGGGTGATTTTTTCGAGTCTCTTGTCAGTTCTCTCAAGTGTTTACTTGCTTCTTCTTCTGAGTTCTGGCTTTGACACAGACGTTTGGGGCACATTGAATTTTATCATTTGACACGAGTCAGCAACCTTGATCTCATGAGAGGTTTGCCAAAACTCAAGGTTGTCAAAGACATTGTATGTGCGTCCTGTAGGCATGGCAAGCAAGTTGCCGCCTCACACCCATCATTGACTATTGTGATGACTGATGGGCTTGGATAGTTATTGCATATGGACATTGTTGGTCCTTCCATGATTCGATTAGTTGGTGGTAAATGGTACATTTTAGTCATAGTCGATGATTTTTCCAGACACTCTTGGGTTTTCTTCTTGGTTTCCAAGGATGAGGTTTTTGGCCATTTGCATGACCTGGTTCTTCGCTTGGCTTGTGAACTCCCTGTTGCCTTAAGAGAAATTCGTAGGGACAATGGCACGGAGTTCAAGAATTCTTCATTTGCATCTTACTGTGCTGAGCAGGGTATTGCGCATTAGTTCTCATCTCCTCACATCCCTTAACAAAATAGCATGGTGGAAAGAAAGAACTTGACCCTGATTAAGATGGCCAGGACCCTGATTGAGATGGCCAAGATGATGCTAGATGAGTATAGCATGTCGAGGAAGTATTGGGCTGAAACTCTTGCAACAACATGTGATGTTGCCAATTATGTTTTCTTGAGATCATCTTTGGGCAAGACATCTTATGAGTTTTGATTTGCAAGAAAGCCTTATGTCTCTTATGTCAGAGACTTTGGTGCTAGGTGCTTCATTCTTAAGACTGAGAACCTAGATAAATTTGAATCTAGAACTTGTGATGGCATATTTCTAGGTTACCCTGCACATTCTAAAGGCTTTTGTGTACTTAATGTTGAAACTAACACAATCATGGAGACTTGCAATGTCACATTTGATGAGACTAGCCCTGGAGCTAGATCAGATATTTTAGGTGACTCACATGTGTTTGAGAGCATCTTTGTGGAGGAAGATGAAGGCATTGATAATGACTGCCTCCCACCTGTATGCATTACTCCTGTTCCAACTAAGGAACCTGCCTCCACTACTCCACCTTTAGTTGAGGCTCCTACTGCTTCCACTTCTACATAAGTGGTACTTGCAGATGTTGAAGATGTTATGTCTCCACCCGGTGCTCTACTTCACATTCAGAGGAGACAGCCACCAGATCAGATGATTTGATATCTTCATGAGTGAGTCACTCGCTCCTAGTTTTATGATCCTAATCTCTATTGCCATTCTACATTTGTTGCATCTTTTGAGCCCCGAGATATATCACATGCTTTATCTGATGCTAGTTGGGTCAATTCCTTGCAAGAGGAGTTAGATAATTTTGAGAGAAACAAGGTGTGAAATCTTGTAGAGCCTCCTATTGGTCATAATGTGATAGGAATCAAATGGGATAACAAGAACAAATAAAGTGAGGATGACTCTGTGATTAGAAACAAGGCTAGGTTGGTAGCTTAGGGATTTAGCCAAGTAGAGGGGTTAGACTTTGATGAAACCTTTACTCCTATGGCTAAATTAGAAGCTATTTGCAGCTTGCTTGTATTTGCTGCATCTAAAGGCTTTAGGTTGTATCAAATGGATGTCAAGAGTGCTTTCCTTAATGTCTATGTAGAGGAGGAATTGTATGTTAGACAATCCTAGGCTTTGAAAGTCCTTAGTTCCTTGACCATGTGTTCAAGTTGCCCAAAGTCTTGTATGGTCTTAAGTAAGCCCTGTCGGTGTTTTAGAACCGAACTTACGTAAAGATTGTTTGATTCGGGGGGTCTCCAAGACTCAAATCACGCAGAGAGGGCGATACGGGGATTTTTATACAGGTTCGGGCCTTCTCCGGAGAGAATAACAACCCTACTCATGTGTGTATGTATTGAGTATATGGTGATTACAAATCAAGAGTGTAAAGCCTTGTACTCCTCCTAATTCTCCTCTCCTCTTCTCCTGATGATCTCGCCTTTTATACACCACTCGGAGTGGGTTGCCGTTTCTCCAGTCCAAGGGACACCTTAATGCTTCAGATAATGGAGCCGTTACTGGAGACTGTTATGGGAGTAGTAACGTTCCCACGTCGCCAGGCAGTTATCACCAGGACAGAGAGTTAAATGATGCTGTTATTAGAGAGAATAACAATGTAATTAACTGCACGTATCTTCAGATATGGTGCAAAAGATTCCCTGATTGATTAGGCCTACATGTCTGTAAGCCTCGTCGACTAGGGGCTAGTCGTAGGAGAGCTTACGACCAGGTGGTGGTCATAGTAAAGCTTACGACCACAGACTGATCGTAGAATAACTTACGATCATGAATCAGTCATAGAAAGACGTACGACTATAGGGTAGTCGTAGGAGGATTTACGACTATAGGATGGTCATAGAAGAACTTACGACCTCCAGCTTCTCCCTTATGAATGGTAAGGGGTATACTCAGGAATCATATGACGGTATTATTATCCATAATAAGAATTACAGATAAATAATTAAATGAGGATTATTAGATCCTCGTTATCTAGCCCCCTAGCTTCAAGTGAAAATAACTTACTTGGAAAAGGCACCGTAGATGATCCTACGATCATTTGATGGTCGTAGAATGATGGTCAAAGGAAAAGCTCTTCGGCCGATATTTCATTTGACCAGAAAAAGACTTGGTCAAGAAAGGTGTTGGAAATCTTACGACTTATAAGATGGTCGTAGAAAATCTTACGACCACCAGGTGGTCGCAGTAGTGTAATCGGAAGAAAAAAAACCTTTCCGACTACTGTTTCATTTGACCAGAAATAGCCTTGGCCAAGAAGGTAATTTCGCTTGAGGTGTAAAGACGGGCTCGGTTTTCTCGAGCAGACAAATTAAAGAATCTCAATCGACTCTCATAGACCTGTCTGTAGTAGCGGTTCTCGAAGAGGTGGCAACCGTTGGGTCGCCATGCCTTTAGCTCAAGCGTGCGGTTATAAATACTTACCATGGGTGAGACTTAGGTTTTTTACCTTTCCCTAAATCACTCCCATTGTTCATCAAGCTCTCGCGCTCTCCACCGCCGACCAAATCGAGTGTCCTTCTGAAATCTTTCCAAATCCAAATCTCCAACTCTTGAGAAAGATGGTCGGAGTCGCCTAGTGGGTCAATCGGAGATGGATGCGACCAAGATTAAGGCTCGTCGCCACGAGAAGATCCCGGCAAGCGGTTCATGAAGTGGATCGAGGTCGCTAAGCAAAGATTGGCCGTCGGGGGAGATTGGGCAAATTCCTGTCTTCCAGGCATTCTGTGAGTGTGGCCTTCGATTGCCTGCTCACCCTTTTCTTACACTCGTACTCGAACACTTTGGGGTGTAGTTGGTGAACCTAGTTCCCAATTCCATCACGATGTTAGGTGTGTTTGTTTACTTGTGCGAGGTCTACCTGGGAATTTCGGCCGACTTGGAGTTGTTCCAGTACTTCTATGGAATGACCAGGCTGGCTGGAGTCGCTGGTAGTTGCAGTCTGAAGCTCCATGACGAGAAGTCGAAGGAGTATATTCAGATGTTTACCCGGTCGTCGTGGCCGGGATGGAAGAAGAGGTGGTTCTACTGGGAAACAACTAGTGAGGACAACCTCTCCTTTGTCGGAAGTCCGGCTGAGAAGATTCCTTCCTGGGATTCATCTTCTAAGGATCTCGGCCGGATCGCCCCTTACATTCAGGCCATCAAAGACTTGAAGGAAGAGGGGCTTACCGGATGGCACGTGGTAAGGGATTTCATCACGCGCCGCATTAGCCCTCTGAAGAAGAGGGCTCATCAAATGTGGAGATATTCGGCACCGCAAGACCCGACCAGAGATTACGAGGAGGGTAAGTAAACTTCGAGTCTTAGCCTTCTTTCTGTTAATTTTAAATTTGGCTTATTGAAAGTTTACTTGCTCTTGCAGAACTCTCACAAGAAGAAGTTGACGCTCGAGTCAAGCTTATTTGCGATAAATCCCCTCTACCGAATGTGGTGGCTCCTCAAATCTTGGCGGTCCTGTCCACAGAGGACAAGACGGAACGTCTAAAGGTAGTCAAGAATTGACTTCATCTTTAGGATCTTGTAGTTGTAGAAAAACTTATGACTAGGTACTGGTCGTAGAAGAATTTACGACCATGCGGTTGTCGTAGAAAAGCTTACGACTAGGTACTGGTCGTAGAAGAACTTACGACCGCTTTGTAATATCTCTCTCTCTAATTTCTGCAGAAAGTAGGCATGGAGAACCGTCGAGACGACAAAGAGGTCGTACTGATGGTTGTGGGCATGACGACGGAACAAGCCGAGGCTCCTCCAGCCAAGAAGCGTCGGGTCGTGCAAGTCGCCGACAAGGGAGGCGCAAGCTCGAGTTCGTTCGATCCGACTAGGCCTTTTGCTAAATTTGCTACAGATTTGGCTGTTGCAGCAGAGGTTACAGCAGTCGAAGCGATCGAACCTCTTAAGCGAAAAGCCCCTAAGACCAAGGTACCCTTCTATCATGACAATAAAACTTTCGCTGTTTCTGCCTCCTGTGGCTTTGTCAAGCAACTAGAAAAGGAGAACTGGAAGAGTTTTATGTCTTTTGTGAAGGAAACCGCCGCATCAAAGAAGGTTCGTGGTCGAGGGTAGTCTTTGCCTTGAGGTGGTCGAGACAGGTCTCGGCCATCTAGAGAGCCAGGAGGCTCAAGAAGCGGTAGTGCTCACTCAAGACCCATGACCAGACGTCGTCGTGGATGTTCCCATTTCTCAACTCAAGTCTCGACCAGACGTGGTTGAGAAGAAGTCAAAGAAATCTTCCTTAGGGAAGGTTTCTTCCAAATTCAAGATCAAATCTGGCACACGAAGGTATGTAAAAAGACAAAAGTGTAAGAACAACATTTACCCTTTGCTTTTTACCATCTGACGTGTTTTTCTTTTTGTGATCTTAGCCCAACTCCTCTAGCCCTCAAGGACATTCCTGTCGAGGAACCCACTGTTGCTTCTTCGACAACCGGAGAAATGACAGTGGCGGTGGTCGAAGGATCGTCCGCCGTCCGAGTGGTGGAAGAAGTCGTTGCTGCCGAAGCAACTGCGACCATGGGAGTGGTCGTAGAGGCCGAGGAGAAAACGACGTATGATACTGCGGAGGCATCAGGCCAAGGTGATGGATTATTGGTTCACCACGCTGGGAAGGAAGTCGTCGAAGACGTTCCTCCTGGTCCGCAAGAATGAGCTACTGATGCAGCTCGTGTCGAAGAAGAAGAAGAAGAATGCGATTTCTTCGACCATTCCTTCGGATTCTTCGGCCCTCCTACCATTGTGGGATCTCGTGCGTTCAGATCTCGTCCTCGAGTTCCTCATCCTAAGGACATTCCCAACAGAGGGAATGTTTTCGATAACGAATGTCTCGAAAAGGTGTGGTGGGACCGAGTCCAGGATATCGATGAACTAAAGAACCCCACAAGAGTAGTGTCTTCGTTCGCTCGAACGACCATGAATGTATGTACCTGCTGATAGGCATTTACATACGTGTCTTTTCTCGCTTATCACTGTCTTCCTTTATGCAGAAAGCTTTGGAACAAATTGTTACTGTTGTTGAATACAACAGACGACAACTTGTCCAGCTACAACAGGAGAAGGCGGAACTCTGCGAGCAGGCAGAAAGATGGTAAGCCACTGTTACTTGTAATCGTTTATGTTTCGATCACTTGTACAACGCTTGTGAGGATTGTCATAGAAGAACTTACGACTAGGTACTGGTCGTAGAAAGACTTACGACTGGAGGGTTGTCGTAGAAAAAACTTACGACTAGGTACTAGTCGTAGAAGAACTTACGACCAGAGAGTTATCGTAGAAAGGCTTACGATCACTCGTTCTGTGTTCTTGTCTACTCTTATCCTCTGCAGGTTTAAGAGCGACGAAAAGACCTTGGCTGATTCGCTCGACTATGAGAAGGTCAAGACGAAAAAGCTAAAGGAGGAGAAAGAAGTCCTCCTGAAGAAGCTCCAGGAGGCAAACTCTATAATTCAAAAGTTGCAGAGACTAATAAATGGTAAGTGCTGAACTTGAGACCGCTTATGGCTTTCCTTTCTTTTTCTAACCTTTATTCTTTTTCAGAAAAGTGGCCAAAACGGGGAAACTTGAAACCGAGGTCAATGAAAAGACCATGGTTATTCACGAGATTACCCGGATTGCCAAAGAAAAAGATCAGGAGGCCAAGTTGTGGGAGGAGCGCTATATAAAGAGCACTGCCTCTCACGACGATGAAGTCAAGAAGTTGGATTCTTGACTTGCAGGTAAGCAACTCTTTAGCTGTGTCTAGTTTTGTTTTCCTTTCGAGGTCATTTTATCTGACTGGTCTTATTCTTTTCAGAACAAGCAGTCGAAATAAAACGATTTCGCGAGGCTTCGACTAGTGATCAGGAGGAGATGAAGGTGATGAAGGTCAACCTTCAAGACAACATTTCTCTCCTGAACAATGTACTTGGTGGGCTACATGTTGGGGGGATTACTCCTCGTGAAGACACGATGATTGCTCACTCGAGTACCATTGGTGATCAAGTCGGAACTCTGCAAGAGTTGGTGACCACTTTGAAGACCAACCAAGCTGATTTGATGAAGGATGCAGCCAAGGGCGCAATAAATTTTGTTTTGGCGAAACTTAAAGCTCAGGACCCTAGTCTTAATCTGCAACCAATCAAGGCCGACTTCGACTGCCCTGAAGCAGAAGCGGAGCGGTTGATAGAGGAATGCAGTTCATCAGCGAGGAAGTCATGGAGAACATGCAAATAGGATCTCCTTCGTCAAAGTAGTCTGTACTCGAGACCTGTAAAGACAAGTTTTTGTTGTTGATATATATAATCCTTTCTTCTTCCTGCAAATCATCTTGTCGAGTAGTTAGTAACTCATAAGATAATGAACGGAAAAAGAAGTTAAGACTAAGAATTGAAGTCAAATTAATAACTTTATCCTAGCCCCGACTATTTGCTTAGTTTATTTGGATAAACTAGGTAAATAGTGTGAAATGGGTTTTAGTTGAGAAAAACAGAGAGGTTTAGCTAACTTATAGTTTTTGATCACGATTATCATGCACTAGTCGAAAGAGTAGGAATGAGTCGACACTAGGAAGTTCCTTCTAGTGGGCAGAACCACGTGCAAAAAGGAAAGGCTTCAACTAGGTGATGTCACCATCTCCGACCAGGGTAATCAAATCAAGAACGGCAACTTGAGTTAGACAAACGTCTGGAGTACCATTAAAAATTTGCTAAACTTATTCCAATGCACTCGGTAGTTCGCTCTGGTAGCAAGAGTTAGAGACATGACGATGCTAGGAAGTTCCTTCTAGTGGGCAGGACCACGTGCAGTGAGGAAAGACTTCGACTAGGTGTTGAATCTTCCTCCGACCAGTTAAAACGAAACGAGTTTACCAAAAGTAGTCGAGCAAATTACTAAAGTGTACTCTGCTTAGAGTGTTTTTCAAAATGTATGAAGAAATAAACTAATGCACTAAGAGTTGGCTTTGAAAATATTTCAACCATGTATTTTGACCCCGAGCTCTTTGTGTTGGTAGCAAAAGTGAGGAATGAATCGACACTAGGAAGTTCCTTCTAGTGGGCAGTACCACGTGCAGAGAAAAAAGACTTCGACTAGGTGATGTTCCTGTCCTTTCGACCAGTGAAAAGAAAGACTGGGTACTGGTCGTAGAAGAGCTTACGACCAGGGGATAGTTGAAAAATTATCGAAGCGCTACTCGAAGTAAGATAATAAAGATATAAAGAACCTGATACTTTATTGTAGGGTTGGTCGGCTACACATAAAATTTGCGTAACTGGTCGATGTTCCAAGAATTTGAGAGAGTCCTACCGTCTTCCATTGCTAGTCGTACCGAACCTGGTCGCATAACTTCGACCACTGTGTAAGGACCTTCCCACTTGGGGGAAAGCTTGTTCCGATTAGACTGTGATTGCATTTTCCTCAATACCAAGTCACCTACAGCAAGGCTGCGAGGTTGGACCTTATGATCGTAGTATTTGCACAGGGCTTGCTAGTAGTGACGCGGATCAACCTCGAGATGAGATTGAATCCTTGGGTTTCCCAATCTTTCACGGTGGAAATTCCCAAACAAATATGAGGAGCACGAGTTACAAGATGCAATTCGCACTAGGATAGATAAATCTCACACCTGCACACACCACAGTACACGGATGAGAAATAGGGATCAAAGATCCAACGAGAAACTCCTAGCACCACAACTAGAAACCCTCACGCCAAGATGAAATCCAAGATTGGAATTCACAAGAACACACATAGAACAGGGACGAACCCTAACGGCCGAAGGCCACACGCATACGTGTTTTTGTATATAACTCAAAACTTCAACTCCCTTACAATGGGCTATGCCCTGGCCTTATATTGGCACTGAAGGGTGCGGCCAAACACACACGACCTAAGGTCGAAACCTACACATGCACGACGCAAAGCCGATTCTTTCTCTAACTCGTGCTCATGTGGCACGTTACATCTTGGACTCTTTTAAAATGGAAACAATCTTAAAGATAGAAACTAAATCATGGATTGATTCCGATCCAAACTGAACCAACATATAAACCGTGTGCTGGGTCTTCCTTATAGAGCACGGTCACCCCCTTTTGTTTCTATCCTGGCTCAGCCTTCATGCTTCCCTTTCTTACTTGCCATGTTTGATTCGGATCACCTAGTCGTGGACTGGTCAAGACCGACGCAGTGAATCACCCGTCATGGTCAGAACCCTTCCGACCGCGGGTCGCAGACTCGAACGTGGTCGTAGACCATCTGGTCGTGGTCGTAGACTACGCCCACCCAGTACTGTTCTTGCCGAGTACTGTTCCCGCCGAGTATCCCTCCCGCCGAATACTATTCCCGCCGAGTACTGTTCCTGACGAGCACTGTTCCCGTCGAGTACTACTCCTGACGAGTACTCCTTCCTCTGAGTGCTCCTTCCACTGAGTACTGGTCGTATACCTGATCGTGAAACTAGTCGTAGATTCGGTGGAACAGGTCGTAGATCTTGTGGATCTGGTCGTGGACCCTCAGAAACTGGTCGTAGACCTTCAGAAACTGGTCGTAGACCCTGCTCTCTTCTGGCTCTGCTTGCACCTGACCCACTCTTGGCCAAATCAGTAACAATGCTGTTTGGTGCCACATCAAGTAGACTGTTGAACGGATTAAGGCTTGATTTCTCTTCTCTTCGAGCAGGTTAATGTCATCCGCTCGAAATTGTTCCTGGATTGACTCGCCAAAGTTTCAATTTTATTGACTCGATCTTTAGTTCGTGGAAGCATGGCTTCGAGACCAAAACTAGGAAAAAAGGTGTTTCACCAGAGTCTGATTAGCGCTGCATTTAACCGCCCATAATATCAATTTAATTCTTGTACCCATGCCCCCGAGCACTTGACAAGCTGATCAAAGACTCGAGTTGTTATTCCCTGCATTATTTGGCCATTCGCTTTTTCGACTACCCCATTGCATTGAGGATGGGCTACAGAGGCGTAACACAGCTTGGTACCCAATTCGTCGCAAAATTCCTGAAATTTTGTGCTCGAAAATTGCTAACTATTATCTGTGATTATTTGACTTGGGACCTCAAACCGAGTAATCACGCATCTCATCATGAACCATTTTGCTACTTCCGTTGTTATCCTGGTCACAGGTTCAACTTTGATCCACTTTGTGAACATATCAATAGCCACAAAGAGGAACTCGAAACTTCCTGGAGCTTTTGGGAACGGTCCTAGGATATCGAGACCCCAGGTCGCAAAAGGCCAAGACAGAGGGATTGTTTGTAATGCCTGAGCCGGTTGGTGTATTTGCCTGCTATGAAACTGGCATTGTACATATTTCTTAACCAACTCTTTGGCATCGTAGAGGGCTGTCGAAAGGCGTTACCGACCAGCGTTCTGTAGGAAGCATGAGTTCCACAGATGGCCCCATGAATGTCATGAAGGAGGTTTAACCCTTCTTTCTGCGATATACATCGCATGAGTACCCCTTGAGTACCTCATTTATAGAGGACCCCTTCGACCAAAGTATACATTTTGGCCTTTCGGGATAAGCGATCTGCCTCAAGATCGTCTTCGGATACAGAACCCTTCTGAAGATACTCGTAGATGAGACTCATCCAGGTATCCTCGTGTTCTAGAGAGGCTGTCTCAATAGGAGTCGTCTCTGGTGTTTCGACCAGAGATGGCTTTTGGAGTTGCTCCAAGAAAACTCCTTTTGGCACTTGAGATCAGGAAGAAGCTATACGAGCAAGCTGGTCTGTGAGGAAATTATCCTTTCGAGGGATGAATTGTACCTCGAAACCGAAAAAAAAAATACTTTTCTAGCTTTTGAACCTCCGATAAGTACCGAGACATGGTCGGATTAGAGCACTGGTACTCTTTTCCAACCTGATTCATGACTAGTTGAGATTCTCCTCTCACGAGTAGTCATCGAATCACGAGTGCTTTCGCAGCTCGTATGCCAGCCAACAAACTTTCGTACTCTGCCACGTTGTTAGTGGCATGAAAGTTTAATTGAATAGCATACTTTAAGGTCTCTCCGTTAGGAGATTCCAGGACCACCCTAGCCTCCAAGCCACTTAAAGTAAGTGCCCCGTTAAAGTACATCGTCCACTGGTGGTGGGAATCGAACTGGGGATCCTGAATAGGTTCAGGATTTGTCCATTCGGCGACAAAGTCTGCAAAGATCTGGGATTCAATGGCCGTTCGGGACATGAAATGGAGGTCAAACTCCCCAAGTTCTACTGACCATTTTGCCATGCGCCCCGCCGCTTCCTCGCTCGAGGACCACTCTAAGGGAAACTCGAGGCGACACAATTATCTTGTACGCCTGAAAATAATGCCGCAGTTTCCTCGAAGACATGAGGAGAGCATAAAGAAGTTTTTGGACCTGAGGGTAACGCTCCTTAGGGCCGTGTAAAACTTCACTTACGAGTAAATCGGTCGCTGTATGTTTTCACGCTCACGACAAATCATCGCGCCATCGCTGTGGCGTGGCGGCTAGGTAAATTAAGAGCGCCTCTTCCGCTTCAAGAAACCAAAACATGAGCACTCGAAGATACCTCTTGACATCCTCAAAGGCGCGTTATTCTTCTTCGCCGCCGAAACCCTCGCGGCTTCATTAGAAGTTTGAAGAAAGATAGTCCTTTTTCTCCCAGTTGTGCGATGAAACGACTTAAAGCCACCATGAATCCTGTGAGTTGCTGGACTTCTTTTTTCGTGGTTGGGGGGGGCGCATTTGAACGATCACCTTTATCTTTTTGGGATTTGCTTCGATTCCCCATACAGAGACAAGGAATCTAAGCAACTTTCCTGAAGAGACTCCGAACACACACTTCTCAGGATTGAGTTTCAGGCGGTGTTTCCTGAGGTTGTTGAAAGTTTCTTGCGAGTTGAAAACATGATTAAGCCGCTTGATGCTTTTTACGAATAGATCATCAACATAGGCTTCCAAATATCGGCCTAATTGAGGTGAAAAAGTCGATTGCATCAGGCGTTGAAAAGAAGCGCCATTATTTTTTAGACCAAATGGCATTTTGACATAACAAAATATTCCAATTGGAGTAATAAACGCGGTCTTTTCTTCATCTTCTAAACATATATTAATTTGATGGTAGCCAGAATATGCATCTAGAAAACTTAACGTTTCACAACCAGGAGTAGAATCAACCAACTGATCGATACGAGGTAGAGGAAAATCATCTTTTGGACAAGCTTTATTGAGATCAGTGAAGTCAACACACATTCGCTACTTGCCGTTAGACTTCCTAACCATTACAGGGTTAGCCAACCACTCTGGGTGGTTGACTTTTCTTATAAAGTCTGCTTTAAGTAGCTTGTCCAATTCTAATATGATAGCATCTCATTGACCAGGTGCAAATCTCCGTAAGCTTTGTTTTACGGGTACTTTGTCAGGCCATAAAGCTAGCCTGTGCTCGATCACCTCCCTGGGGATTCTGGGCATGTTGGATGCTTGCCACGCGAAGACATATGCGTTAGCTCGGAGGAAAGTGATGAGGGCGTCTTCCTATTTGGGGTTGGAAGTATCCCCGATGCGAATAGTCTTCGAGGGCTCATCTGGATCCAGAGGAACCTCTTTGACCTGGTCGTTCAGCTTCAGAGCAGCTTTCGACTTCGACTGCTTGGTCGAAGGCTGTTCCTTGTTTTCTTCCCGGGCTGGTATCTGGCCAACCATCTCGAGGGATCGACAGTCGCATGTATGCGCCATCTTCTTATCATAGTGGATCGTGATTACTCCTTTGGGACCTGGCATCTTAAGACATTGATATCCATAATGAGTAGCCATTAAGAATTTTTCCAAAGTTGGTCGTCCGAGTATGGCGTTATATGCCGTATCGAAATTGACCACATCAAAGGAGATTTTCTCTGTCCTGAAATTACTTGGAGAACCAAATGTTAAAGGAAGAGAAACTTGACCAATAGGTTTGGCCGAAGACCCCCAGTACAATCCCATGAAAGGAGTATCATACTGGTCTTACCTTGGTCCTGGGTACTTGCATCTCGTCCAGGGTACTCGTAAACAGGTTGTTTAACGAGCTTCCACCATCAACTAACACTTGGTTTACCTAACAGTTGTTGATGGTGGGCTCGACCACGATTGAAAAATGACCTGGTCGAGTAGAAGGAATTGGGCAGTCGCCCTTCTCGAAAGAGATGGTGATTTCCGACCACTTCGGCAGCTTATTGACAAGAGGAGGGTCAATGGAGTTTATCTCATGTTCGATAGCCTTAAGCTGTCGTTTTGACTGGTATGCCGATGATTTCCCATAGATATGTTCGATGGTTTGTTCTGGATCTTGGAATAGCATCTCCTCGTTGTCGTCTAACTGCATACGACCACTCGTTTGCGCCTACCTCTTCCAGGGTAGGAAGTGATCCTTTGCTGTTGTAGTAGTCCTTGAGTTTTTGTTGGAAAACTTGGCAGTTGCGAAGGTCATGTCCTTCCTTTTTATGGAAAGGACACTACCTAGGCTTGTCGTTCTTCCGCTCGGGACGCTTACCTTTGCCTTGATCAGGATATTGCTTGGTCGCTCACGGCCAAGACCTCCTTAGAACTATTGGCTTGAGGCTTTTGGCCCTTCGCCTTGTTCTTGGACTTCTTAGTCTTTTTGTCCTTCTTGCTACTTCTGCCTGCCTCTTGAGGATGCTTGTCGTCTCGATCAATGGTTTTTTTCCACTCGACTGCTTCTGCAGTAGTTGCATATCGATCGGCCATCTCGAAGAGTTCAGCGACGGTAGCCGAAGGATTCAAAGCGACATCCTCTGTAATTCTTTTGCTGCAGACTCCCTGCTTGAAGGCTCTGATAACAGATGAGTCAGAAACATCAGGAATTGAGTTCCGAACCTAACTGAAGTGCCTGATGAATTGGCGTAAGGTTTCGTGGTCGTTTTGTCTTATCCTGTGCAGGTCATCCTCTTTTCTAGGGCGATTGTAAGTACCCTGGAAGTTAGCCAGTAGAAGGTCACAAAGGTGTTGCCATCAGTAGATTGACTCGAGTGGTTGGTTCAACAACCATGATCGAGCGGATCCTTCGAGCACAGTCGGAAGGTAATTCACCATGACGCGCTCTCCTCCTCCTGCTGCTCGGACAGTGCTCGTGTAGATTTGGAGGAACTCGATGGGATTCTGAGACCCATCGAATTTTTCCATGTTCCCTGGTCAAAACCGCAGCGGCCAGTGAACTGCTCAGAGGTCAGGCGAAAATGCTCTACATCCGGTAATCACATTATAATGCCTCCTTTGCAGGAAGGATTGATGTCGCCAGGCGATCACACACGACGATACCCAGCTGTGGGCGAACCTGACTTATAATAAGTCTCGGCCCTACGAGGGTAATACTCCTCGTATCTTGTCTGTTGATGCAGACCTCTTGGTCGGAGTGGTTAGCGATCACCTCTCCTGGGAGCTTGTTGATCTTCAGGTGTTCGAAGAACCTTTTTTCGGTTTGGAGAGTGGCGTACCCTGTTGTTGCGTCGATCTCTGTGCGGTGAGTTGTTCGAACGACTGGAAGCTGATGGAGTCGTACCGTTATGACTTCCGGGATGTCGATGAGGGTGCTCAAGTCTGGTCATTGCACTTCGAAGCCTTCGTGCGATCTCTTCAGTGAAGTGGTCGTAGCCGGGCGCTCGGGCAAGCTCTCGAGTAGGGTTCTTGAGCAGGTCGTTGATGTGTTGGAGTTCCTGAGCTTCCTCCGATTGATACTGAACGCGCCCAGAAAGATTTCTCTGAGTTGCTGTTCTTCTCTGTCAAATTGTCTCAGGATCGTCCGTATCTGATCCTTGATTCTGCCTCAATGAAGTGTGATTATCTCGAGGATATCTCACACGCTCATCAGAGTGTTGGTCTGGTTCATCACCTGAGGCGTTCTCGCCATCACCACGAGGGGTTGCAGTGTGTGATCGTGGGGGAGCATTCTTAGTCCTGCCTCTGGGAGAGTGATCATCACCTGAGGGAAGGACGAAGACCTCCCGTTGATGATCTCCACCTACGCTCGAGGCCTCCTTGCTTGAGGAGTAGTCGAAAGACACCATCTGGCGACTTGGAGTAAACCCCTCCAGGAAGGGGAATTTCGGGTTATAACCATCTCTGTTGGTAGGTGAGCCCTGCGATGGGATGGTCGAACTCGCAGGAAAAGCATGTTTGACCCCATCCTCTGTGGGGCTATCATGAGAGACGGTACCACCAGGTGTTGATGAATCTCCGGAATGATGGCTTCCAGGACTTGCTGTGCCAGTCGGACTGCCTTAGATGGACTTGAACATTTGGAGGGGGAACCCTCATAATGTTCTGAGTCTGTCTTGGTGCAGTTCTGATTGTGGTCGAGTTGACCCTTGCCCCCTGAGGAAACTGGTTCCTCAGTTGGATGTACTATTGTGGGGGAGAAGGATCCCTCCTCAACTCCTTTGATGGTAGTGTCTCCTGGATCTGAAGAATGATCTCCGGAGGCGACATTACCATTAGATGATTCGATACTCGGCTCGTAGTCGAAACCGGCATCCATGTCGATATTTGCATAATCGGCCAGGTCGAACCAATTCTCCTCGTTCCACTCTCCTGCCATGAAAGCGTTAGAGTTGGGAGAAATGAAGGAGAGCTGATGACCAAAAGATCCCTACGGTCGGTGCCAACTGTCAGTGTTTTAGAACCGAACTTACATAAAGATTGTTTGATTCGGGGGGTCTCCAAGACTCAAATCACGCAGAGAGGGTGACATGGGGATTTTTATACAGGTTCGGACCTTCTCCGGAGAGAATAACAATCCTACTCCTGTGTGTATTTATTGAGTATATGATGATTACAAATCAAGAGTGTAAAGCCTTGTACTCCTCCTGATTCTCCTCTCTTCTTCTCCTGATGATCTCGCCTTTTATACACTACTCGGAGTGGGCTGCCGTTTCTCCAGTCCAAGGGACACCTTAATCTTTAGATAATGGAGCCGTTACTGGAGACTGTTATGGGAGTAGTAACGCTCCCCACGCCGCCGCTTATCACCGAGACGAGAGTTAAATCATGCTGTTATTAGAGAGAATAACAATGTAATTAACTGCACGTATCTTCAGATATGGTGCGAAAGATTCCATGATCGATTAGGCCTACATGTCTGTAAGCCTCGTCGACTAGGGGCTGGTTGTAGGAGAGCTTACGACCAGGTGGTGGTCGTAGTAAAGCTTACGACCACAGACTGATTGTAGAATAACTTACGATCATGAATCAGTCGTAGAAAGACTTACGACTATGGGGTAGTCGTAGGAGGACTTACAACTATAGGTTGGTCATAGAAGAACTTACGACCTCCAGCTTCTCCCTTATGAATGGTAAGGGGTATACTCAGGAACCATATGACGGCATTATTATCCATATTAAGAATTATAGATAAATAATCAAATGAGGATTATTAGATCCTCGTCAAGCCCCTAGAGCATGGTATGATAGGCTTAAAACCTTCTCGCTTAAGATTGGATTTGTGATGGGAATAGTACACAATACTCAATTAATTCTCAAGCATGGCAATGATTTCCTTCTTGTGCAAGTATATGCGGATAACATTATCTTCGGTGGTTCCTCTAATGCTCTTGTGTAGTTTTTCTGAGATGATATCCAGAGAATTTGAGATGAGCAAGATGAGGGAGCTAAATTATTTTCTTGGGCTCCAAATCAAGCAATGAAAAGAAGGGAACATTCATCCATCAGACAAAGTACACCAAGGACTTATTGATAATATTTGATATCGTTGATGCAAGCCAATTGCCACTCCCATGGCTTCTTCGACTGCTCTGGATCCAACTATGGATCAATGTGAGTACCGTAGCATGATTGGCTCCCTCCTATATTCGATGGCTTCAAGACCAGACATCCACTTCCCCTTGTGCCTTGGTGCAAGATTTCAAGCTTCCCCGAGGAATTCTCATCGTCAAGTAGTCAAACTCATCTTTAGGTACCTTCAGTCAACCCTTCTATATGGTCTTTGGTATTTTTGTTCACCATCCTTATCCATTAGAGGGTTTTTAGATTATGATTTTGCTGGCTGTAGACTTGATAGGAAGAGAACTTTGGGCACTTGTCATTTCTTAGGCACTTCTCTTGTCTCTTGGTCATCTAGGTAGCAATCTTCTGTTGCATAGTCTACTACTGAGGTTGAGTATGTAGCTGCTGTAGCCAAATTATGTGGATGACCTCCACTCTTAAGGACTATGGGTTAGCTTTTGATAGTGTGCCTCTTTTGTGTGACAACATTAGTGCCATTAACATTGCCAAAACCCGGTGCAACACTCTTGAACCAAGCACATTGATATTAAGTATCACTTCCTTAGAGACCATGTTGAGAGGGGGGACATTGTGCTAGAGTTTGTGGAGTCTGAGGCCCAGTTGGCTGATATCCTCATCAAGCCCTTAGATCCTACTAGGTAGCTACCTTGAGGAGTGAGTTGGGGGTAGTTTACCCTTATGGGCTGGTTTGAGGGGGAGTTGATCCTTTCTGATCTTTTCTCTTCTAGTTGATCTTTTATGATCTTCTTTTGGCTTTTGGTGCTTTTTCTTGCATCTCATTGTATCATATTGCATTCATGAAAAATCATAAAAATGATGCGTTGTAAATTTGTAATATAAGCTTTTCCGATTCAACTTTTAATTTGATGAAGCTTTGCTTATTACCCCTGTTGATGTAGCTAGCTTTTGATTGATGCCATGCTAAAGCTTATATGCTTGTCTTAGCATGATTTACTTGCTTAGCTACTTGTTGATGCCTTGGCATGTGTCTTATTGCTTGAATATCTATGCTTACTGTAAAATTGCCAAGTGATATCTAAATTAAGCTTTGTATGAGTTGAGCCAGGCTTTTATGTCCTTTGAAATCTTGTTCATACCTTTGAGTGCCAACTATAATTACTTAGCTTATCTTGAATCTGTCTTGAACTTACAAGAAAATCTTGGACAGTTCATGGCTTTAGCTCAATTTCAGTGCTTTAGGGAAAATCCCTTGTTTACACAAAAAAACATCATGATTGTGCCATGAAGTGAAAATACAAGAAAAAGAAAAACAAGGGAGTGCTTGCAAACGGTCTGTTACACGCCTAGAGCACTCCTAGCTCAAACAGTTATCTGTTACACCCCACTAGAGCTTTTACATGCTAAAAATGCCAAATCTTTGCTTGCAAACGACTTTTTACACCCCGAGAGCAAAAACTGAAAAATCAAATGAAATTGAGCAAGTTTATCAAGTTGTAGGCTTTGTAATGCTTCTAGTGTTCAGTGCTTGTTTCATTATCTTGGGTTACATGTTTACTTTGGCTTGGTTCATACTTTTGCAGTCTATATGATTATCCTCAAGTGATTTCAGTTATTCACTAGACTAAATGGCTCTTTCATATATGTCTTGATGTCAACTTGTATCTTGCCATTGTTGATATGCTAGCTTTCATACTTGATATGTCATGTGCATTAGAAGTTGCTATCTTCTTCATATTGGGTAATCTCCTAAGCTTCTTGTACTCAAAAACTGAAAATTCAAAAATAAAGTCACTCCTATTGCATTCCATGCATGCTCTATCTTATGCTTCTTCCTTGCATCTTAGAACTGAAATATTGGATGAGTGGAAGGTGTGATTCCTTGATAACTCCATTGTCAAAAGGGGAAAAGAAGTGGTAAAAATGCTCAAAATGGGCTTTGCATGCTTTTAGGGGGAGAAAATGGAAAAATTCAAAATTGGGTAGATCTTAGTGAGGGGGAGCATCCCATATGCATTCTTGAGGTCTATTGTCTATTTCTTGGGTTGAATTGCAAATTTGACACCACACTATGATCAAAGGTCAAATTGAACAATTGTTCTCTCATATGGACCCTGAGTGAATTTTTGAAGCCATCTCAGGATTTTGAAGCTTTTATGCACTCCATTGTCTCTACTAGTTTGCTTCTGCATTCCTCAAGCCAACTTGGTCATTTTCATGGCTTTCTCTTGCTTTTGGACCAAGTTGTCTCTTTGCGCAAAACCATGTGAGAGTTTTTCAAAACAACCTCCAATTTGCATTTTTGGGTAGATTGCTAATGTGTTCATCAAGAGAGAGATTGTGGAGATCATGTGATATGATCCTAGTGTGTTGATCAGTTGGCAATGGTGTCGAACTATTTGAAAAAACCCTCAGTTGATTGAATTGTCACGGGCTGTCAGGTTTTGGTGGTCTGACCGGCCTTGGAGTGGCGGTCTGACCGGCAAGAAGTTGGCGGTCTGATCGGCCCAAGGGTGGAGGTCAGATGGTTGATGACCGGCGGTTAGACCGGCTGTAGGTCAAAAAGTTGAATATTAGGGAATGTGTCGGACCTGGATTTCACAAATCCAAATCCTCTGTGAAAACACTGTGCTATTTCCTGGATCAGTAGATAGCACTCACAGATACATCTCTGAATCATCTCACACACGATGAAAACCATACCATTCATTATAGTACAAACATCAGAGTGACATAGACCGCATCGGGTCGAGTTTTACAAAAAGGGCCGAACAGCCCAAAATGATTACATTACAAAAACAGCGGACATTACAGCGGAAGCAAAAGGAGAGGGGTAGAGCACATCTCTCCACAGGCAAGTGACTGGGGTACTCGTGTACGACTGGTATTAACCAAGGACTTGGACAATACTAGTCGTACGTAAGAACCGACGAGCCAGCTAGATCGGGGTGAGACTTAGACTACTCGAAACTAGACTACTCTTCGTCATTGCCTTGCCCATTGACTTCGTGGTCCTCGTAGTAGTCGTAGTCTCCACGATCCACAGGATCTGAAGGGTTTGGGGGAAAGAGCGAGAATGAGCACAACTTCCGTGCTCGTGAGCCAACACGCAAGATGCAATAACATACATGCAAGGCTTGACAAGGGTGGCTCGGGTTCTTTTATTTGCTAAAGCGATGTTTTTCAAATACCATAATTAGGAAATCCTATCACTTAGCATTTTAACCAAATTGCATTTTGTAAAGAGAATAATTGTGCAATTATTAAATAACAGTAGAGGCTACATCCACCTATGCTTATTTTGATCATGGCTACGACCACCATGACTACAACACTAGGTACGACCACCTAGGAGCACTCGAGGGTACCTCTGGCACGACTACAACACTCGGTATGACCATCCAAGAACAAACCAAAATCAGGGTTACATCTGCCCGACCAGTTTTTATCCCACCCACAAAGGTTTTTGAAACAGAACTAACTCTAGCAAGTTCCCATGTCCGCCTTTGACCGTAAGCGCTGCTATTTAAACAGTTTATACTATGTAGAGGTTTGTACATTGTACCCACAAGAGATAATCCACTCATAGCCCCACACGATTCCTTAGTCATGTGGTCGAGAGACCATCACAGTAACTTTTCAAATCATCTTGCCCCTTCCGTCATCTCACCCATATGGGGTTGCGCCCATACGTTGTGCGGGATGTTCACCACAATGACTAGCGCAACTTGCCTCCACTCGCTACAACGACTAGCGTAGCTAGCAACTTTACCTTACCTCGGTGTCCCATTTAAGCCGGAACGCATCTGCCGCTTGCACTACCTCGATCCTCTCCAACAAGATGACTTTCAGGGTTCGATAACTATACTAAGCCAAGTTGCACTTTGCAAACTTGTGGTTGCACATGTTTTACAATGGGAGGTCATCACCGGATTAAGTCCTTAATGCCATCTGGGCGATTCATACCACATTCCACACATTCTTGTGCTACATCTGCACCCACCATCATACCATCCGCCCAGATGTAGTAAAAACAGTTTGGGGTTTTGAGGAGGAAAAGTAATTTATTTCAATTACGTCAGTCATGTACCTCCCATGAATGCCCAAAACCATTTTATGATTTAAGAGATGATGGTTGGGACATTTTAATGCCCCAGTACTTAAGCAAGACTAGCATGTCGCTTAAGTACAACCTATAGCTAGCAATTTACCACATAGTTACTAGGGTGACATGGAATAATGAATTCAATTGTCAAAGGATGGGATAATAATTAATTAATCAACAAGTGAGCATTTAACTACCTTAAGAGGTAACATACATTTGCTTAACGAATTAAAGCATGCAATTTTGGTAATTTAAAGGAATATAATTTGCATAAACTGTAGGCTTAAAATGATCAAATTATTGATTCGCTTGAGCTAAAGGCAAGAGAGTCTTGATAGTTCTGTGCTTGATCAAACTAGAGGTCTCGTGCTTCTTCGAACTCTACTCGAACAAACGAACCGAAAAATGAACAAATAAGCAGAGAGAACAAATAAATACTAAAGAAAATAATAAATGAACTCCAAATTAAATAAGACCAGAGCCAAAAGCAAGATCTTGAATTTAGACAAATTTAGAAACAAGAACAATGTAGTCGGAGTTATAACGGAGGAGAACGGAGTCCTCAAAGTTTTTGGTTTTCGAGCACTGCTCATCCGACTACGTGTGGTCATAAGGGGAGGTTTCGACCACGGGTCGGAAGGAGGTTTCGACAATCTGGTCAGAAGGATACGACCATCTGGTCGAAAGGAGGTTTCAATCATCTGGTCAGAAGGATACGACCATCTGGTCAGAAGGATACGACTACTCGACGTGGTTGCAAGAAGGATACGACTACTCAACGTGATCGTAAGAAGGATACGACTACTCAACGTGGTCGCAAGAAGGATACGACTAATCAACATGGTCGAAAGACGTTGAGTCGCAAGAAGGCTATGACTACTCAACGTGGTTGTAAGAAGGCTACGACTACTCAACATGGTCGCAAGAAGGATACGACTACTCAACGTGGTCGTATGAAGGATACGACTACTCAACGTGGTCGCAAGAAGGATACGACTACTCAGTGTGGTCGTTAGAAGGATACAACTATTCACGTGCTCGGTAGAAGGCTACAACTACTCAACGTGGTCGTATGAAGGATACGACTACTCAACGTGGTTGCAAGAAGGATACGACTACGCAACGTGGTCGTAAGAACACAAGAGAGAACAGGGCACAGGAAACTCACCAAGACCGAGAGAGAGGCCAGAGGAGGTTGGCGAACGTTGAACGGTGGCGGGGAAGCTCGCGGTCGAAGGCGAAGGAGGACGGTGATGAAGGGGTCGGTCGGGCCTGAAGGAGAAGAGGAAATGCGACGGCTCCTGTGAAACATAACTGAAAAAGAGTGAGGGATTGCTTCAAGGAGCTCTGGGGCATGAAACAACGCGTGTAGAATAGGGGGCTGCACTAGGGCGGCGAGGACCGAGAGGAGGTGTGCGGCGGCTTGAACTCAGAGCTCGAGGCTTCGGGCAAACCACAACAAGAGCGAGAGAGGGAGAGTTGGGTGGGGAAAGGAGATGAAGGGGGCTACTCTAGCTCTTTTATTGCCTGGAGGAGAGAAGGAAAGAGCCGCTGAGAGACTCGGGGGCGCGTGGTCCTGAGGTGGGTGGCAAAGAAAGGACAGAATGCACTGCATAAAGTAGGTAGGGGAACAGTGGCGCGGGGTGTAACAGAGCAGAACGAAGGCGTGCAGAGCTGAAAAGCAGAGACCCTGTGAAAAGAAATGGACCGAGCAAAATCGATACCCAAAATTTTGAAATGAGGCAGAAACTAGAGAATTTTGCAAATACACAATAATTTGAAATATGTTTTGGAAACCAAGAAGACAAACGGAAAGATACTATTTAACATCTAAAAATGAAATGTTACAAAATGTCATCAAACATTTATGTGGGAGTGTTTGGAGGTGTGTTTGCACCAGGTTTCATGGAAAATAGAGTCTAGATGCAAAACTAGATAGAGTTTTGCTGAAATTTCCAGAGAGGGTGCTTTCCAGGAGTTGAGAAAATTTCCAGAGCAGTCTGACCAGGGCGATCAGACCGGCCCTGCTAGCATTCAGATCGGACGAGGGTGGTGGTCAGACCGGCCAGGAGGTGATCATGCATAGTGAGGTGCGATGATCTTGTGGAATTGGCCAAAGTCAAGGGTGTTAGTGTATAGGTGTTGCATGATGCATGTTTTGGCTAACATGGGTTAAGTTGGGAGGAACTTGTGCCTGCAATGGATTTCTTGGTCTATTGTTGTGTAGGTGGCTTAGAGTCAACTATGGTCCATGGCGAGGATGATCGGGACTAGTTTAGGAGAGTTGAGGTCTAGAACGATCAAGGATGCTGGGTGAAGTAGTTGGAATCAAGCGTGGCGCAAGATAGACAAGAACGACCGAATGAGAAGTTTGGTGCAACGAGTTGCATCAAGTGGCTTGAGGGTCGGTGCAATGCCATGGTGGTTCCAGTGGGATCCGAATGGGAGACATGCCGACATGAATAGAGCCATTGATGAACCTACACATGGCGAAGCATGTGATTGCTTCATGGTGATTGGACTTAGTCTTTGGAGAAGGATCGAGAATGGGTATTTTGGCATCTTCACCAAAATACCGAGTTGGTGACCTTGGAGACACCGTGGCGCAAGACAACGTAAGGAGAGGCGGTTTAGGTCAAGAGAAGATGGAGTTCATGAAGAGACGGATTCGGGAGACCTGGTTCGTCATCCACTTTTGGAAGCGTACGTGAGTGTAGACCTGTTTGTTCGTGGGCTTAACAGGTGCCAGGTGATATTCTCTCTAGACCTAGCCTCCACTGTAAAAGGGAGAGATGCAGGATTTGCACCTCAAGCCATCTAAGCCTAGGGAACCCCAATTTTAGGGATATGAGAGGAAATAGAGTAGGCTAGGGTTTGAGAGAGATGGATTGATTGAGTGCTCAAGTGTTGAGTTTTTGTCCTCTATGGTGGAGTGGCTGTAAACCTACAATCCCTCTAATCAATCCAAGCAAGTTTGCCCAAGATGAGTTCTATCTTGTTCTTGCTCCCTCTTTGATGCTTTTGGGATTTTTGTGTTCCAAAGGTTTTGGTTAGGTATTTTGTTGTGATCTTGCTTGCTAGGACGTGTGTGATCTGATCTAAGGTCATCTTGGCCATCTTCTACCCATGGCAAGCTTTTGGATAAGTTTTGGTTTTCCCTGGTTTTCGTGCCTTCTTGACCTCATTCAAGAAATTCATAGAACCTTGGCTTCGATCGTCGATTGGAATAGGTTCTTGACCTTCTTGATGATTTGAAATCTCAGGGGATTTGGATCACGGGATCAAAAGTTGGATCGTTTTGTTGATCTTTCGGGCTGCTGTTTATTAGGCTAGCAGTCGGACCAACTGTGAATCTTTGAACTCGGGGTTTTTCGGTTCCAATGCAAGACTTCTGTTGTGTTCTTATACCTCTGATCTTCATAAATTTCGTAGTTATTGGAGTGAACAAAAAGTTGAATACCATAGTGGTGAAAAACATAGATGCTCCTATTCACCCCCTCTAGACGCTTATTCGGTCCAACAGAATCCACATTCTCCTATCGTATAGACGATACAACTTAGCAGAAGTTTTTCCCCAAAATTGCCAGTATCTTATTTCCAATGTGGAACTTGCATTTTTTGAGAAATCTTATTATTCTTAATGCAATCATAAATCTTTTAAGTGAAAATTTGACGGTGTTTCTAGAGAAGTTTACAACTTTACACAAAATGATATTGCGTACTCATTAACAATATGAAACAGGACTGAACAACTCTTCAATATAAAACTAAATTCCACAATTCAGTTAACGAGTAACAGGAACCAAACGGCAAAGACTTGTGTATTGAAAACATTGATCAAATAATACAGTGAATATTAGAAGTTCACAGCAGATGTACTATAGTCTATTCCCACTGTACTAGAAAGAATGGAATAAGTAATAACTCTACTGGATAGAGTAATAACTATACTGGACAGAAACCCCTACAAACATTAACAAATTGATTATGTGTCCTATGACAGTCTGATGTAGCATCACTTGTTGGAAAATCAAATAACAACCTCTCGTTTTATTCCAGATTGCAGATAGTATTTGTTGCAAAAAAAATCGTAAAGGATTAGTGAATAACCTTGATTTCATTTTTAGTTTTTGTAGGATCCACAAAAAAGTCAGCCGCCAGATCCATTGGCCATCCAAGCTTTTTGAAGCACTTCTTCGACCTGAATGTGTGACCCAGTAAGAAATGCTCTTTTGCCCAAATTTCTTAGCCCTTACTAATAGGTAAAGCACAAAAGTGAACTATTAAGAACAACTTACCAAAAGTATTCATTCAGGTCATCATAGTTTCTCCACTTTGAGTGGCTCGCAGTACCACATTTACTCCTTCCAGCTTCCTTTCGCGTCAAATAAACATTAAAGAAATAAACATGGCCAAAGAACATTAAAAAAACATTACATAGATATAACATCTGAGCACATACCTTCTGCATAACATTGTATATGGGTTGAATAACCTGCTGTAGAAATGCATCATCGCTCCCCGCTCGCCGAAAGGGTGGCTCAAAATATTCTTCTCTTTCATAAGATATTATGACATATAAATCCCTTGCCATCTAGCTCATGAATTTGGGGAGAAAAAGATTGATTAGTGAGTTAGTATGTTCAGGGAATGCCCACGGCGTTAGGATTGGGATTTGTTTAGGCAAAAATAATGTTGCGTGAAGGCAGGGATTCCAATCTTGCTACTGCCTACCAACCGAGATCTTTTCTTGGTGAAATCTCAGAAAATTTTGAAAATATCGGTTTTTTTCTTAAATTTTTAGATGTGAATTTGGAACATGTAGAAGTTGCTAAAACAAGCCTACTTCAATAGTTAATGATTGCATATGGGTGGAGTGGGCAATTAGGGGTGAAACCGGGCATGCAGTTTTCGCCATTAAGTGGTGAAATTGTGTTCCCTGCATGCAGGCCCATTATTTAAATTTATCTGAAATGATTATTTAATAATAAAAAAAAACAAATGTCGTAAAAAATCGAAAATAAAAAAGAGACGCTTATATTATTTGTGAAGCCATCTCATATTTTGTGTACTTCAGCCTTACATAGTTTTCTTGAAGTTTATGCTCATCCATAAGCAGTTTTATGTGTTACATGCATTAACACGTGGGCATAATTACGTTCTTGTACTCTTGTGTCCCTGAAATGTGCTAAAAATGTACAGAATTCCTGAATTTACGAATAAATGTAGTCAATTTTGTGAACACCACCTATGGTTGTCGTTGGATTGGGTTTTGCTCACTTTGTGATCCGTCCAATGTCGACAAAGGAGAATGGTTAATTACCTGATGTGAACAACAACTTTTGAATTTATATAGCCTTTGAGCATAACGAATCTACTGTTCACTCTATCTCCAGCCGCTCTTTTATTTTTCTTTTTTGATCTGTCGGGTATCTGTCTAGAAGTATATTACTTAATGACTACTTTCTGCTTTTTTTTTTTTATCTTTCTAAAAACAGTTTTTTTCCCGGGAAGCGCCTAACAAAACTTAGTCCTTTAGTGGTTATTTTTTTCGCGATGCGTGGTTGTTTGTATCTTCACTTTTGAAAAAAAAAACACAAGTTTGTTTATATTTGATATGGTCTACCTTGTTTGGTTGCTACAAATAACATTCGGATAACAAAAAAGTGTTTTCTCTAAACTCAATAAATTATTCATATCAAAACCAGGTTTTTCTTGCTGTTTGGATCAGGTAAATTAGAAATAAAATTTAAGAAAATAGATTTTACTAGGATTTTAAAGAAGGTGAACTTAAAACTTGTTTTTCCCAAACAAGATATTAACTAAACGTGAACACGATAGTCAACAAAATGAAATATATGTTTTGGAGTTTGTTTTAACATAATCTATTTAGGAATTCTGTCATCCAAACAACCCCTAAAAGATGATATTTTTTTAAAAGTAATGTCGGTAGATTATCGTACATGTTGCTTTTAGTGTAGCGTTGTAACATCCTAAACAATGGTGTGTATTTCAAATGTAATAAAATGAGGATAAATTAAAACTTTTGATGCCTCATGATGTCATTTGAAATTTCCTGGGAATTTTTCCCTAGGTTTTCCTATTTCCTAAGATCAATGTTTCTATTGATGGAAGTTTTAGTCCTCAAAAACTCCATAATCAAATCTTGTGATAATCCTCTGGAAATATTTTTCCTAGCTTCTAGATCATCCTAGGAGCCTCTCTGAAAAATTTCATAATTTTTAGATTTTTGTTGCTATTTCTAAAGAGCTAGTCAAACCAGTTTGAACTCTGGTCAAACCCCTAGGGCAGCCCTTGTGAATTTTCTTGAGAACAATGCAGTGCATGAAAATTCCTAGAAAAATTACACAAGGTTTTCCTCAGACCCAGAAAGCTTCCATAAAAATTTCTGATTTTTTGGAGCTTCGGAGCTACCTCCAAAAATTCCCTATCTTCTCAGCCTTTTAGATCAAAATCTGGAATTCACTATTCCTCGGACTCGAGACCGAGTCGACTCAACTCGCCACCGACTCGATCAGACCACCTTATTGCACCGCACGGGAGCCGTCCAATTAAGATTCAACGTTCCAGATCTTGCACCCGTTCGGACCCATCCGGACTCCCCTTTTTAATCTGTGCCGTCCAATCCCAATCGAACGGCCCAAACTTACCGACTGAGCCACTCATTTGCGCGGCACCCATTCGCGTCTTTGAGTCGCTGACTTCGTGGGGCCCGCATGTCAGTTGTGTCTTCCTCCTCTCGCGCTGGCGCACAGACTCTCGACGCCACGCCGCTCTGCCGCCCTCCGTCAGCGTGCAGGCACGGTGTCAATCCACTGCCCTCGCCAGCCAGTCCCTGAGCATCCCCATCTAACACCGCCTCCTTTGCCGTCTTCGGACCCGCTCAAAACCCCCTCGCTGCTCATCTTTCTCCTCACTTCTCCTCTGGCCGCCGAGGAGAGGGAGGCTCGCCCAGGTGCATCTCTCGGGTAAACTCCAATCCAGTGGTTCCTCTCATTTCTATCTTCAATGCTGGTTCCATTTTTGCTAATTCGAGCCCCTCATTTTGCTCGCAGCTCTTGGTTCCATTTCGTGCTCTCGGCATTTCCAGAGCGTGCACCCGAGCGGCACCACTGGGTCATCTGCAACTCCGGTGAGTAGTATCCTCGCTTAAGTGCGTCACCATGCATGCTTTGGCTTGCTAAGTATTTCCCCTCAATCAATTTGGCCATCCGTTCACAGGAGCTCGAGAATCTTGGATTTTCTCCATTTTCAGCCGCAAGGACCCCTTTCTTCTCCGGCGACGTTTGGGTGAGCCATTTGTCGATTACTCGCTTTAACTCACTCTAATGGTCTCACTTGAGCTCCCTTAACCTCTCTTTTCTCCCATCTTAGCCCGAGCAATCCCCTCCTCGGTGAAGCTCAACGCCGCTGTCACCATCGCCGTCGTCGAGCCAACCCCGAGCCTTCCCATCCCTTTCCTGGCCTCAGGTAGTTTCCATAGGCTCAGTAGTAGCTCAGGCACCCGCTCTTTTGGTCAATGCGGAGCTGTTTTCGTCGCGTGTTCTTCGGCCGTAGAACCACCGCCGCCCCTCTCCGTCGCGCCACCGCTATCGGCCGCCATTGCCACCACCCGATCGGCGATCGCTATCATGAGCTAGCCTAGCCTCGATCGGCGCCGCGTGGCGCAGAAGCGCCAGCGGCCGCGGGCAAGCGACACACGGAGCTCCTCGTTGTCGGGCAAGGCCCCAAGCAAATTCTCAGAAGCGCAATTAGGACTAATGACTATGATTAGGGATTAATGATGTCTTAAAAGGTTAGATGAGTCTATTGCACGTGGGCCCTCGTATCTGGGTAAGGGAGTGAGTTAGTGTGAAGTACATTTTCTATTTAGCAAAACATATTTCCTGTGCGTTTAAAACCGAAACTCGTTTTTAGACTTGGATGGCGTAGTTCGCAAAATGCGCTTTCGGCGTCACCTTCGCTCGGGGCTGAGTCAAATTTGACCAAGTCAAACTTTGAACCCGGCCCCACTGGTCAGTGACCATAGCTAGCTTGGCCTGGGTATAAAAAGTATTGTATGTTTATATAATTTCCGAAATGCTTTATTTGTGGACTGAAAATTGGTTCAACTTCAAAATTGCATAAGTAATTCATTTTAGCTCCAAAATTGATGATTCAAATTTTTTTAGTTTCCTTTTTAAATGTACTTTAATATAAAAATGGGTTGAATCATGTTACTGTTACAGAAAACAATTTTGTTAAAATTACTTTAGGGTTAGTAATATTGTTGCATTACAAATTGCTTTAACTTCAAAAATGCATAAGTATTTCTATGTAACTCCAAATTGAGTAAACTCAACTTTGTTGGAATCCTCTGTTAGTGTAGTTTATTGTAAAATAGGTTTTGAACATGTTGCTATCACTGAAAATCTGATTCTACATATATCATGTGCACTACTTTCGTAACTTTGAAAAATCATAGAAAACTCATCGTAGCTCCGAATGAGGTGAATCAAATTCCATTGTTCATCTCATGTGGAGCTCTGCCTACCGTAAAAATTTTAAGTACACCACATCTCTGGAAATTTTCACCAAAATATTTAATTCGGATGAACAGTAACCGGTAGCAATTTATTTGGATTTTCTGGAAAACTGACCTTTAAACTGCCATAACTTTTGCATAGAACATCCAAATAAATTTATTCTTGTTGCTAAATTCACCTAAAATCATGATATACCTTCTGTGAATTTTTCATGATTTTTGGATGACTTTGAAATTTTGGGTCTTTTCGGTTTTATTCGTTTCTTATTGTGCTTTCGATCCTTTCGCTAGGTTCCAACGAAATTATTGATTACGCGAGTGACCCTCTGCAGCAAGAAAGTTATCCCCAGCAAGGCAAGCAGTTTGATCATAAATGTCCCATTACGTTCAAGTCTAATACTTTGTTTACAAATTGTATGTATGCATGCTTTTGTGTCAAAGTTTATTTTCCCGATTAGAGGTAGTTATTCCTATTCCATGGTTTCCTTTAAATTGTTCATCCCCTGCCACTAAACATAAGGTATTAATCTCGCCGGTGAATTAGAGCCCGGTGGTTGAATTATGCTCTTTTATTGTCTTTACGATGTCATGCTTAGAAATGCTTAGTTACTGGTAGAAATTGGGCGGTTGTCGACTTATGTCAATGATCTTGATCACACAAAATCTTATTATTCCATTATGTCCAGCACTTTGTGCTTTGTCAACTTTGTAAAGTCAAAAACTGAAAATAAAATTGTTTCATGACTTGGGCACAATGGATGTTGGTGTAATCTATTGGGTGTGAATGGAATGGTGCCTAAGTCCCCAAGGACCGAGTTACTTGTGTCACTAAGCCAAGCGCTTATTGCGTGCTAACCACACGAGGGGGATATGGGACCTCTTTTGACTTAGTACTTTGGCGTGTGTTAGCTCCGAGTTGCATGGTGGGCTTTTGGGTGAGCAGTGGTGGAGGTTATCCACTGCAAGGAGCATCGTCCTTTATAAAGGCGGTGAGCATCTTTGATGACTCCGTATCAATGTATGGGGCTTTTTCCCATATGGGCGACTCGTAGTTAATGCACAATATTGGAAATGTCTCGTAGGACTTAGCCGTGCCGGCATACCAAAGGCAGTGTGCTTATTTCGGAGGGAAAAAGGCGGTCTGACGTGTGGGTACATTGGTACACCCTC
Organism: Phyllostachys edulis; assembly: GCA_036346405.1. Lineage (NCBI taxonomy): Eukaryota > Viridiplantae > Streptophyta > Magnoliopsida > Poales > Poaceae > Phyllostachys > Phyllostachys edulis. The sequence goes on along the minus strand of CM070545.1, from coordinate 81,080,761 downwards.
TGTGGTTCAAACTATTCAATAGCCTCGCCCTAGGTTATGGACATGCTTGGTAAGGTCGTGCAAGAACTAGACTGTAACATTTAATTAAAACTTGATGTGGGTGGTATGAATGGGAATTCATGCTATTGTTGTGGTGGCTATTGGGTTAGCCACTTCCGGATGTCTTGTTATTATTGTTACTTGTATCTCATTGTTTTTGTCAAATAAAAACAGATTGTAAAACTGCTTTAAATCTATTACATTATTGCAAATGAAAACTTGCTTTATGCTGAAAATGAGTCTAGAGCCTCCTCCACTTAAATAAGCTTGCATATAGCTATGTATAGGCCTGTTACCCTACACGTAAGTCTTGTGAGTACATTTTTGTACTCATTTGCTTTGCTTAACAAATTGTTGCAGAGGAGGAAGCTGATCCCCAAGGGATCCACTTTTGTGAGATGTGCGGCGGATTTGACGACTAGGTTGGTGGCCCGGTTGGTTGCCTTGTGGGTTAAAGGCACACTACTTGGCTCTTGTTTATCGTTTATCGCCATCTTATGGCTGTTTGCTTCCGCTGTTTATCTAACTCTTTAGTTGTTATTTGGCCGGTCAGCCCCTTTTGTAATAACTCTATTATGTATGTCTTTCGAATTGCTTAGTTGTACTTCGGTTCTATGTGTTGAATGGAATTGATGCATAATTTTTGTATGGGGTATGTGTACTGCAATTCTGGGAAGTACATATACGCCGAGAGTCGAGATATTTGATTTGTAATGCGTGAATCATCTTGATGGTTAAGTATTACAAGTTAAATACCCCGGATTCTCACAAGCGTACATCTAATTGAACAACTATGTAATCTATCATTATTGTGCATTTTCTCATGCACACAAGACACCACATGGAAGGGGTGAGATTCCCTTTCTTTAACAGCAAGTTGCTATGGTGGAAAAAAAGAAGGGGGCAATTTGCTTAGTAACACTACGCAGCTAACACGAGTTGGAAAATAACATCGATATGACACCGACATGTGATCTTCTGGCCTACCTGTCATTCTTACATTAGATGTTATTTTTTAATTTATACATCATTGCAATGTTACTAAGCAAATTTACCAAAAAGATGCATCATTACAATAGCAATCATGATGTGCCTTTCCCAATGCTCACGTTTCTATAACAGCTCAATTTTGTGAACATTTTAAATTTCCTTGAAATTTGTGGATTTTCAAAAAAAATTGATGCGTTTTGTGAATTTACAAAAAAACTTGGTTGCATTTCAAAAGTCAAATAAAAATCCTTGACTTGAATTGAATTAATAAAAATCTATAAGAAAAGTTAAGTGCTAAAACCTCTCTGAATTGGAATCCAACTCAAATTCAATCTTGATAATTTTCAAAGCCTTTCTTTCTCTCTCCCCTCGGGCTGCAACCCAACAGCCAGCCTAGTCCACCCCTCCCTCGCGTGTGGCCCAACTCCTCTCCCTAGCTCGTCGACCCTTAATTCACATGCATTCGCGAGAAAATGCCAAGATGGTCGCCACATCAGCGTCTTTGCCTCTGCTCTTCACTTTAAATGACGCCCCGAGCGCATCACCGAGAACGCCTCACCATCCTCTGTCTTTCCCCTCCAGTTGCCACCTCTCTCTCTCGCTCAATCACCGAGAAGACATCGACGACCGTGCCCAGATCTGCAACTATCCTCCCTGTCGCTGCCTGTTCCTCGACGTTCTAGTGAGCTTCGACCTTGAAGGTCATGTTCCTCGGGGTTGCCTCATTCCCCTCTTCCTGATGCCCTCCTTCTTCTTCCAGTTGGAACACCAGAGTAACCGGCGCCCCTTTTGTCCTTGCCACCAGTATAGTGCCACCATTGAGGCCCTTCTTCATTGCTCCATCTCTAGTAAGCCCCTTTCCCTTCTCTTAACATCATATCATGTTCCTAGTGGCTGCAAACTAGTTAGGACAGATGATGTTGTCCCGTAGCCTCTCTAGCGCCCCCACCGTGAGCATCTTATTCCTCGCCGTCGGCAACTGTAGCCTATGTTGTTCTCGAGTGCCATTGAGAGCACTACCGCTGTGGTTAGCTTTGTCGTAATGCGTAGATGCTCTCTTGAGCGTTGGTTGCTAGCCAGTAGCACTGTGGCGTAGTCTCCCCCTGCAGCACATTAGTGCCGTCGCTGCCCTCATCGTCGCGCCACCTCCCGACGCGCCACCACAGAAGTTAGCTTCGCCCGAGCCACTGCATTCCATTTTGCCGGTCCCTAGAGTCCGCCGAACCCTACCTGGCTGGCAGCGAGCTCCCCACCGAGCGACCATGGCCTTCCCCTATGCACTCCTCTATTCTGAGGAGGATGCTGACATGGTGCTGCCACGTGGACCGTCATTAGTGTAACCCGATAATTAGTTAGCTAATGAGTGTATGACATGTGGGTCCTACACCATAGTAAGTTAATTAATCTGTAGGTCTAAGAAAAATAGTGCATGGACCGAGTCTGTAGACCCTAGCCGTTGACCAGTGGGCTCCAGCCCCCCGTGCGCTGTTGAGTGGGCTAGGTCCAGTAGACCATGGTCCCACCTGTCCCTCTCTTGGGACTTTCCAAAAAAAAATTAGAAAATAAAATAAAACCCCGGTGGACCCCACCTGTTAGTCACAGTGGATTTTACTTAATAAAAATAAATGAAAAAGAAAAGAAAATCCTAGTGGGACCCACCTGTTAGGATTTTCATATTTTCTGCAATTTCCTCTCAGGTCAAACTTTGGAGAGCTTGTTTTCCCACATTTTACATCCAAATGATTTTATTTTCATTTCTAAATTCATATAAATTCAAGATCTTTCCAACAATACAATAATAATAATTTTTGGAGTTCATTTGAATTTATTTGTGTTATGAGCATTTATTTGAAGTCGTTGTTTTGGCGTTAAATAGATTCAAACATCGTCGAATACTTCGTCACTACTTCAAGCGAAGACCAAGACCAATCCACATTTGAGCAAGGCAAGTCCTTACTATTGATCATGTTGAACCTACATTTCAAATGCCAAGTATTTTAATTCAAATCATCACTTGCATGCTTATTATTATTTATGAAATGTTATGTTAAAGGTTGATATGTAGCTACGCCAAGGGATTGATTATTATTACCCTCCCCCCGCCCCCCTAATGTTGGTAACCCTGATTCCTTGTCACCTTAAGGATAATGATTACATGAGTAAAACTCTTGTTGGTTAAACAAAAATGACTATTGGTTGTGCTTAGACACAACTTAGTAATTGAATCTAAATAGGACACAAAAATTGCCATAACGAGAACTTGGATACATTTGAATCGTAGTGTGCAACATGGGTTACCACTTGAAATAGGAAAATATATTTATAAATGGTGGAGACTTGGGCTAGTGGTTGATTGAGATTGGTGCAGTGTGCATGCATGCGATGGGTGGTAGATTGTCTCGCCTGAGTCGATTAAGGACCGAATCATGTGTTCTATTCACAACTACTAAGCCGCACACCCATAATTCTAGTGTTGGATAGACCTGGCCAATTACTTTACTTAGCTTTGACTCGAAAACCCGCACTCCTGGTTACTTATGCATTCGAGAAGGGTTGTGACTCCCTAACAACGGAGGGTCCTTCATTAAAGATGTACCTAGTCAAGGGAATTCTAGGAGTGCCCCGTAATGGGCATAGTCCCAGTGTTGAGGGGTTTTACCCACTGGAGAGGGTTTAGTGTCAGGACTGGGTATTGGAAAAGCTTTGTGATAATCACTTAGTCACACATCTATAGAAGTGTGTCAAACGGACATTATAAATTGATTATCTCTTGTGGGTAAAGTTGTACAACCTCTTAAGAGTGTCTAAACCTATTCGAATAGCCGTGCCCGTGGTTACGAGCATTGTGAAGAAAGTATCACTAGTTAGTTTTATTAAACTTAAAATTGTGAACTAAAACATGTTGGGTAAACATGGTGGTTGTGATTGGCAACATGCTGGTAAAGCATGGTTGTTGTGAACGGGATATGCTGGTAAAGCATGGTGGTTGTGATTTGTGACATGCTAGTAAAGCATGGTCGCTAGGAATTGGGACATGTTGGGTGGAACTGTGACATTCTAGTTAAGTATGGTTGCTGGGAACGTGATCATGTTGGGTAAACATTGTCGAGATAATAATTGTTTACACAAAAGAAACCTTGGTTTTGAAGTTAAGCAATATAAGTCATATGATTGGAAAATAATTATAGTATTTGAGAAAACTAGCTTTGTACTAAAATAAACATGCAAACCCTCCCTTGAAATCCTTGCATCTATATAATTGCATTTGCGGTGAGGGCTTGCTGAGTACCTTCGTTCTCATGGTTGCTCAAATATATGGATTCAGACTATGAAGCCGAAGACCCGGTGTATAGATATTTCTATGCATCCAACTATGGGAATGATGAAGACGGTGATAACTAGGTCCTAACCCCAGTCGGTTGCCTGTGGTAATGTATGGAGGCCCCGCTCTTATGTTGTTCTTTCCGCTACTATGACTACTACCACGACTACTACAACTACATTTCGCTGCTACTATGTGATTTTTTAAAAACAATACAAATTTAAAATATAATTACAGAAATAAATGCTCGTTTAATTAAATTACAAAAATGAGCTTCTATCGCCATTCCAAATGATGACGGGAGTCCTACCGCCATTTGGACTTGCGACAGGAGCCCTGTCGCCAGCCAAATTGGGGGAAACGCCCCTGTCGCCACTCCAAATGGCGATTAGAATTCAAATTGCCATTTGGAATGGTGATAGGGACCCCTGTAACCCCCTGACGCCATTTTAAATGGCGACAGAGGCTAGTTATAAAATGGCCAAAAATCGGCCCTAATTTACTTTTAATCTGAAAAAAAGAAAAGAGGGAGGAGGAGGGAGAGGAGGGGGAGGAGAACAGGTAGCGAAACACTGTCCATCTGTAGCCGTGGAGGGGAGAGAGGGAGGAGCAGATTCAGATACACACATTGTAGGTTTTTTTTGTAACTTCACATTTAAATTCAAAACCCTAGTAGGTTAGCAACCAAAACTAGTAGGTTCATAATTTAATGGATTAGATAGTTTTATCTGTCTGGTTATGTAGTGTAGTTTGGTGTAGTACATCTTTATTAGGCGTGTGTAGTTTAGTTATAGAAATGTGGTTAGTCATAAAAAATATTTATGGTGTGGTAATTGAATAGTTTAGATAGTTTTAGATGTACGGTTACGTAGTGTAGTTCTTTGTAGTAAATCTTTTTAGGTGTGTACCCTTTAGTTTTAGATATGCCGTTACTCATCTAGATATTTTTTAGGGAAAATTAGGTCAGTGACATCGCGTTAGAGCTTAATCGGCGGAATGACACTCCGTTCGTGACACACTGAAAAATAACATCGCGGACACCAAAAAAATTAGACGAATGGCATTGCCACTAGTTACTTCCATTTCTAGAATTTTTTAAATATAGAAACTAAGCTCAAAAAATTATCAATTTTTTTGGGGAGCCTCCTGACACAGTTTAATTGCTTGTGTATTTTTTCAAAACTTTATACGTTCTGATTTTGTCTCTAAAATTCATTTAAGTATACTGTTTCTAGGAATTTTCTAATATAGAAAATGAGGTCAAAACATTATGAATTTTTTCAGGCTCCTTACATAGTAGACTTGATTGTGTAATTTTTCTAGAATTTTACAAAATTAAGTACTGCAGTTTCATAATGTCCACTGTGTGAGGAGTCCAATATTTCATAATGTAAGGACATTATGAAATTGCATTAATTAATTTTGTAAAAATTCTGGAAAAATTACACAATCAAGTCCACTGTGTAAGGAGCCTGAAAAAATTCATAATGTTTGGGCCTCATTTTGTATATTAGAAATTCCTACAAACAGTATACTTAAATGAATTTTAGAGATAAAATCAGAACGTATAAAGTTTTGAAAAAAATACACAAGCAATTAAACTATGTTGGGAGGCTTCACAAAAAATTGATAATTTTTTAGCTTAGTTTCTATATTTAAAAAATTCTAGAAACGGAAGTAACTAGTGGCGATGTCATTCGTCTAATTTTTTTGTGTTCGCGATGTTATTTTGCAGTGTGTCATGAATGGAGTGTCGTTCCTCCGATTACACTCTAACGCGATGTCACTGACCTAATTCCCCCTATTTTTATGGTGCAGTAATTGAATGTATTAGACAGTTTGAGATGTAGTCTAGTAAATCTTTTTAGGTGTGTATAGTTTAGTTGTAGGTATGTCGTTATTTTTCTATTTTAATATTACTTTTTAATATAATTACATAAATAAATGCACATGTCATAAATTAAAAAAGTGGGCTTATTATATCGCCATTTGAAATGACGACATGGCCCTATCATCGGTTTGATTGGCGGCATGCCCTTGTCGCTAGTTGGATTGGCGATAGGAACCCTGTCGCCCTCCAAATGTTTATGTCGCCATTCCAAATATTTGGAATGATGATTGCCTTGTTATGGTTAATATTGTTTATTTTTTCTATTTATGTTTGTTATTAATATTAATGTAAGCACTGTCACATTATTTCAGGTATGGCGTCCGTAGGAGGTTCTGCATAGTGGCCCTTCGAGCTACTGGACACGACCATTGACGGGGGCCACCATAGCCATCTCAGTACTATCTAGCCCTAGCCTGGCGAGGCACCCATCAAGCATGGCATGTTGCGTTTGTGCACGCCCATGTGGGCATGGAGGGTCGACCCATGTTGGGTTCCCAAGTACGTGCAGTTGTGATATTTTTTCTCAATTTAAATCCGACTTGTGTGGGTGTGCTTACGTGCCCTCTTGATCGTTTTGACATACGTTGAGAGCATCTGGGCTGTTTCCGCTTGCGAGGATGGTGGAGGCCACGTGGGAGGACGACCACAACATCCGTACGTCCAGGCGTTTTCCGTATGATCGGTGCTTGTTGATGGCGTTGGTGAACCTTTGGAGGTCGGAGATGCACACGTTCCACCTTCCGTGCGGGGAGATGGCTCCTCCACTGCAGGACATTGCATACCTCACGGGTTTACCTTGTGCGGGGTTTCCTATGGAGGTGCACGATGTCGCTTCGATGTGGCGTGTGGACTCCCTCGCTAGGTTTGTTGGGGTGCTGCAGCAAGGTGCCGGCTACAGGGAGTTGAACAACACACACGGGCCATCGCTCAAGTGGCCTTGCCAGTTTTATGTAAGCCCCCCCCCTCTCTGGTGTTCATGCTTCATTTTTTTCGGAGAACTTACTAACAGATCCTTGTTATTTTGCAGCCACATGTTATGGCCACTGATGACCCCGACACACATAGTAAGGAGGAACTTCGAGACCTACTTGTTATGGCTCTTTGGGTGGGTCTTGTTCTACGGGTCCCATGGAGACAGCGTCGACAAGAACATGATACGATACACTCAGGAGCTAGTGGATGCTGAGTTGGAGGAGATCCAGCAGTACGCCTGGGGCCCGACCGTGCTGTGCGCGATGTACCGAGGCCTCTGCGACACCTGCTGGAGGGTTGGGGATAGCTTCATGCTCTCAGGATGCCCACTCATGCTGCAGCTATGGTCGTTCGAGCACTTCTAGATCGGACAACCACAATTGGACCTCAGGGCGTACTCCATCGCCTACTATGTCGACGATGATGTGGACGGCCCAACCATGGGTACAGTGTGGTGTCGCTGACAGGTAAGTTTTTCATTTTATTTGTCTTTTTTGTACTTTGTTTCCACCCTATGTGCTGAGATGTGTGTTGTTTTCTTCTATAGGTCACGTTCACACCAGTCACTACGCACGCCTCGTACCCAGACTATGTGGCGATGTTTGACCAGCTGATGGATGACCGCGTCATCAGGACACCGTTCACTGCCGAGAGGGTGCTGGAGCGCACACCACGCGGGTTGTCTAGCCAGTGCACATGAGACTCTGCCTACTGGCTCACACAGAGTTGCTTGGTGCACAACTTGTATGTTGAGTTGTATTCTGTCCACCGAGTGATGAGGCAGTTCGGTGTACAGCAGGATGTCCTGGTCCCCTGGGGAGAGCCATTGCCTCCGCAGGCCCACGGGTAAGTTCATCTTGAATAGCATATTAATTGTTTTCCCTGTGTACTTAAATTTTTATCATATTGCTTTCTACCGACACACCAGGAAGGGTGTCCCAGGTACCACATCCTAGGCAGTACGCATGGGCCGTGGGTCCAGTAGTGAGTGAACGCATTGGGCCATGTGGTGTAGGAGGATGCCCTATACGACCACCGAACATACTATGACTACATCGAGTGGTACAACACTCGGACGATCACTGCGACGAGCGACACCTACCCCTACATAGCTGGACTCTGCATACCAGCATGCGGTACGTACTGAACGGTCCGTAATATTTCTTTACTTTTCCGGTTATTGCATTCTAACTAGATCTTCATGCCTGACAGAGCGATCTCGAATGGGAGGTGCACGCCGAAGCGAGGTCTATTCACAGCTGGATTGGGGACTGCCTTGACATAATGCTGGAGGAGTTGAGGGAGGCCATGGTCCTGCTCATGGAGTACGAGAGGTGTGTCGGTGAGCTCATGTCCTGTTGGAGGGTGAGAGATGTTGTGGATGCACTGTCATGCGCTGATAGAGTAAGTGGACGCGGGGGGGGGGGGGGGTGTGAGCCACAGTGCGTCAAGCCTGACACACACGACGGCGGCTCCGCACCCAGACATCCCGAGCAGGTCCTCATGGCACCATGCCAGGAGTACACCTATCGAGTTCCCAGGTACAGCTCTAGAACTCACCAGATCTTGTTCATTTCTAACTGATTTTTTAGCTATGGCCAATTTGTTGCAACAGGGCCGCAGCATGGGGGACATCC